>OY744611.1:31489102-31609102 GCA_963556255.1 Allolobophora icterica
TGACGACGACGACAATGTTGTTGTCGATGACGACGATGATATGCATGTTGCTGATGGCAATGCTGCTGTTGTTGTTGTTGCTGGTTGTTGTTGTTGCTGCTGCTGCTGCTGCTGCTGCTGCTGATGATGATGATGATGATGATGATGATCATGATGATGATGATGATGATGATAATGATGATGATGATGATGATGATGATGATGATGTATGTTGTTGATTAGGAGGCTCCACAGTAATTAACATGAAATTAATTGGTGTCCATGAATTGGTGATATCTCTGCTGTAGGTGCCGCCCTCGGTCGTTTGTTTGGTGAGATTCTGAGCGCGTGGTTTCCAGATGGGTTCGGTGGAATCCAGGTCGTTCCAGGTGGATACGCCATTGTAGGAGCAGCTGCCTTCGCTGGCAGCGTCACTCACACTGTCTCCACTTCAGTCATTGTCTTCGAACTCACTGGACAGATCGGTCATGTACTACCGTGCGTTGTAAGCAGCACACTCTACTTACTTACTCAACTACTCTGAATTTTCAGTTACACATACGGATTTATAGCATAGCACACAAAACGCAATTATCAGATAACAGACAGAAAGAACATCGTTTAGAGAACACGCAGCACATAAATTATCGGACTATGAAGTCCAGAGAAATGATCTGAATGCAATAAGAATTTTTTAGATTCTGCCAAAATTTAAATATATCTGAATAGTATGAATAATGTATTAGAGGCAAGCAGGGTCGTCTATCCCCCCTAAGTGATTGGAGCAACTTCCCCCTCTTCTTCCCCCTCCTCCTTCCTCCCCCCTAAAATGGTGGCACACACACTGACAGATCCCCCTTATTTCTTGGATGGAGCATTTGCTCCAAGGTTTCTATGGTGTAGACGCCCCTGGAGGCAAGCTCGTGGGAAATTTATTGTTTTCTCTTTCCAACAACGAAATTTTATAATAACAAATTTATAAAACTTTTCCTATCCTTGGAACTCTGAAGTCGTAATCCGGCACATTTACGGTTCAGCCAAATGCTGCTTCGAAATCGGAACCACGCTTATAAGAAGCCTCTATAGATGCGTGTTAACAAGTGTGTTACCTTCACACTTCTGGGAATTTCAGTAAGGGTGTGTAAACAGTGGGGTTACCGTTAGCCGAATAACCTGCGTAGAATATTAAAGTGGCGAAATGTTGTATCAGTTCGCAGTGTTCATAGCGAACGTCATCTCGAAAAGCCTGACTCTGTCCATCTACGACACAATCGTTCAGATCAAGAAGCTACCTTACCTTCCGAGTTCCATTCAGTCTACGGACAGGTGAGTAGCACTTACAATCGTAATTTGTAATTGTATTAACGACAATATAAACAGCATTGTCAGTAGCAAGCTACTTCTAGGGTGCTTTACAATGTCAGCCGTCAGCTCAAACGTTAAGAGTTGCGTAGCAAGTACAGCTTTTAAGAACATGAAGAGCTCTTATTTCCTGAATAGATGCACGCGTAGAATCACATAGCGCACAGTCCTGTATTGCACGGCTGATAGAGCACAGTACGAAGAACATAGTATATGGAACGGTCAGCACATAGAACACATCGCACGTATAACCTAGGACATAGGCGTAATTTGTGGGGGTACGAGGGGTACCCGTACCCCCCACTTTTTGGACTGGGGGGTACCGTACCCCCCACATTTTGAACAATGCCAATGAATATTTTATTATTGTGCCTTGCCAGACATCGCAGTCTCAGCCTTGTTTCGTGTATGTAAGAAATTGGTACCCCCCCCCACTTTTTAGACCAAAGTTACGCCCCTGACCTAGGAAATATCAGACAGGCTAAATCATATAGAAAGCATAGGACGGAGAATTATACTTCATTTATCAAATGGCAGATTTTCAGACATTTTTAACACTTGAACGAGGAGAGTGTACTAAACGTGACTGGGAAACCAACTCAACTCGTCGTTAAGCCGTTAACGAATACCAGAAATGCTGGAAACATTATAGCCTACAGTGTTGACACTTCATCGATTCAGCCATTGTGTTAACTGACTGTCGACCGGTCAAGTACTGATGCTGTGTTGTTGTGACTGCAGCGCCCAACTTGTGGTTGCCGAGCACTTCATGCTGACGGATGTCGACATGATCACTCCATCGACGACGTACCAGGAAGTCGATGAGATGCTTGACACTTCGCCATTCAAAAGTTTTCCACTTGTCGACAGCAAAGGTACGTTTCATTTCGCCAAAGTACGAAACTGTCAACTGAATAGGGCCTACACGAAGAGGCTCCTTGTTCTGTTTGGTCGACTAATACTGCGCTCTTCAGCCTTTGGGGATCTGACAGTCCTGCGCTATCTTTTGACGACTAGGGCACACCGGTCTATTTCCCGCATTGAACCGTAGTTCTAGACAGTATGAGAATTGTAGAAAAAAGACGGGGGGGTTAGACCTTGATTCATGTGGAGTTTGGGTGTGCAATGAAGACTTTACTATGGGATCCTAAGATAGACTAGGGGGGTTGAACCCCCAACCCCCGACAATTCTCACCCTGGTTCTAGAACGATCTCTAGTGAAAATTTGTGTAAAATATCGTTTTAGTGTTCCCAATTTTTTCGTCCAATTATAGCATATCGTATCAGCGCCCCAAATTAATTTCAACATTAACCTGCATAGTTTTCACACATCAGAATATAATAGTATGTAATTTAAGTAGCAAACAACCAGCAAAAAAATTAATTAGGAAGAAACATGAATAAATAGACGTGTACATAGGCCTATATATCACAACCAATCATTCTACCATTAGCGGAGCCTAAAGCTGTTATTAGAGGTCTTTGGATAGATTCACTTCAGATAGTATCGCTCCGTAATGCACAATAGGCCTACTTTAGTCACAAATGGCGCTAGAACATTGTTGTAGCGCACCAGATTCTAGAAGAGCATCATACAGAAAAGCTGTAAAATGTCAGAAATGACGCCGGAAGAGACGCAGTAAAAAGTTGTTTCGATAGCTTAGTTAGAGGTGTGCACCACCACCGACCACACAATCGCACGTATATATATATATATATGTAGACCTTGTGTATGTATGTATGTATGTATGTATGTATGTATGTATGTATGTATGTATGTATGTATGCATGTATGTATGTATGTATGTATGTATGTATGTATGTATGTATGTATGTATGTATGTATGTATGTATGTATGTATGTATGTATGTATGTATGTATGTATGTATGTATGTAATTCCCAAATGTAAAATGTAAATGTTCGCGATTTTCTATAGCGACCGTATATGGCCTCGACCCTGCTCATTTTTCAATGAATCGGTCGGGTGAGATCCTTCACCACCGCTGCCCGTTTGAATGGGTGCCACGCCATTTAAAGTCCCCGTGTTGGGACCGTGCTAGCCCGAGATTTAAATATCTTAAATAAGCCACCTTCGGCCGCAAGCTCACAAGCGCTGTAGCTGTTTTCTGTCTGTGGTTTCAGAGACGATGGTTCTGCTTGGTTCTGTTCATCGTCATGAACTCGAAAGAGTTCTCGAAAGTGTCCTGTCAAACGAAAACAGAGTCAACTACATCTGCAGCAGGAAGAGCGACAGAAATCAAAACACGCATATTGCGCCGGTTCAATCGTCGGAAGCCACAGTGGTCCCTCCTTCACCCGTTGTTTCAACTGCCACACCGAAAACCGTCCAGGAACCGGTGAGAGTTATTGGATTACTGATCTTGGAAAACGCACAAACACGTTTTTCTTCATTGCAAGATGCCACACCTAAGCAGCTTTGGGATGCGGTAAAAAAGCGAAACTCATCTTCTCTGACCAGCGACACTAAAAATTCGTCAGGTCTCTTCGATGACATCAATATGGCCAATAACTTCTATGCTGACATAGCAACTTCGGTGGACTATTCGGCTGAGGAAATCCATAATCTTAAAAATAATACAGGAGCCAGTACTGGAATAAATAAATCATATGTGAGTATACTGGAAGTTGAAAGGCTCCTGCGCACACAGCGAAACACAGCTGCTGGTCTTGATGGATTGCCTGCTTGGCTCTTTCAGAAATGTTCTTATGAGTTGGCGGAATTGGTAACTCATGTGTTTAATTGCTCTTTTGAAACTGGGACCATTCCAGATAACTGGCGCATCGCGGTGGTCACTCCTGTAAATAAAGTTTCCAAACCATCTACTCTGTCTGACTTCAGACCTATATCTGTAACTCCAATCCTGTCAAGAATCGCAGAAAAAATTGTTGTTTCTAAGTGGCTTAGACCCAATTTGCCCCAAGAAGCTCTAGAGGATCAGTTTGGCTTCAGACCAACTGGCAGTTGTACCAGTGCACTCACCTTCTTTCTACATCACGTCACCCAGATGCTAGAAAGTAACTCTTATGTGCGTTGTTTGTTAGTCGACTTCTCTAAAGCTTTTGATGTTGTTGACCATTCAGTTCTAATACCTAAAGTCATGGCTTTAAACATGCTGCCTGAAATTTCAAATTGGGTCATTGACTTCCTAAGTGGTCGATCTCAAGTCCTCAAATATGGCAATGTACTTTCTGATTCTACTTCCATTAATCGCAGTATTATCCAAGGGTCTGGTCTTGGTCCCACCCTCTACATTGTAATGGAGAGCGATCTTAAACCCGTCTCTCTGTCCAACATCCTTTTCAAATTTGCAGATGATACTAACCTTCTCACCCCCCAAAATTCTCCTGTTAGCTTGGAATCTGAATTTGATAATATTAAGGATTGGGCCTCCAGGAACAGAATGACACTTAATTTTTCCAAGACTAAAGAAATTGTATTTCATAGACCGAATCCAAGACATTTATCTCTTCCGGATCCTATCAGCAATGTTGAAAGAGTAAAAATTGTCAAATTGCTGGGTGTTCTTTTTCGAGAAGACTTAAAATTTGATGACCATGTTTCATTTATTTTGAAGATATGCAGCCAACGCCTATACCCCCTAAAAGTCCTCCGATCTCAAGGAATGCCTCCCAGCAAACTAAAGAACATTTTTCAAGCCCTTGTAGTCTCCCGACTAACGTATGCCATACCATCTTGGGGGGGATTCCTGTCGGCTGAGCTGGGTGGAAAAATTGAATCTTTTTTGCGCAGGGCTGGGCGCAGTAACCTCTTTAGTGGTGATGGTTTAACTTTAGAGAAGTTTTGTGAAAAAATTGAATTGAAGTTCTTCAAAAGCATCCAGTCACCCCAACACTGTCTTCACCAATTACTGCCTGCAGAGCACCTTCATAAATTCAACTTAAGAAAAAGGGGACATGCTTTTGAATTACCGCACTTTAATACATTGCTACATAAGAAATCCTTCATCATTCGCTCACTGTACAAGTATAAAAACTGGGTTAATGCTGGTTCTAGTACCTGTTCTGATATCTAAACTGGCTCTTTTTGTAGACCATAGTAATGCTTATGTTCCTTAGAATGTAAGGCTTAGATCATAACTTTAGTTATAGATAGGCCTATGTATGTAAATAAGACACTATCGTTTATTGTTTATAATACTGTATAATGTATATGTATGTAAATAAGACATTATATAGAATTGCTTGTGTTTAAACTGTCTTACAGTATTACTGATATTGTGATCCTTTTGTATGTATTGTTGTAAAGTATGAGCGTTTGTCTTATACTAATAAAAGATTACTTACTACTTACTTACTTAAGGACTGCACAGAGTTAACCGAGTCATTCACAGTAAACATTCCTCAGTGGTGATTTTCCACTGAATATGTGAGCGTGCACGGACGTTTGAACCTGTCAGAGGGCAGAGAACTTGAAAATTGCCTATTATTAAACCTACATGTAGGCCCTAGTTACTTAAAGATGAACTTGTAACTCTTTATTAGGGCCTATTAGGAGTAAATTAAATATTAAATTAACTTTACTACCACTTAGGCTAAGTTAAATTATGTAAGCTTAGGTTGTGTTCATGTATGTATGTATTGTACGTATATATATATATATGTATATATATATATATGTATATTACATGTATATATGTATGCATGTATGTATGGATGAATGTATGTAACTATGTATAGTATGCATGTACTCGGACAGACATGCTATGGTACGTATTTACGTATGCATGTATTTAGTACGTAAGTATGTATGTATATATGTATGTATGTATATGTGTACGTATGTATGTATATATGTATTTATGAATAAAATGTATGTATTCAGACACTTTATCTAGCTCCTTTTGAGTGCCTTACAAAAGCATTGGTGATGTTTTAGGCTGCGCAGACCAAGACGATCGGTCGATTTTCCGTCGTCAGATCCGAAATCAAAGACGTGATCCAGATGGAACAACTGATTGAACGACGCATCTCGGTATCAGAGAGACCTCAGGTCAGTCGTTATATACAGGCCCGCCGAGAGGGGAGGGCAAGGGGGCAAATGCATGCCCAGGGGCCCGGCGATTTTCCAGGGCCCGGGCCCGGCCCGCAATCAACTTTTCTCATACAGCCTAATGATAGTTTAGGGGCCTGTGACTACTATGTCTAGGGGCCCAGAATTTCTGTCGGTGGCCCTGGTTATATACACAGTACAGTTTCTAATAGACTTGGTTCTGTGCATCCGGTCGGCACCCCCAGTAATGCGTTAGGCCTACATTACAGTACTTTGTAGGACATTATGGGACCATGGTACATGTAAGCCTACTTACTCCTCCACTGCCGGCTCTAGGGCCTAGGAGTAGACGATTAGCTTCCTTCTGTTTCTCGGTATGTGTACGGCTAGCGATAACTTGTCCGCATATGACAAGTAAGGGTAGTCTGTGAATGAGCTGGTTCTCGCCACCTCCCTCTTTAGGCGCTGTAGAAGTATCGAGATTACGATGTAGGCTAGCCTGCGTTGATTTTATGGAAATCCTTAAATATTCTATCGTTCTGAAATCGGTGCCGTGTTAAGGCATGGGCACACTGGGCACCAGTGGGCAGTTGCCAGGGGCCCCACGATTCTAGGGCCCCAAATTAAAAAGACGAAAACATTTATTGTGTGAGTGACCTACACGCGCGGCGGTGCATTGCTTTGCCCAGAGCGTAGACAATGCTGTTAAGACGGCACTGTCTGAAATTTCAAGCTTCCCCCTTATCGTCTTCCAAAGGAATAAAAATAAGTATTACATAAATAAACAACACGGCGGTACTTTTCTTTGTGGCTTCATGCTGTGTTGCTTCAAAATGATAATTTGAGATTGAACTGTTTGTAGGATGCGCTGATTGTTCAGGATTTGCAGAATTCACTGACGATAGGTAGGTCCTAATCAGGGGCGTAACTTTGGTCTAAAAAGTGGGGGGTACCAATACTTTGGTCTAAAAAGTGGGGGGTACCAATTACTTCTCAAATTTCGCTTTTCGCATGGTGGCCATTTTGAACATATTCCCTCTCAGTATTCTCATTGATTTTGGCTCTCGATTTACATGTGTATCGAAGTACTTTCACACTTTGGCGGAGACTACATTCTCTGGGAAGGCACAATAACAAAAATATTGATTGACATTGTTTAAAAAGTGGGGGGTACAGTACCCCCAGTCCAAAAAGTGGGGGGTACGGGTTCCCCTCGTACCCCCCACAAATTACGCCTATGGTCCTAATAATATTCCGGGCGTTATATTTAATCTGGTGTTTTACATATGTCTATACTGCTTAGAATTACGTTTAAGTGTGTTTTCCAGGAGAAAACTTAGCATCTTCTCTATACTGACAGTCTTTTTAAATCTCCCTGTCTATACTAATATCAGTGCAGCAAACATTCTTGTAACTCAGGTTGTTTGTTCAGCAGTTTATTATACTGCGCTTTAGACAAACATTAATTCACAGACGTATCTGAGGGCTTTTGTAGCTAAGAGAGGGCACTTCGTAACTGCCTATCATCCTGTTACAGTAGGTTTGTGTTTGTGTTAATTCAGGTGGACAACATCGCGTGCGATTCAAGGAATCCTTTGATCTGCACGATCCAGACGTGGTCAATATTTTTCTTATATTCCTGTATTTACCCATTCATTCGTTCGTTCTTTCGTTCATGTAGATGCAGAGCATTTATGAAGCGCCCGTTTAGAAGCGTCCCATGGCGAATTAGAACATTTTCAAGTGTTGTTAAGGCAGAGGCGGTTCCTGCATTTGAAGTTAGAGAGGTGAATTAATAGTAATAGCGGATTTAATAAGAAAAAACAATCCATAAAAAAGCACTATTCAAGTTGACATGAGGAATACGAAATTGAGCTGTTGTCTTGCGGTTGTCTGTGGTCTGTGTCTGTGTGAGAAGTTGTCTTTCTGGTTGTCTCTGGTTATGATCAGGGGCGTAACTTTACCCTAATAAGTGGGGGGTACCAATACCTTGGTCTAAAAAGTGGGGGGTACCAATTTCTTCTCCACTTTCGTTTTTCGCATGATAACCATTTTGAACATATTCCCTGCCAGTATTCTCGTTAATTTTGGCTCTCGATTTACTGTGTATCCAAGTACTTTCGTACTTTTGGTGGAGACTGCGTTCTCTGGGAAGGCACAATAATAAAATATTGATTGGCATTGTTTAAAAAGTGGGGGGTACAGTACCCCCCAGTCCAAATAGTGGGGGGTACGGGTACCCCTCGTACCCCCCACAAATTACGCCTATGGTTATGATGTGAAGGGATTGAGACGTTGTCTTTGTGGTTGTCGTTTCACAGGACGAAGAGTGGCTGCAACATCAGTTGAGTCAGAAGATTGACCTCAACAGTCTTGTTCTCGATTCAGCTCCGTTCCAACTGACTCACCAGACATCACTCTATAAGGTCAGACCACGCAGTCATGCATGAACGACATGCAGTCACGCATGAGCGACAGTCTCTTGCTTCTGTATTATTCGGTTGCTTTAACAGCTCATTTACATAACGGCTTTTGAAAACCCTCACAAAAGCGCGTGTCGTTGAATTTCGACGGTGAAATATGAAATAGGGTCCTATGTGAACATGAAAACCGTTTGATCAGATCGTAATGGTAATCTCCAAACTTCTAAAGCACCACTCGAAGGCCAAGCGCAAGGCACCAGCCTGTCCACGAGCGCTACGTCAGATGAGGTTCCAGAGAATATGCCTAGTCCAAATTTCAAAGGAGGTTGAAAGGAGGTCCGAGTCCGGTTTTCAGAGGGCCACACCAAGAGAGGAGGCAGAGCAGCTGTTAAGGCGTGTGTCATTCAGGGCGAGAATTGGAAGCCGGAGGATCAGATGAGCCAGGTAGGAGTACTTGAAAAGGTGAGACTAGTTTAGAGTGGAATTCCCGAGGTTGATAGATACAGGAACATGAAGAGGAGGATGAAGGACGGGTTGCAATGATGATGGAGGAATCGAGAATCGGCGGAATTCAGGTCGAACCAGTCTAATCTATAGTTCAATCTGAGCTGATCTAGTCTAATCTGATTGGTCCGATCTAATTCAGTATTAATTGTTATTATGCATTTATTGAGCGCCACTATCTAATAACCAAGCACCAATCGGTGGCGTTGACCAACTGTTGGTGAAGGAGGAGGTGACTTGAACCCAGAACCAGTGTTTAATCTAGACACCTTTTGGGGGGAAATTCCCCCCAGGATTTATGTTTCCCCCAGAGGCCAGCAATATTATAATGTAGAGATCTTCCCCCACCCCCGAATAAATGGTTTTCCCCCCCGAGAGGTGAGTGATATATTTTTGAGAGATGAATTCCTAAAAAAAACGGTCATCAACCTTTTTGTGAGAGTAATTTGTATAGAAAAAGTGTGAAAAAGTGGGACGAATGTCTAAAAAAAGTCATCAACTTTTTTTAAGACGACATTGGAAAAAGTCTGAAATAATACTATAAGAAATAATACAGTGACATATACTCTGATATCGGATAGGGCCTATATTGTATAAGTTTATCCACCTTAGGCTGAGGTTGGCTCACACAACTTTTAAACACTTCCCGGGTCATTGTCCTTCTCTTTTAGCAATTGTTTTGAGTTTATGATCCAATTCGCTGCTTATTATGTACATTGCGTATTTATTTAAAGTTGGCGTTTGGCAACTGTTTCAGGTTCATACGTTGTTTTCTCTGCTCAGTCTTCATCACGCTTTCGTTACGCAACAGGGTCGTCTAGTCGGAGTCATTTCCGTCAACGAAGTAAGCGATTGGCCCCTAGACCTATACCACTAGCTACAAAATAGGCCTACATGTAATTTGACTTCATTTACAGTGGATTTAAATGGCCGTGGAAAATGTCCAAGTCATTACTGTATAATTTGATTTCATTTAGGCTAGTGGATTTAAATAGCCGTGGGAAATGCGTCAGTACTGTATATATATATATATATATATATATATATATATATATATATATATATATATATATATATATATATATATATATATATATATATATATATATATATATATATATATATATATTGCCAATAATTAGTTTAGTCAGTAGCAACTACATAGCTGTAAAGCAAGGAACACTGCGGTCGGAATAGGCCTAGAGAATCATGTGTTCAGCCTCTCTGTCTCTGTCTGTCTGTCTCTTTCTCTTTCTATCATCATCATCATCATCATCATCATCATCATCATCATCATCATCATCATCATCATCATCATCATCATCATCATCATCATCATCATCATCATCATCATATCATCATCATATCATCATCATCATCATCATCATATCATCATCATCATCATCATCATCATCATCATCATCATCATCATCATCATCATATCATCATCATATCATCATCATCATCATCATCATCATCATATCATCATCATCATCATCATCATCATCATCATCATCATCATCATCATCATCATCATCGTCGTCATCATAGCATCATCAATTCCCTTCTTTCTTCACTTCCTCCTTTTTCCTCCCCACCGCCCTCTGAGACCCTTTGACTCTGGAGTGAAACATTCAATGCGTCCTTCTTTGTCCTCCTCTCCGGCTTTCTGTGTTCTCCTTTGGCTACCCACGTATCTGGCACCCTCTATAATGTATACATGAATGATTGACAGGTGCGGAATGCCGTTGAGAAGGAAGTGAGCAGCACAGAAGGCTCGTTAAGACTGAGTAGAATCCGAATCATCAAGGACTGCTGCTGTCCTCACCGCTCAAAGCAACCGGCACAAGACGAAGGTCATCAGTTGCAACTTAAAACCACCGAATCCTAACATCCGTTCTCCTCTCTGAATACGACACTATACCTGAAGAAGACCTCAAACTGATTCAGTCGCTTTCTTAAACTTGGATCGCCATTCTTACATTTCCATGTAAATGGGCATTAGATATTAGATGGGGTCTATACGGGTCCATGCGACGTAGTGTGTGGGTTCGACCCTATTGAGGAGACGGACATTGTGTAGGGACCGCAGGCGAGTCCTTATAACCCGCAACTGCCCCTGCCAGCATACCCACATGGGGCCCGTCAAATGTTTGTGGACATGCTGGTATGGGTTTTAACCGGGAAAGCCACGTTTCTTGACCCCATAGCTATCCACCAGTTGTCATAACTGCATGTCACAATACGGGTATACAGAGGTCGTCCAGAAAGGACGTCAGGGACGTCATTTGGGGGGGGGGGCAAGGGGGGCATTTGCCCCCCCCTGATTTTTTGAAAAAAAATAAAAAAAGCTGGAACAAGAAAAGGAAGAAGAAGAAAGGGGTAAAAAAGAAAAAAAATTATACTCAAATTCATGGAATTATTATATAATATTAACAAAACTAGAGTCTGCATAGGTTTTTTCACAAGAACACACACCTCTTCGACAGTGGGGGGAGTCACATTACGCATTTTTCCCGTGAAAATTTGGAAGAAACACCCAAAAACTGTAAAATTTCTTCGCGCGGAGCGTGGAAAATTTTTTTTACCTCTCTTTTGACGTCCTTGCCCCCCCCTGAAAAAAGCTGAAATGACGTCCCTGAAGGACGTCCGTAAATGATCGAGGGGAGGGAGGGGTAATTCAAATGCGGACAGAGGAGGAGTTATGACCAGTGCGGACGTCCGCATCTAAATTTCTAAATTTGGTAGATTTTTAAACACCTCTTTGTTTCAACCTTGCCCGAGAGACGAACAGCTCAGTGAGGTGATTGCCTAAAACCTCATGTCATGTACTAGAACTTTAAAACACTATGGGCTTACTTTTCAATTTTAAATAGCATGTACTGGTTGACACTTTAAGTAAGGTGATTTTAAATAAGATAGAACAGTTAGCGTATTAATAACATTAGTCACAATGTTGGTTTTTCGTTCACTGGTTTGTCGTGCGGAATTCCGCAAAGGGGGAGAGAGGTAAAGGTCAAATGCGGGCAAGGGGAGGGAGGGCCCAAAGTAGGTCAGATTTTGCGGGTCCTTTATGGATGACCCCACATTGTGACAAATATCGATCGATTCATACTAACTTACGTGCATACACACATACATGGCAATAGGAAACCCACAGAAACGAGTCCACCTAGAATCCTCCCACAAACTGATCAGATAAACCCTTTTAAGGATACCAAACGTTACGCAAACGGCTCCAGATATTTGGCATACGGAAACCTGCGTCGATCCCTGTAGGACAGAGGGGCCTATGGAGAAAACCAAAGGAACTACAGTGTAACATTATTTGCCATTCAATATTTGACAAATGTTTTGAATTTGTTAAGGAGATCTATTCCCACAATAGGATATTCAAAATAGTTTAACTGAATGATTGTGATTCTTGACAGTTGCAAATCTAATTCAACTACATGTAGTAGGCCTATACGTTCATTTGCTAACAATGCGAGTCTGATAATTATTTGCATGTGTTGCGTGTAATTTTGTACAAATACGCGTTTTCTGCAGCATAGGACTTTGTTAATAATGTTACGTCATAATTGTTAAATATGTGTAGTCAATAAATTATACGTTATTCAGTTGTTCTCTGAAAAAAACATCTTTGGGCTGTCAGGGTTGTTGACGTCGACCCCACCCTTTGCCTCCATATCCAGTACCCAAAGGTTAAGTTTTCCCAACAGCAACGTCAGAGGTAGGACATACGAGGCCCATATGACAATATTTCCATATGGGCCTCATGTATCCAACAATTATATGGGTTCAAGTGTAGAACATATGATGCCCACATTCATAATCAAATCTGACGTCTATAGCCCCATTATAACTTGAGGCGGATCCAGGATTTGAAGTTGGGGTGGACGAACAAAACGTGTTTGGGGCATAATTAGAAAACAATTAGGAAAAACGTTACACCCGGGTAACATAGGTGAAGTAATTCTCAAAATCCATGGCTGCATTAGACATCAAACGATGTTTGTTTCCAAGTGAAAGTGTATCTGCAGTCCCCCACTTGGCCCCATCCTTTGTAAACTTCTGTAGCCACTGGTGAACCAATGCATAAACCATCTGCAACCCAAAATGGAAGAAACAACCAATAAATTGATTTTGGTCCACACAACTGCATTACCTCAAAACCAGGGAAACGTAGCAAATGCCTATGATTATGCTGCTAAAGGAAATCAAGTAAGAAATACACGGGAAAATCAAAGCAAAACAGTTGCACAAAATGTGATGGCAGGCAATGGCAGCGAATTAAGAGGACAGGAAATGGTGAAAAACTAAGAAAGCTCTTTGCCATAGAGTCAAATTAACCTAGTCTTGAAATGGGCACTCAAGCAACTAACCTTCATAACCCAATGTTAATGGTATTGCAAGTTTTTTCATTGTATTTAGCAGACCACTGATCTTTCGGGTCGTCCATTAAAATGGGGAGCATCACCTAACTGCGGAATGGGGAAAGGGTGTCACAATGCAGATGTCCACACACAAAATTTGGTAGTAACAGTTGTTTTAATACAGGACACAATAGCTGATTTGTTAGAGCGATCGCCCTGTAACGCAGAGAGTATGGGTTCAAACCACCTCCCCTTAGAAGGCCACTGTTTAGGAACCTTGAGCAAGTCCTTAACTCACAATTGCTCAGCACCATCGATTGATACTTAGTATTATATAGAAGCGCTTCTAAACAAAGCTGTCTATAAATGACCAATGAACACAAAAGGCTATCACTGTGTAAAATCACTAATCCGTCTGCAATTCACCTCTGCATCTCTCATTCCATGTGTGATTCAAAGAAAACTCTATGAAAGCTTTGTAGTTCTCTGGGAGTTACTTTAAAGCACCATATGAAGTGTATTGATTCATACTTCAATGCCCACACATACATACAACTAGCATACATACAATACATACATACAATTGTACACAGATATAGACAAACACACGCATACATAGAAATGACTTGTCTTTATGCTCGATTAGTAATACCAAACTCTTAACATCACGTCCTTTCCTGTCTTTCACTTCCATTCATTTCTTTGACTTATCATTCACGGCAGAAAGTGAGCGAAAGGGAAAATGCCTCTAAAACAGCAACAGTCCAAGTCCAAAGCATTAGTGGTAGGTTCTGATATATAACTGAGACTTCAACCGGACACGCCAGTGATTACGTGACAGAAACTGAAGGCAAAGATATTAAGCTGATGAAGCACAGACATCCTCGATTGGGCAGAACCATTCGAAGCTAAGCGACTTCATTTGATGTGCGCATCAGAAAAAGGTAAAGAAAAATAAATATTGAAAATACTCTCGATGACAAACTTAACAAGACACAAAAACAATTTCCTTTGCTTCTGCTTTCTTCAATTCTTCTACAGCCAACATCAAAGACTGTTAACAGTGACGAGTTTTCTCGAAGTGGCACGGCTCGATCGTCAGATTCATTTACATAACCAACTTGGCAAGTGCTGACTTCTAAACTCCCTTCAACAATCAGAGACCAGCAGAGTTCTTAACAAAGTCCCGCACTCTTAACTGTTTCTCGGCTTCGGAAGACGTCCGTCGTTTTTAACGCACGACGCCTCCAAGTACTGTTTTATTGTCTCTAGGTCGGCCTTGGCTCTTTCCAGCACCTGGGCGTTCGTGACGCGATAGCTCAATGTTCGGATGCGACTGAGCCGATTGCGCACCTTTCGCGCAAGACACGGCATACTGTTATCGTTCTTGGCACGCGCCGCGTTGCCCTTTGCGGGCGGTGGAGCGACCACTCGATTGTCCGCTAGCAAGTAAGTTGGCAACTCCGGCGCAACAGGTGGTGCCTGGACGTCAATGGTCGTCAGTTGACCGGGCATTTCCTGTATGACGGTGCCACTCTGGATGGCAACAGTCACCGGTCCGTGCATCGGCATACACTGCCAGTCGAGCGACAGAATCGGGTTCGACGTGTAGAAGAAAGGCAACGTCAGCCAGCTGAGCCGGCAGCTCGTGAACACGGCCGCAAAGTGCTTGCATGGCATGTGCGTTCGCTGCCAGTCCCAGCAATCGCAGAAAGGAAGTTCACCGCGATAGTCGTCGCCGAAGTAAACGGTGTTGATTACCCCGGTCTGCGATGCCACTCTAAACGTCGTGTTGTTGAGCGGCTGAACGGCATAACAGTTGATGTGTGCAGCACCCTCGTAGGCAATCCTCATGTGCTGGATCAAGTGAGCCGGTCGGTTCTGCAGATCGTTGGGCACGCTCTGGTGATCCAAGCGCCAGCCATCAGACATGGCAACATTGGCTGCCACGTACCTATAAGAAAACCATTAGGCCTGTAATAAGACTTATCTCCTCATACATTCAGCCCTACCTATACCACTTATAGCCTTACAGCTGGAAGATCAATTTCATTCACCCAACTATAATTGAAGCATGGACTCATATAAAACACCCAGAGATATGAATTGCAGATTCAGTTCAGCTTTAGAATACAATATTTAACCTAATTTCTAAACTCCTACAGCACTGCAACTGTAACACACACGGCATCAACTGCTTCTGATGGTCATTTCTGATTCCAAATGACAATCCTTTAAATTCAGGCAGAACCAGCTAAAATCCACATGGACTGGATTGCAGGCTATGGAGAATGAGCAATCCTAAAACAGCTTAGTTTGGCACAGATCTGAAAATATCCTTGTAACACAACCATTATTTATAATGCAGTTACTATTGCCCGCATATGCCACTGTGGGATGCAACTAGTAGAAAATCTACTTCAAATAATACAATGGAGGCTTCTTGTAACATCTCATAAATTGAAATCATACAGGGATGATGAGGTATATCAATTCCAAAAACATAATTCAATAACACAAGTAACAATCAGCTGACTGGGATAACAAGTTCGAAATGCTCAACAATGGCACTTTTCTAGCAAAAATTTCCCAAATAAAACAATCTACATTGCTGCGTCTAAGCTAAAACTGAACATAAACAAGATCTGACTCTTTTGTAGGATATTTTACATTCCTATTGTCTGTCAAATTTTACACACAAAAAATGTATGGAATTCCCATTCATCCCCATACTTGAACAACTTGCAATGTTTAGTACCTTCTACTTTTTGAAAAGATAGCATCACCTGTTAGGACTAAGATAAATGAACTTACTTGCGGTTCATGTCTTCAAAGAACTCTTCAACGAGGTGACGCAGCAGAGTGCTCAGAGACTTGGATTTAAAAGGTTCCAGCGTCTCATGTTTGAACACTTCGTTCTGCGCTTCGACGCCGTTGTTCGGATGAATTAGAAGCGTGTACTGCTTCCGAAATGCCCAGACCCATTTCTCAAAAGAACAAGCCAAACAACAGTCAACAATAACAGGTTCATGTTCTTGTCCATTGATACATGTGAGTTACAAAGATGCAGAACAGCTTGGGGTTCATTGGCTTTCCCAGTGTGCGTTAGCTCTGTGTAAGTTCCCACTATAAGTCTCAACTTTTTACTGATGCCAACAGTTAGGATATTTCTGGGTTGCAAAGTCTTTCAGATGTATGTTCGACTCTCTGGAACTCACACTTCACAGGTGTTTTTTTTCAAGCGTGGCCTCAATTTGATTTCAATATTATCATTATTATTAATTAATTAAATTTGAAATGTGCGCATGGTCACACCGAAATGTGAATCTGGGGTGCAGTTCACTCATATCAACTCAAGATCCCTACCTTTCAATTTGACTAACTAATATAGGATATCTTTCAGTTTAAACAGACTGACTTCCTTCTGATTAATACGACTTCCAGCTTGAGTTTGATGCACAATCAGGAGAAGCTTTGTGCATTAGACATCGAGACCACAAAAGCCATTATTATAATAATATTTTTAAGTTCATTATCTGCCAAGCTTACGACTTCAGTGTCATCCCAAAGCACCATTAAACTGATAAATTGCATAGTTACCTTATGAAATCCATTAGCAATCCACTGCTTGTCAACATAAGTACGAAGGTTCGACTTGCTCTTCCAAACACGACTGCTTCTCAGAGCAGCAAGTCGTTCCTCATACTGTTCTTCAGTCACCGATTCTGCAACTTCCTAGCAAAACCAAAATCATTCCTGTAACTTAACATGCCTCTACACTGACACAACTGGTGTGCTTACATTAAATATTGCTCTCAACATTGCTAACACATAGATTTTTTTATATTTTCTTAGTTTGATGGTCTAGATGAATTGAATTGACAAGTTTCCTTCACAATTTTTTCTAAATATCGTAGCTATAGATAGCCACGTAGGCAAAGCTGTTGAGATCTTAAAGGTGTCAGTATATAAATATTGATTTCGTGCATACATGCATATGTATATGGGGAGGGGGAGAGCATTAAATTCACGGATCGATTCCCGTAACCCCCCTCTAGGGCGGCGCCTGGCATGGCTGCCAAACCGTGTGCTTAATTAAGATCTTGATTGTACTTATACGTTTCAATGTAATCTTACTGGGTCTGTCAGTTTGAAATAATAAAGAATATTATTATTATTATTTATTTATATACATGCATATATAAAAGCATACAGATGCATAAATATGTATGTGGCCGGTGCTCAGTCACACTTGCTGGTCCTCGATATGGAACTCTCTACCTCCTCATGTTACGTATTACTGAAAGACTGCTTCTAAGAATTTTACACAGGCCTCAATATTAATCGTTAATTATTGAGAAGATGAGACGAAACGGTTTTCCTTTGCCAGGGTTTTACTTTGAGTTCTCTGTGCAGAAGTCTCAAACAGACAATTTCTACAGAACTCTAAATTGAATGAAGAAAGAATTGCAGTTGGGAAGCAACAGGTGGAAACACAGTAATAGATGCCATGTTTACATGTATGTATGTATGCATTTGGACATTTACAAAGGACAATTTAGGAATCTCTCAAAGGGTGCAAGCATAACAGTGAATATCTCGAATACTCACATTTAGCAACTGCAAGATCTCATCTTTAAAGTCAGTGACGTTGTTTTTAAGAGCAGAACACCAACGAAGCCACGACTGTTTGCGTTGAAAGTCACAGACGAGCGTTTCAGCCTCTGCAAAACACAAAGCACTCAGAGGCATCAAAGGAGACACACGGCTCTATCACTTTCATTCTGTCCCTCCCTTCCTCTCTCTCTCTCTCTCTCTCCTTTTCTCTCCCTCTCACTCTTTTTTCTTTCATTAGATCTGTGGGGTCTTTCTCATTTCTTTATCTCAAACAATTGGTTGGGTCAAAGGGACACTGAAACTAGTCTGCAATTCTAATCCATTCAAGTGGCCTGTCAAAATCATCCTGTTGTCCTTAAATTGCTTGGCCTAAGAATCCTAGAAATTACTATTTAAAAACAATAGTAATGATAATAATAATAGTACAGGAACGTAGAGCAATTACAACATCGCAAATTGACTTTTAGTACTAATTAACTCAATAAGTTGATCAACTGGTCAACCAACCAGTTTTACAGCTCTTTAGGAGTTTCCATAAAGTAAACAGGTGTTTAACCCTCATCCATAACTAAGGCTCAAGTTACCTGGGAAAGCTGCATTGACAGCATTCATTGCCACTTCCGATGCATCAACCATAACCGCCTTGGGCCGCCAGTCCGTCGTCATTCCGCCAATGACGGTGAGTGCTTCAGCGATAGATGCCGCGTCCTCGTTCTCAACAACAAATGTCCCGACGATGACATATCCGCAGTTGGTGTGGACCCAGAGAAAGAACAGCGGCAGCGCGTAGTTCATCATCTTGTAGGCCGGGTCGAGGAACACGAGCTCCTTCCCATAATGCATCAGCAGGCGTTGTTGCCATGGCGTCTGGAAGACAAGCAGCAGGCACTGCTCCGACTCCTGGCTGCCCTCCGACACAGACGGCCGGAAGAACCAGAGCAGGCTGATAGGCAGCGTGCGCCACTGGTCCACCAGCTTCTCCACCATGTCCTGATCGAGGAGGCCCTTGAGCAGGCGTTTCCGGCGCCGGTAGATCATCTTCCGCAGGTCGTACTTGCTCGGAAAGTATCGTCGGTTCGTGTTGAGCGGCATCGTCTGGCCCTCAAAAAGCTGTTCGACGAATGGACGTATCTGGCGTTTCAGCTCGGCAACACTGAACACTCCGCCGTCAACAAGGTTGTTGATGTGTGCAACGACTCGTTCGTTAATTGGCGCCTTGAGATCGGCATCCTGCAAAATGTAACACGTCTAATCTGAAAACTCCCACATTGCCAAAGGATTATGAGCGGTGATCCCAGGGTTTGAGGGGGACAAGACCCCCACCTTTAAGAGTGGGGGGACACACCATACATTTGTCCCCCCCCCCACATTTTGAAGAAACACCAAACAAAGATCAACAGTTTTCACACAAGAGAGCGAAAAAAATGTTGACCTCTATTTTGAGCAGATCAGTTCAAAACTCTTTTTTAACCAGATCAGTTCTAAATTGTCCCCCCACATGTCAAACAAGATCGCCTCCAGTGTATGGAATCCAGATGAAATTTTAGCCAATCTTAAAATGCTCAGTCGACTGAGTGGAGTTTTGTAGTTTTTAGTGTATGTCAGATTAAATCTCCCAAGATACGACAAGAACTAGTCCATTACCTCTCCCATGACATGACCCTTGTGCTCGTCGACTGATGGTAGGTCAATAACGATGTATCTCTGGATGGCAACTTCATCCCCACAGGGCGACTGCAGATCGTGTCGTAGTTGATCGGACATCTGCCGCCGGTGGTACAAGGTGTCTGTGTGCAGCTGCAGTCCACAAAGAATTACTTGTAACCATCAGTGCCAGCAAAACATTGCTTCCAGATTTAACACCTTTGTTACTGACTAAATCTACAGCTAATCTAAAGTCACACCATTTTACATAGTCATATTTTCAGAGGTCCTTGGTAGTTGCAATATAAATGCTCAGGGTGATTTAAAACATGAAACTTATTCTAGAAAGCAGGGCTTCCCTCAACTTTAGAGTCTTATCTGGTGTATTACTAAGGTAAACTTTCAGCTTCCTGTTCCAACTGGAAGATGATCCTCAACATCTTTTACATTTTGCCCAATAGCATTCATTTTAGTAATACTAATCAACTCTGGTTAGACTATTTATTACAGGAAACAGATATGCAGTTTTTTGTATGTCTTCTTTCTCATTTGCTGAAAAAATCAAACAAGTGGCATTTTGAATGACTCATTGCAAAGTGACGCAAGTGATCGATACCAACAGGAAGCAAGTAATACTGTGGACTTATGGAAGGAAAAAACGAATGCATGCTCTAAGGAAGTTCCAATGTAGATATGCATTTTGAACACTGTAATTCTGATATTTACAAAAAAGTAGTTACCACCAATTGAGACAAACATTGTTTCAGAACCATGTAGAATAAACTAACATTCATGAACCTAGAGGTGTACCGATAGCCCTTTTGTCGATTATGCTAATACCGCATATAGCTGATTATTGAAATAGCCGATACCGTGTACGAGTCCGTTTATTTTGTTATCGCCCAGAAACTAGGCACACGACGTTGCATAAGGGTTATTAAGGAGTTTCCAGTCCTGTGTATAATAGGTCCTTGGTTTCTACGGTGCCTAGCAAGTAGTAAAATGCTAAATATAAATCAATAATAAGAAGCAAAACATAGATATTTCTGCTCATTTTTATTTTTGTAACGATTATTGTGCAAAAAACCGTTAATTATGAAGTAATTTGCATCGGCGCCAATTATTTTTTGCCGATACAAATTATGCCGATTGCTCTAATAATCGGCCTGATTACTAATGGGATAGAGGTATTTGTACAGCTCTACATGAACCACAACAGTTGAAGTATAGGGATATGACATGACTTACCTTGTATTCAGGGAATGCGATAATTTCCCTAAGGTAAATATGCGCTGGACATCCGAGTTTCTTTGTGACACCGATTTTCTTTGACTGCCGGGCAGATTTATCATTTTCTGCACTTGAATTAGGCTAAACATTGACAACAAAAACAACACCAATAAAGCATAACTGATATTTGATAACATTGCCCTCTTAGGAGAGCGTACAGATGCAATATAAAGTAGGCCAACAGGAAACAATATGAGCCACAGACACACTGGACAAGGCAAGGAAAGTTTTAGTTTACAGCAAAAGATGGTCACAGCAAGTGGGTTGTAAACATGAGGAGGTAGAGAATTTCCAATGAGGAGGTAGAGAAATACCCAATAAGGTTGTAGAGAATTCCCAATGAGGAGGTAGAGAAATACCCAATAAGGTGGTAGAGAATTCCCAATGAGGAGGTAGAGAATACCCAACATTGAGGAGGTAGAGAATTCCCTATTTAATGAGGTATAGAATTCCCAATGAGGAGGTAGAGAATTTCAAATGGTCACCAGCAACTGTGAACAGTGCTACCAAATACAAGATGTGCACCAGGAACAACACTGAACAGAAGATGTTGACTGACACATCAGGCAATTACCCGCTAGGCTAACCTACCGCACTAGTATCAAATAAGAACTAAACAGTGACAATTACATAAAGGAGGAAAGTAAAATGCTGAATACCTTTGCACCAACTGACTTATAGTGTGATGGACCTTGGTGACACTCCATTAAGCGTGTACCAACAATCATAAATGGAACTCCATTCATGTATATTCGAGAACCGCGCTGAATTTTCTCATCCTTAAACCGAATCACGTGTATTTCATCACTCGAATCTAAACAACAACAAATTATCCATCTTAAAAGCTAATGCTGTAAATAGCAAACAATTTGCTTTGAACACTTTTGTCAAGCATTCATGCATTCATACTGATGTCAAACAACTGGTGTTTGGGCCACTTTCAACATTTGTAGTAGTTGCACACTACACAAATTTTTAATCTGCACACTGCCTTTAAAGGCTGATACAATTAATTCTCTTGGCAAACATGTAGCTTTGTGAAGCATGCAGCCATACTTTGTCCCATAGCATGTTGTGTCAAATTAATTCTAGAACAGTGGCCTCAGCAGCTTCAAGATCTTTTCAATTTAGAATTGAGTAATGATTCGATATGAAGAAGACGGATTAATAACTTTGAATTCACTCATTTCTGTACAGGCTTATGACTGGAACACTGGTCATTAAAAATGTGCAGGCTGTCTCTGTGTCTCAGTGGACTGACCTTCTGGACGTTGATCAGATTATGGTTTGGGTTCGGTGCGCCCTTGGTCGACGCCTTGTGCATCAGCACCTGTGCTATAGAAGCAAAAAATTAATAATAAATACTTTGTATACTTTTAGTCCTCCTGGATAAACAAACTGATCTACCTGCTCAATATTTTCTACTTGGATGTTTATATATTTATTGGTATCATATAACATTATATTACCAGATTCCCAAGCCTCGTATGGCAAACATTAAGAGATATGTCAATTAATCCGCCTCTGAGTAGGTCTCTTGAAGAGGCGCTATATAAATATCTAGAATGAATACCCAGAATGAACCACATAAACTTTCTGTATAAAAACGTGTAAGCTTAAAAATGGTAATTAGGTGGCTTCCTGCTACCTTTAAGTAATTGGGTCCGGCCCGAATCCCCGAAAACTCTGAAAATACACAAAAGCCTGAATTCCCGAAAAGTTTTATAGAAAGCGGCTGAACTCCCGAAAACTATTCAGAGTTAAATTGTAAACTCTTATACATGACATATACCTAGCGTGGCCTTGATGTATCTCGATATAATATAGAATGTAGATATAATATAGAAAATCGATTTCGGGGATCCGGGCTAAATTCTTTTCGGGGATTTGGGTTTCGGGGATTCGGGCTGATCCCAAGTAATTACATCATCAAAATTCGTTTTATGTATTGATGTATTCTAAATTAGTAAGTCGTATCAGAACTAAAGCAAGGGGCCTACCCCATTCTGATTCCCTGATTCCCCAAATGTAGTAAAAAATTGACAAAATTCCCCCAAAAAGATTTTCTGAAAATATTCCGAACAGTCAGGTTTGTGCAAAGAATTATGTTTTCACTCAGAAAATGTATTCGGGGATCTGGTGGAAATTCAATTTCTGGAATTGGGGCTTCGGGATTCGCGACGCATCCAGTGCGAGATTGTTTGTTTACACTGCAGGGATTCGATGTGGCTGAAAAACAGGTGCGGCATTATCGTTCAGCAACACTTTTGCAGTTAGAAAAACTGTACAAATTATCCTTCGTCACAACACACGAAAACACATACCCCATAAATTGAATTTTCCGAAATTTCTTGTCGTTCGTCTAGTCACATATGACGTATGAGTTCTGAATGCGAACTCCTGAATCACTTCCCAGGCCTCGTCGATTTCATTGACGACACGAACTCTGCGTTCTTCAGAATCCGGCAGAGGCCCGTCATTTTCAACTTCTATTACTACACATACTTCGCGCACATCATCCGATTCTTCCATTTTCTCGACCTTGTTATCCATATTGTGGCTAAATTAGAATTATTTTTACAATGGTTTTAGCGCCCCGTCTTTCTTTACCGGAAAAAGATGGCGTCTTATGCATATTCATCACTGACGCCTGTTACATTATTCATATTGTATTTAAATATTTAGACCACTCCGCCACTGCTCGTGCTCTGGCAGTGCCAGTTCCAAGCCTGGAGAAATGAGGAGGACGACACTAATTATTTTTTTATGACACAGAGCCGTTAAACAGCTACTAACCAAACAATTTCAGCCGACGTCAACGGCCTTTGGTGCCATAAGATGTCGTTAAACTCTGGATCCATCCATCAGCAGTACTGTAGCTGCAGAACAGCTTCTTTCTGCGCCGGCAATTGAGTGTTCGATTAAATTCACCTTTACTTGAATTTCCCCTCCAGATTCACTGTCACTCTTAATACGGATTAAGCGACATTGCTACATATATATTGACTTATTATTTAATGCATTAAGTGTAACTTTATTAAAAGCTGTCGCCCTGCTTTGGCGGTTCTACCATATGTAATCTATGTGTTTGAGCCATGGACTACGTGATAGCGTATTAATTTAAATGTTACAGGTGATGACATAAACACCTGTTCGACTGTTACAGTAGGCATATGTTTTTAGAGGAAAAGACTGAGGGGTGATAGATAGAGTAGCCTGAGGTATATGACAATACGGATCGGTGAGTGGCAATTATTGGGGGAGGATCCGAAAATTTGAGGAATTCAAGAGGGGAACGGTGATGCATTGTTACAAAATCGAGGAGCAGTGTGGTAGATGGCTCTGTTGGAGAACTTGATTGAGATCAATAGGCCCTACAATGACTGGGGTTGGGAAAGATTGCGATAGGAGGAAGATCGGGCAGATCGGGATGGCTAGATGATGATCGAGGAGTTCGCGAAGATACTTGCAATGGCCTAGATTAGTTATAATTGTTTCGGTTTAGTGTTATTTGTTGTTATAAGAACAAACATTATTTAATACAATTTACAAATATACAGGGTCCGATTTGTCAAAAAAGAAGCAGGGGGGTCGGAAATCTATAAAAGTAATAAAACAATTATTAAGCCGTAATTAATTTTTACTCGTTATTTTGTAAATGAAGTTAATGAACTTCTATGTCAAGATTCTGCAATGACCAACAGTCAACTACGATGCAAACGTGACATCGAAAAAAATTTTAGAATGAAAAATTAAAAGTCGCAGTTTTAGCTGAAGTAGGGCCTATACTAACAGAAACAACATATATATTGAGGTATGGAATAACAGATACAGTAGTGGTAATGGGATAGAGTAATGGTAGCATTCAGGAGAGCATTAGATCACGGTTCGATACTCGTAACCCCTCTACAGCGGGCGCCTTGCATGGCTCCCAAAACGTGTGTTTAATTAAGATCTTGATTGTACTACTGTCATACTTCAATGTAATTTCACTGTGTCTGTCAGTTTGAAATAATAAAGAATATTATAAATAATAATATAAAATATAATATTAATATCTCAAATACAAAACACAAGGATAAGCTTTAAGATTCTTGTCCAGTTTTTAATAGGAGTTGCTGATACAGACAAAGAAAGAAAGAAATTTTAAAATAATAGTGATAGGCGGCACCTCTAAACTAATCACAGATGGCTTGAGTCAGTTAATTAGCTCAGTTAAGCCCACAGTTAGGTCTAAATTTGAATAGGCCCAATAGGACTTGCACACTTTTCTATTGGCAAAGTCATCAATAAACTGGTTAAAATCCAATTGACGTAGAATAACACTCTCTATGCTCAGTGCTGCAGAATGGCTAGGTGTCTCATGTGTCATACTGTCTTGTGCGAAACGTGTTCTTAATTATCTTCATCTTAGAAAATGAGCATTCAGCGCTACAGTTTGTGACCATGAGCACCAATACATTCTTAGCATAATTTCCACATCTGGAAATGAACTTTCAACACCTTTGTCAAGTATTAATTGGTACATGAACTGCTCCTAACTTATGTTGATACCTGCGCTACCTGTCTTGTGTTTAAACATTTCGACAAAAATAAGAACACTGCATATTATGAGCTCATTGCCAAGGCATTCATTGAGGTCATCGCCATATATTGCTACAAGATTTTTCGCTGAGTTGTGTATTTCTTCAGCACTACATGAGTCAAGCCTAGATAGAAAACCAAACCTTGAGCAGAGTAGTTCGTATGATGCTAGTCTTCTTGTCAACTCGGTTATGAATTGATCAACGATGGACAGACAATTGTAAATCTGAAACTTCTCTGAATTAGAGTGCACAGCTTCTGGCGTTCGACTATAATCCAGTGGTAGGAGACGTACGTTTGGATGACGTGTTCTTTTTTGAACATATTCTGCCGTTTCACAACAGAGTCTGACCCGGCCCAGCAGGAACGTTGTTGAACTGGCGGTTGTTCAACAACAACTGCAGCATCACCAGTGACACCAAGCTCAGACGAGCCTGCATTTTGACCATCATCCACGGTGACAGCAGATGTACTAATAGCTGTTACTTGAAGGAAAGCAGTAATACGGGGTGTCTTTGCAAGTATTTTCTCATTTTGAGATGCTTTTTCTTTACTTAACTTGCGTTTTTGAGAGCCACTATAGACCGAGCTCCAATTCGGTTCATGTCACAAAAATGACAGCTGCATGTGCGCTGCTATAGGTGTGCGCTTTAGGTCAATCAAGGTCAAAATGGCAAGAGAACGCTGGATCTCAGACAGAATAACCACTGTCTGTATGACCTTTACCCCGAAACTGGATGCCTGTAGCTTGAAGCTCGCCTCGGGCATAAAGGCGCCTTTATCCCGGGACCCTCGCCTGAGGGCGATGGTTTGTGCAGGGACCTCGGTCCGTTTGTTGCCTGCTGTATGCGGAGCGTTTGGTCATGCCTTGTGAAACTGACACTGCCTCTGCCTACACAGTAGACAACCTCAGCCTGAGTTAAAAGTAAGATAATCTGTCAACAGCAGCTGAAGATGCCAAACGTAAAGCGCTACTCGTGAAACAATATTAACGCGATATTTCAAAATTAGGGTACCGACTGGTTAATAAATAATTACCCAAGGGTGACAAGGCAGTATTGCATGCGATTGGTCATAATGGAGTCGTTTGGTGTAGGACTGAGGGTAATGAATTTGAGGGGGTCAAGCCGACCCCCTCGGGGGTCGGCCAAAGGATAGAAGCAGGGGGGTCAAAAAAAGAAGCTGGGGGTCCAACCCCTCTGACCCCCCCGGCAAATCGGACCCTGCAAATATATGTTCCAGGGATGCAGAGGACAGAAAGGATCAAAATCTCGCTTTTAGGGTCGCCTATAGGCCTAGTTGACAACTTCAGGCTTATATATTTCCATCAATGGATGGGTTGTTACACTAAAAGGGTCAATGTTGACCAGTTTCTCCCTTATTTTATGCAGTGATGAGGAAATAAATTTTTAAAATAATTTCTTACCATATGCCTAATAATAGCTAGGCTCCTTGGCTGTTAGTTAAGAAGCAAGACCTGGTTAAGAAGGTAGGCCTAAGTGTGCTGATATAATCAGCGAGGTAATTGGCGTAGCGCTCGTGAATAAGCTGGTGCCCTGCGCTTGGCCTTCGAGTGGCGCTTTAGAAGTTTGGAGATACAGATTATGACGGTGTATACACAGTATAAATAATTACATTATTTATACTGTGGTGTAGCCTATAGGGTCTACCTTATTTTTAACCCCATCTCTTTAAACTCTCTAATTAACTGTTATCTGATTTATTTTTATTTGCAATTAATGTCTCTCTTTTTCAAAGACTGTGTAAGCCTGTCGCGTTTGTGTCCACATGAATTTTTGCAATAATATAAACGAATATTGATTGATTGATTGATTGACAATATGATTATAGATTAAAATAGAAGAACGCTGGTATTAAGTGAAATGACGTCATTAGGCAGCGTAGTGAATAAATTAATACTCCGAACTCCGTGCCGAAGAGCGTGAGCAAGAGCGTGAGGAGCTTGTCGCAAATACATGCACAAAAATCCACAGAATAAAAAAAAGAATATTTAGTACACTTTAGTTTCAAAGTTGGTAAGTTTTTTGAATGATATACAGAGTTTGATTATAGATTAATTTATTTTAAATGGCAAGATTTAATGTTTGAGCGATAATTCCATCTTGGTGCGACGATAATATAGAATGGTACTGTCCATCATCGCTCAAGACTTTCGATGCAGTTTGGTCCAGAAACTTTGAACGTATATATGGCGAACGTTAGTGCTTTAATTTTATTTAAAATGTAATGTGGTCAGTACTGCGACAACAGTCGTCCGAAATACTAGTTACATTTTGAAACTAACATCCAGTGGGACGAGGAACTTAACAACTGTTGAAAATGCATACAAATAACGAATTCTGAAGTCTGTGGAGAAGTGTTTGTTTTAGGATAAGTTGTTCAGGTTAAGTTTTTTTGGTTCTATAATTTTCATAAGAGGAATCTTCTAAAAACGAGGGATTGTTCTAACCGTTTTATTTGCTTCAGCATCTCTGCTTCGATTAAATCCGCTTTTAAATTAAATTGGTACTATGGTATTTTATGATTCGTATTTTCTATAGGAAAATGAGTCGAAAACAGACGCCCAGTGACTTTCTGAAGCAGATAATTGGACGTCCAGTTGTCGTCAAACTGAATTCCGGAGTCGATTACAGAGGTAAGTAGGCTGAATCCTGTCTATTTATCTTATACACACTGAACTCTCCCCATAATGCAGGCTTTGTGAGCCATATCAAGGTGCTGCAGTATTACTGATCTCTTCCAGCTCGTTGGGGGCTGGAAATCAAGGTTCGATGTACCCTAGCCCAGTCATGCCTGACACCACACTGTGAGAAGTGCAAAATGCATGAAAATTTATGCTTTGGTTATGTGCACAGTATGGGGGAAGTTGCAAATTCTATCTGGCACCATTGTTGGAAGACATCCAGGTTTTTCTCTATGGCCAATTACATCCCTGCCTGTTTGAATCTGTAGCGCCACCCTATACTAAGAGTGCTTAGTGTTATGTTCTACACCCACGACTACTTTAGTTCTGTTTCATCTTGTCTTTACTGGACAAGTAAATGCATAGGCCTATCTATTTGACTAGGGAAATGAACAGAGAACACCTGTGTATGCATTTAAATGAATATGAATATAATGTGTATCAGTTAAAGCATATAACAGTTCAATGTCTAGTTATCCTATGTCTACTTTGCCTTATTCCCTACCTAGCCAGCATCTTTGCTATCTAGATTTTATTGCCTATTGCTACCTCCCAGTAAGACCCTTGAGCACGGAATGTTCTCACAGTTTGTTCCTTGTGGAAGCGCTGTCTTTCATCCGTTTATTCATCTGATGAGTTCGCAGATCCGTTCGCAAATCGCCTTGTTTCTCCCTCGTCGAAGCTCGACTGTCCACCGTTCTCGTGACTTCTCGTAGCTTGATGTCTCTCCCAAAGAGACCGTCGTTACAACCCGAGTGTGTGCTTTACTACTCCAGAGTAACGTACACTTCACTCGCGGAATAACTCCTTAAGTCCGTTGACAAGATCGCTTCGCAAATGTCGACTTCCTATGATGGAAAGTCACGCTTCGCAACGGTTTGTTACGAGAGCGTTTCACTCGAATTATTCGATCCTCGCTGTCCAACGTCTCGACTTATAAACTCAACTGCATCGATCGTTTCGCAAAACCGATCATATTGACTAACGATACCCTCATCGACTTAGTCCAACATCCACCGAGTCGATCCACTCAAGATTTCTAGAACGTCTTGTTCAGTTGAAATCAAAAATCGAACTGCCGTATCTCCACGCCACGTCACCACGGTTGCTTGGTTACCGAGTCGTCAGCCGCTTCGCCATAACGGTTTTGATCAGCTGTTCGTCCTGACCAATGAGGTGAGTCCACATCGTCTGCTGTCCTTTGCGTAGATATGATGAACCCCTCTATCTAATATTAATTAATCTCTACAATGCTGGCTTAGCTGCTGGCATTTTAATTAAGTTACATTTATGTAGCTCTACTATCCTACATTATATAATCTAAATAGATTCTTCTCTACACTATAACATCTTATAGCATGTTGTGTAGCTGGGAATCATTGTGTGGTTTGGGAGATCATTACATCACCCCCCACAATCAAAGAAATAATACATTTTTTCTTAAAATACTATGACTCCTTACCTAACTACACAATATTCTTATCTACACAACTTATATTAACATATATCAGTTATCTAGTAAAACCATTTACTGTTCCAACTGGTCTAACTTTAACTAATGAAATATATATTAACTTGACTTAATAATCCCTTAACTTATACTTTAAAGCAACACACATTTTAATCTCTTAACTAATCATACATGAAATGATAATCTATCCTATCATGTCATAACTTACGTTACTATCTTACTTATGACTATTCTAACTGGCTTATTCTAATCCTCTACTTAAGTAATCTGCCACTACATTATCACTACCTTTAATGTATCTTATCCTAAAATTGTAGTTTTGCAATAACAGATTCCATCTCATCACACGATCATTCTTCACATTACCTGTCTTCAAGTATTGTAAACTACAATGATCTGTTTCCATCACAAATTCCTTTCCATAAAGATACCTGTTAAATTTCTTCAACCCGAATATCATTCCTAAACATTCTCGTTCCTCTACAGAATATCGTTTTTCTGCGTCGCTCAACTTTCTGCTTACATATGACACCGGATGCATCACTCCATCGTATTCTTGCATCAGTACACATCCCAAAGCTGCATTCGATGCATCTGTTCTAACTACAAATTCTCTGTCTAGGTCTGGTAGTTTTAATATTGGTGCTTCTGATAACACCTTCTTGAGTTCTGTGAATGCACTCTCCAATTCATTAGTCCATTCCACAATTACTTTGGCATTTTTCTTGGTTAATTCTGTGAGTGGTTTCATTATCATCGCACAGTTTGGTATGAATTTCCTGTAATAGTTGACTGCTCCCAGAAAACTTCTTACTTGTTTCTTATTATTTGGTCTGGGCATCTCTATAATCTTATCTATTGATTCTTCCTTTGGTTTTATTTCTCCATCACTCAATGTATGTCCAAGGAAGTCAATTGTTTGAAATCCAATCTCACACTTCTTTGGCTTAAGTGTTAAGTTTGCTTCTCTCACTCTCTCAAAGAACTCTTTCAAGGCTAATATATGTTCTTCCCAGTTTTGAGTGTGAGTTAAGACATCGTCTACATAACTCTCCAAATTCTTCAGTCCATCTAATACCTTCCGCATCAGCCTATTATAACTCGAAGCGCTGTTTATCAATCCAAATGGCATTACTTTGAATTTGAATAGTCCATTGGCACACACGAATGTCGTGTAATCTTGTGATTCCTTAGACATTGGGATTTGCCAGTATCCCTTTGAAAAGTCAAATTTACTGAAGATTTTGCTCCCACTAAGCTTGTTGAATATATCTTCATTTGTCATCATGGGCTCTGGGTCAAAGATTGTGATTTTGTTCAGTTGTTGGTAATTACAACACAATCTGTTTGTGCCGTCAGCCTTCTTCACTACAACTAACGGTGCAGCATATGCAGCGGTTGATCTCTCTATCACACCATTTTTCAACATTAATGCTATTTCTTCATCAATCTGCTTTTGTAATCCATATGGTGTAGGATATGCTTTTGACCTGACTGGTGTTTCATTTGTCAACTTAATCTCATGCTCTACCCAGTTAGTCTTGCCAGGCACATCAGAGAAAATATCTTTATATTCCTCCAACAATCTCATCAGCTGATTTCTTTTCCTATCGTCAAGTTGTGGACTGATCTTCACATCCCTATATGTTTCTTTTTGCTCTCCATTGTATAATTCTAGGAGCTCATCTTCTTTCCCAGTTTCTCCATCGTTCACTACAGTTACTACAGTAGCTAACTGTTCTTCCGTCATTTCTCCATTATTTCTCTCGTCTCGCTCGTTATATTTCTTTAGCATGTTTACATGGTAAGTCTTCACTTTACCAGGTGCTATTTGGATTCTATAATCGCATTCTCCAACTTTATCTTTCACTTCATATGGCCCTTGCCACTTCAACATTAACTTATTTGTCTTCAATGGTAACAACAGTAGAACTTTCTCACCTACGTTTAGTCTCCTATATCTGGCCTTCTTATTGTAATATTTCTCATTTTTGATTTGCATCTTCTCCAACTCCTTTTGTGCAATTCTACATGTTTCTTCTATCCTATTTTGTAAGTCCAACATGTAGCTATAAGCATCACGAGTCTCATCTTCCATTTCTTCTCTTGTCCATAACTCTCTAAGTATAGTCATTGGGCCTCTTATACTTCTCCCATAGACTAGTTCGAATGGGGTAAACCCGTGACTCTCATGAATGCTATCTCTCAATGCAAATAGAAGAGGTATTAGAAATCTATCCCACTCTTTGGGCTGTTCTACTATCAATTTCTTGAGTGTAGACTTTATTGTTCCATTAAGTCTTTCCACTGCGCCGTTGCCCATCGCATGGTATGGACTAGTTAGTGTATGTTTCATCAATAGTAGTTCATCAATCTCCTTCATCAGATCTGAAGTGAACTGGCTTCCTCTATCAGTATGAATTCTCCGTGGTGTTCCCATCCTACTGTAGAATCCAAATAACGCCTCAGCCACTTCTTCTGTAGTTATTCCTTTGAGTGGAATCGCCTCAGGAAATCTAGTTGCCATGTCGACTATCGTCAGTATGTACCGGTTTCCTCTACTAGACCTTGGTTCTATAGGTCCCACCAAATCTACACAGATCATATGGAATGGCACATCTACGAGAGGTAAATGTCCTAATGGTGCTCTCTGTATTCCTCGTTTATCTACAGCTCTCTGACATACGTCACAACTCAAGACATATCTCTTTACATCTTGTTGTATAGATGGCCAGTAGAATGACGTCATTATTTTAGCTTGAGTTCTCTTCATCCCTTGATGCGCAGCTAACAATGATCCATGGGCTAATAACATCACTTTCTCCCTCAAAGTTTTTGGAATCATTAGTTGAAGTCTAGTTTCGTCCCTTAAGACTTCCTTATATTTCCGGTATAACATGTTCTTCTTGACTACAAATAATGGATTACCTCTATATGGTTCTCCATTCACACTCTCGCTTCTCTGAGCCATCTCCCAATATCTTGTTAACGAAGTGTCGGTTCGTTGTAGTTCTATTATCTCTTCTGGTTTGAGATCTAAGCCTGTTACCTCTGGTATTTTCAGTGGTCGTTCGACACGTCTCCCTTCTATCTCATCCTGTGCTCGTGTCGTGCATCCTGCTAATACCACTTCTGTTTTACCATTTCGTTCCACTCCGTCCTTTATTCTTGTTTCTGTGATAATCTCACAATCATGTCCAGTTGTGTTCTGGATTTCTATGGATGGGTTATCCTTATTGCATCTCATTCCTTCAGCGTCACAACCCTTTACATTCCATTCTTTCTTTTTCTCCTCTTTGGCTCTACTAATTTTAGGTTCACATGATTTATCCGTCTTCTCGTCATCATGTTTCCCTTTCGGTTGGATTCTGTTTATACTCTTCTCGTACAAACATGGACCCGTGATTAATCCTATCACCAAGGATTCTATTACTACAGCATCCGTCACACCTTTGAAGTCATTACCTTCAATCTTAATTCTTGCCATGGGATATTTTCTTTCTTGCCATTAGCAAATCTGCACACCATAAATTTATCTGTGTATTGTTCTGGTCTCACTAATCTCTTTTGCACAGCGACACAATTTGCTCCTGTATCATAAAGGCATTTAGTATCTATTTCATTTACTCTGACCTTGCTAGTGAACTCTTCAGTATCTCTCTCTGCCTCTTTCTTCCACTTTACTACTTCAGCCTCACAATAACACAAATTCAATTTAGAATCTTCAATAGTTTCTACTCTTGATCCAATGATCGTTTCTACTTCTAGATCTTTGATCACAGCAGCTTCTACCACGCCTGTGAGGTATTCGCTCTGTATTGCGACTTTTGCCATCGGATACTCATGTTTAGTACCATTCATGAAAGTACATATCATATTTCGACCTATGTATTCATCTTTCTTGATCAGACTCTCTCTTACAGCAACACAATTTGAACCAGTGTCAAAGACACCTTTTGTTTCACATCCATTAATTACAACTGGTCCCTGATACTTGTGTTCTTCTATTATACACTTTCCTTCTTGTTCAACGTATGCAGAACAGTATGAAATTACTGCCTCTTGTTTATCTCCATTTTCATTTGATTCCTCGTCGCATTGCATTGTTGCTACTCTATGTTCTCTCCCTGTCTTATCTTTCTCACTACACTGGGCTATTCTGTGAAATTTTGATCCACAGCGGAAACATCCCGTCTTCTGGGTTTCTGTTTCTGCTCCATATTTCTTGTTGTCGGAGAACTTCCAATTACTCTTGAATTGATTTTTATCTCTGAACTCCCTCTGTTCTCTAAATTTGTTATGAGAGCTGCTTGTATTCTCAAAACTCTTCTGCTTATTGTCCCTCGGTTGCGTTTTGGATTCTTTGTCTCTATTCTTCTGAGTATGAATCCATTTCCTTTCATCCGATTCTCTCGCTTCTATGAGGTTTTGGGCCTGTTGCAACATTTCCTCAAGATTTAGTTTCCCTTTCTCCTTTAGAAAGCGTCTCATATCATTGTCACACATAATGAAGAATTGGTCTCTCAATATGAGTTGTTCTAGACCTTCTTTGTCTTCACTAAAGCCTGACATTTGATGCCACTGTCTTAAGTAACGCTTAAGTCTTCCTACATATTGTTCCGGAGTTTCGTCTTTTTCTCTAGGGCTTTGTTTAAACAAATTTCTGTATCCCGATTCTGACAATTTGAACCTTATGAGTAGTCTCTCCTTTAACTTTTCATAGTCTTGAGATTCTTCTATACTCATTCTTTCGTACACTTCGAGCGCTCGGCCTTGAAGCGACTTTACTAGTGTCAAAACCCACAACTCATTCGGAACTCTATATGCTGTACATGTCCTCTCGAATCTGAGAAGATAGGCATCTAAACAATCTTTATCTTCTCTGAAGATGGGCATCTTAACATGTTTGGCATTATTTGCCTGTCCAGAATACTCTCCATCTCCATCAAGTCTTATCCTATCTCCATCTTCTCGTCTTGTCTCACGTGTCATCTGAAGCTCTAGTTCTCTAAGTTTTATCTCCTTCAAATTTTCCATTTCCATCCTCTTCAAATTCATTTCTTCGGAGATCCGTCTCTCTTCGGCCTCACGTCTTTTATCTTCCCTCTCAGCCTCGCTTCTTTTCTCTTCCTTTTCCATTTCAGCAAGACGTAGCCTCTCTTCAGCCTCACGCCTTTTATCTTCCCTTTCAGCCTCCCGTCTTTTATCTTCCCTAATCTCATTCTGTCTCTCCTTGACATATTCTCTAACAGCATCTTCTGCGTATCCAAGGTCCTGCGCCACCTTAATCCACTTCTGAATCTCACCAGCCATTGCGCTATATCAATTTTCTTTGATATAAGGCTCAAGATAAATTTCAGATTTCAAAGCTAGTTCACCTTGTTTATAACTTAAACACTGAACAACCTTGACCTGACCTAACTCTTACCAATAGTTAGCTTTTACGATTTGCAACCGTTGACCTGACCTCACCTTCGACAACGTATGATTGGTCACAATTCAAAATTCAATTACGTCATGCGTATTAATGAATACCGCAGACGACAAAATATGCTATATCTAGCGCGTAAGTAAATATCTCTGTTTACTTATTCTATTCTATCTAAATACACCTCTTGTGTCTAAGATATGATCCCAGTTCGTTTTAATCAATGTCCTTAATTGATTATACAATTCAATCCCGAGAGCGAGCCCCCATTTATGTAGCGCCACCCTATACTAAGAGTGCTTAGTGTTATGTTCTACACCCACGACTACTTTAGTTCTGTTTCATCTTGTCTTTACTGGACAAGTAAATGCATAGGCCTATCTATTTGACTAGGGAAATGAACAGAGAACACCTGTGTATGCATTTAAATGAATATGAATATAATGTGTATCAGTTAAAGCATATAACAGTTCAATGTCTAGTTATCCTATGTCTACTTTGCCTTATTCCCTACCTAGCCAGCATCTTTGCTATCTAGATTTTATTGCCTATTGCTACCTCCCAGTAAGACCCTTGAGCACGGAATGTTCTCACAGTTTGTTCCTTGTGGAAGCGCTGTCTTTCATCCGTTTATTCATCTGATGAGTTCGCAGATCCGTTCGCAAATCGCCTTGTTTCTCCCTCGTCGAAGCTCGACTGTCCACCGTTCTCGTGACTTCTCGTAGCTTGATGTCTCTCCCAAAGAGACCGTCGTTACAACCCGAGTGTGTGCTTTACTACTCCAGAGTAACGTACACTTCACTCGCGGAATAACTCCTTAAGTCCGTTGACAAGATCGCTTCGCAAATGTCGACTTCCTATGATGGAAAGTCACGCTTCGCAACGGTTTGTTACGAGAGCGTTTCACTCGAATTATTCGATCCTCGCTGTCCAACGTCTCGACATCCAGGTTTTTCTCTATGGCCAATTACATCCCTGCCTGTTTGAATCTTACATTCTGCCTATGCTTCTTTATGGGTCCGAGTCCTGGATACACATGTTTAATGTGTCTTTCTATTTATTTATTGTTCTTTTTAGGACCTCTGAAGTGCCATGCCTGTTAAGCATATCAGAAAGACTGGTCACTATTTACTATTCACTCATTCATTCATTCATTCAAGGGTTTATATAGCGCTCCTTCAAGGGAACTACTCGGAGGCGCTCCCGACACCAGCATGCTCAAATAGTACAGTTTAAGATTAGCAAGGAAGAGGCCATGGGGGACCCAAGGCCACACGCAGAGTTTTAAGGGAAGTCTATCCAAGATCACCGGGCCCACCACTGCACAAGCTCGACTTTGCATAGTTGTGGAACGAGCAAAGGGCACTATAAGAACCCCCTTTCCCGCAGAGGGAATGTTGGCCTTGTGCACCTGAAACGGAGCAGCAAAGCTATGCTTGCTTGCTAACTTTGGGAATTTGCAGGTGCATCCACTCAATATACATACCACCGATTCACGTGATCCAGCTCAAAATGCATGCTCTGTTTAAGTTTAAGTCACTTATTGAGGTTGGTTGCACAACAGTGTGTGCAGTGTCTTTAAGAGATTTTTAAAAGTTGCTATATAAATGCTTTGATATGTACATAGGCATACATACTTACATACATATGTTTATACTTACATAAATACATACATGGGGATATATACATATATGTCTATAATACATACCTGCAGAGACATACCCTTACATACATATATGTATTTATACATGGAAACATACTGATGTTTCTGTTAGGCGTTCTGGCTTGTCTGGATGGCTACATGAACATTGCTTTGGAGCAGACGGAGGAATACGTCGGAGGTCAACTGAAGAACAAATACGGAGATGCGTTCATCCGTGGAAACAATGGTAACATCAGCTGCATTGTCTCTGAATTTTTCAGTTACAATTATATTCAAGCAATTATGTTACTTGATAAATATTTCAGAGTAACTCTTTACAGTGGCCAACTGTAATACATAGCTCATGTTAATGTATTGATCATGTGACAGGTCATTAATGCATTAGAAACACAACGTCAGCTGTCAACCTAAGAGCCTGGCAGTAGAGACTTTTCCAGTTGTTTTCTTAAAGATGAACTTGCTGTTATTAATGAGCTCTAATGGCTTAAAAGCTACTGAATAGTGCTTTCAAGAGATGTATAGAAGGCCCTGTATCAAAAGTTTCAGTTACATTACATTATGTCCCAATATGTTTGAGGAATATTTTTCAGTGCCTCATACATGTGTAATCACAATTCTTGTGTTGAATGTCTGTCTTTTACTTCTTTAGGTAACAATGGCATCAAAACCCAAGTCCACAAATATTGCATTCTTTGAGATCTTGGTTGTATTCCTCAGTTTAAAAATGCTCACTAACTTAAAAAAAACCGATGAAAAGCCAAGGTTTAAAATTTTTATGCATTTTTCCAATTTCTTCAACTCTGGGAACTTTTTGATCAAAATCTAAGTGAGCAGGTTCTTTGAGCGCCTCTGAGTAGCTATCTTGAAGGGTGCTGTACAAGCTCTATATAAATGCTGTGAATGGATAAATATTATTATTTTACTTGATGCCATTTCAACTATCAGTTTCTCATTACCTACTGCGATTTGAGTCTTGGATTGCAGAAGTTCAAGGCAAATGCTTTAGCAACAACTGCAGTCCATTGCATGACTTGATACTAAACACTAGTGACTTATAATTCTGTTGGACAAGATCCTTTTTTGTATGTAATGGTTCCTTGTTTTGCTTTTAGTTCTTTACATCAGCACGCAAAAGCGAAGAGTTTAACTGAGGCTGATATGAAAACATCGAGTGACAGATTTTCGTTTTTCATTTTCTTGTGGAGGACACGAGCTGTTCAACCTCAAAACAGATTTTGTTTTCACTTCTCGAAACGTTTGTGCAAAAATAACAATATGTGCGAACTGCTGCCATCAAACTACATGTGTTTACAGAAAAAACACTGTAATTTATGTATGTTGTGATGTCCAGAGATAATATTTTTTATTGAGAACTATGATTTGATTTGATTTGAATTGATCAAATTATTATTATTATTATTATTAACATTTAATGACGAGCTGCGTTGGTTTCCCAGTCATTGAAGTGTTAACTGATGAAATGCCCCAAAATCTGCCCTGAATAGCCACGTAAATGTTCTTTAACACAGTGATTGGTAAAATTTTTGAAGAAGGCACAGAACATAGTTTGAGCAGAGCCAAGAACCAAATGAGCCTGCTACTGGAGAGGAGTAAATAGTTTCTGAAAAATGTGATTTTACTTGATATACGAGTCATTCACAAACAAAATCTAGAAATACAGAATAGTTGTTGAAGTTAGTCAGCTGCTTCCACATTAGTGACGAATCTGAATTGGTTGCCATTTCGGATTGCAACCCAAAGCTGGAAAAGTCAGTTTTCCGCTGTAAAACTGGACAAATTGGTTCTCGGTCTTGATAGTCAAAAGCTGGAATACTCACTCATTTCACACTTTGAAAAATTTCACACTTGGAAAATTTGACAGTTGGAAAAATTTGATTTAGGTCAGATACTGGAAAAGTCTGGTTAAAAATCAGAAAATAAAACTTAAACTAGCAGGCAATTTGTTCTGATGTTGCTTTTGTTTCACGAGAAGCATCAGTTAATAGTATGGTACGAAAGATCATTTGCCAGAGATATTCATCAACGATCTAGCAAAGAAACATGGAACTGCCGCAACATACAACTCTTACAACCTCTTTATTACAGTAAAACTGTTCCAAATAAATAGTATTTAAAATTACTGTAAGTTACATGTAGTCCTTGGATAAATGTACACGAAAGTACTTTATAATTCACAATATCTGGTAAGACAAATCAGTTGAGAATAAAAAACAAAATCTAGAGACAAAGTTTTTTGCCTCAAAAATTCTAACGGGTTTAGAACGAATTTCTAGAAACATGAAATACATGTAGTTTGCTAGGGACTTCTAACAAACAAAGATGTTTTACGCAGTGATCTGCTTGTGTATAAACATTTCTCACTGTAATGACAACTAACTTGCTTAGTTTCCAGCGAATCATCAAGAGATCTTGCATGTGTGAATGGCCATCAATCCTACTTACAGACTGCAAATGCTAATCTTGCATTTTCTGATTCAGGACTCGCTTAGCCACCCACTTACATGTAGAGGCTCAATTTGAAAACATTTAACTGATGTTCTTAAACCAAAGACAATTACACTGAGGAAAGGTTTCTAAGTCAGAATGACTTTAACGAAACCAACACAACTTGTGTTGGGGCATTTGAGTTTTGTGGAATAGCAACGCAAATTATTCTTACATCCACTTCTGCAATGCTTCGTTGCACGTCCAAAAAGGAGATAGGGCTAGAGATCAATTATTTGCTCCAAGTGCAGAAAACTGAACTAAAATGAACTGCTGATTGTGATAACAAAGACAAGTTCTTCACACACAGAATGTGCTACTAATCTTGCATAATTAGTCCTCAGCAGACGGTTGAAGCAACAGCAAAGTTTACATAACAAGTGCAGTCACACACAGCGATGAGTTTTATTAACACAGTTACCAGCTGTTTTAATGAATAGTTACAAATAAGTTTATAATGAAGCTTTGGTTGATATACGTTTACAGTCTATTCAAAGTTCAACCAAATGCAAATCATAGGTAGTTTCTATAAGTTACTGAAAGGCTCTGCTATATGTATTCAGATGTTTATAAGTTACTGAAAGGCTCTGCTATATGTGTTCAGATGTTTATAAGTTACTCAAAGGCTCTGCTATATGTGTTCAGATGTTTCGTAAACACATGTTCAAATTTTCTTTAGACTTAAGTTCACAATTCATTAGACATGCATAAAAATGTGCACAAGGCACAAGTTTTTTAGATTCGTGTTCAATATTCATTAAACGCATGTAAAATGTGATTAGATATATGTTCAAACGTTCACAAGACATGTTCAGAAGTTCATTTACACAAATTTTGAAATGTGCAACAGTTAATGTTCATCAGACAAGTGTTTGCTAAATAAATGTTCAAATGTGCATTAGACATATGTTCATATCCATAAATTTGTTTTACGATTTCACGTGGATCAACCAGTGACGGATGCATTGTGCAATATTATAATGGCACTATCAAAGTTATTGGATTATATTAGATTTTACAGATGAAGAGGCTACTGCTGCAATTTGTTATTACGTGATGGCAACACTAGTATTCTCTGAGACAAAGGGCACTTTTAATTGCTAATTTGTTCTAAACTGTGATCCACCCCGACAGTTAAATGAAATAACCAGAATTAATCGTGGTACCCAAGCAATCAAGTGGGGTAAGAGCTATAACTGGCACATCAGATTGTTATTAATCATATGATCAACTGGGGTTAAACAATTCATAAAAAGTAGAATCAAATGAGGTAACTTACTGCAAACAGTTGAATAATTTAAAACACTTACCTAATATAACTACGGTATGTAATAAAATTAGGTGGAAGAGTTACTCTAACATACATGGGGTATAGAAGTTTTTCAACCATAGCAATCACCAAAACAATAGAATTAAGTTACCCTGGTACCTTTATAGTCCTACATGGTACAGTCAAATTAGCCATGCAAGTTACAATACCAGAAATTAATCTCTGCACACATAATTATAAATAATAATACATCTGATTCATAATCTGAATTCTCTGCCGTTCATATTATGCATATGCAATGTGAGATCCTGTTTTAAAGTTAACATGTTATATATCACATCAACAGCACCAAGTAATAAAGCATGGTACAACATGAGCTATCACGCTCATGGTTTCAATGGATTCACCTTGAAGGCGTCACATACATAATTCACACTTCAACTGTTTCAGAATACTTTTCATTGGTCTTAGTGTTAGACCCACAGTGTTTGATATTCCCAATAGATAATGTCTCGTAATCTCCTCTTGAAGGCTGTAGCCGTGTCCACTGACAGTGCTATCAAAACTATGCAACATGTTTTGACCTCCAGATTGCACTGGAGAATTTCTGCTTATGCATCCTTTTGTATCTACTCGTGCTCAGAATGCTGCTCTGTGCCAGCATTTAGGGGTCGTCCATAAAGGACATCTGCAAAATATGACCTAATTTGGACCCCTCCCTCCCCCTTGTCCGCATGTGACCTTACCTCCCTCCCTCCCCTTTGCGGACGTCTGCATGCCTAAGCCAATTTTTAATGTTATCATTATTTTTACAATTATTCCACAGTTCCTGTGCACGTTTAAGAGACAGTTCATAATCGTAATCGTAATTAAGCGACAGTTTGTAATCGTAATCGGGTTTCATATTGCAGGATGTGCAGTAATAAAAGCCTCTAAGGTCGCAGTAAAGGTTATACCATGCAAGTGGTTTTAGGCAATCACTTCGCTGGCCTTTTTGTCTTTCGGGGAATGTTGAAACAATGTGGTGTTTAAAAAACTATCAAATTTAAAAGTTTACATGCGGACGTCCGCACTGGTCATAACCCTCCCTCCCCCTTGTCCACATCTGTCCGCATTTTGATGACCCCTCCCTCCCTCATTGCAGACGTCCTTTATGGATGACCCCTTATTTTCATTAGACGGCAGACTTTCTATCTGATTGTAATAAGATTTACACAGAGCTTCTGATACAGTTTTAAAGCAAATACTGCTTGCATTAACTTGCTGGCAGACTTCTGGCTGTCATCCATAGAACTAAACGAGTAAATCACCCAAACAGAAAGAAGTCCAGGATAAAACTCATTATCAGCATTATTTTGTTTTCTTTCTCACAGTAGACTATTTCACTTCTAATAATTCTCATTATAAGCTGCATTGCAAAGCAAGTTATTTGCTTCAAGTGAGGCCATTTTGTAAATCGGGTATTCCTCTCAGCACAATACACAAGGGTATTGAGTTATACACTGCCTTTTGAACATAATGCCACATCTGAATAATTTCACTATCAGATCTGGTTAATTTTGCAGTATTAGGAGGCACTGGTTGCAGTACTTATAAGTATGACAAGGGACAGACACATCAGTTTAACTGCTGGTAGTAGGCCAGTGGTGTGTTTAGCAGCTTCATTCTGCAAAACAGAGTTATAGCCTAGAAAGTAAAAAATAGCCCATTAGCATAATCCTGAGCAGAGGCCCAAAATCTGAATTCATCACATGATGTCAATCATCAGCATATCACATACACAACAATGTCAGCATCAATTATTATCACAATCCAGCTAAGAAAACAACAAAGGCAACATGCAACCTTTCCAACAACAATTTCACAACACTCACCTACACAGCAACGGTACAGGATCTATGGGAACTGTACCCCTCATAAGCCAAACTACACCAACAACTTGTCACACACATTTTCTTTTAAGCAGTTTACAAATGATTGCAAAACTTTACTGTTAACAATAGATAGTAAGCCAACTTATCTCTCAAGTAATTTGCAGGTGTTTACAAAACTTCATTGACTAACAATAAAATAGCAAAAATACATGATGATACGAGGAAGCAATTTGACAAATCACAACAGCTCACCATCATAAAAGAAAACTTCACAGCAGCGGGCCATGTAATTCTATACCTCAACTGATCAGTAGCATCCCAAGTATGCACACATACAAACTCTTCTTCAGTTACATCGTCCATTGTCAATTCCCTTTCGCTGTCTTAGCACACTATTGGAGCCAATGTGTCAGAGATTGTGAGCCAATTTTGGAGCACAACACTGCAAATCTAGAGATATGGAGGTTTTAAGGCCTCACTTAGGTACTGTACATGTAGCTCCAAGGGGCATAAATTTCAATCACCTGTACAATGTATACCTTTCAAGCAATTTAGCTGCACATGGGGTGTCAAGTGCTTTCTGCATATGGGTTTTAAAAGTTTTTTATCAAATGAGGCTCAAACTTATTATACGATTATTTTATTATACACCACTATCTGCCGTGAAATTGCATCCAAATACATGTAGTATATTACATTCTTTACAATGTTTACAATGCTAGAAGTGACAGACTGTCAATTGCTGCCATGCACATAAAGCAGTTGTACTATCGTAGTTACAGTAGTACTTATAGTACTGGTAGTAATACTATAGTACTTGGAATATTGTTACATCAGAAGCTGTTCAAGTCTTATGTTTTGAAAGCATTTGTCAAGTGCTCTGCAGGACAAAAGGGGCTAAATCATCAAACCACAAATGGGATGTGAAAGCCTTGGGGTTACCAGTTCAGATCAGACTATATGTACGTTTCACACTATCACAAATTCTTCAGCTTAATTTGCTTCCAAACCTCTTAAAGATTTGATTCGTATCAGCTACAGTTTGTGGCAATAGTTCTCGTCATCAACTTCGACTGTATACACAGTTATTCTGTGTTGCAACTGAAAATGTCTTCCGTCAAAGGGACGTACATCTAGGAAGAGAAGAGCAGTTCCCTGTTAGCGACTTCATTTTCTTGGCATCAGCACGTGAGGGCAGATGGCTACTCCTTCGCTGTATGAACTTCCCACTGACAATGTACGGTCAGTGTACTCATTATATAGCCGAGTTTGCTACCAGGTACAAGTGGAGTAGAAATCACTACACATGTTGTTCCTGCCTTTCCAGGGATTTGAATGACTAACACCTGGGTTGAAAGTCATGTATGCTAACCACACAGCCTCAAGATTAGCAACATCTGGATCAGAGTTCATTGGAGAAATTATAAATTATGGTAAGACCACATGATGTCAATGAGCACCATACAAACAGGCCACCAGAAAGTAAGGTCACAGAGTTCTCTGATCACCAGACGAGACCAGGTCAGCAGGTCAACACCATGCAGTAACCTCACCATGCACGAAACTGATGTCTTCGCATCACCAGGTAGGGGGGAGACTAGTAGGTCACTGGTTCATTAAATCATGTAATGTCACCAGTGACCAAATGATGACACCGGGTCACCACACGGGAAGGAGACCAGATAAATTCTCCCGACAAGTCAAGGTCATAGGACACGGAGGTAACAAGAGATGACGACAGAGACAGTGGAATGTGAGTGAATGATTAGATACGGTCTTTACTTGAAAAGGCTCATCTTTGTTTTATCTGACATCAAGCAGGGAATGTCTTTCTGGAATTAAGATTGTGTTTCTATAATCTGCTCTCGTGGACAACTGTCTGGTCTCCAATCTCCTTCAGGACTTCTCTTCTTCCTCAGAAACTCTGCAGATTATACGTCTTGATTCCTTTAGGGCCATCAGTTCTTGGGACACCTTTGAAAATAAAAACAACATTTAATCAATTTATCATCATCATAAACATCATCATCATCATCATCATCATCATCATCATCATCATCATCATCATCATCATCATCATCAATATCAGACACTAGGACAATTTCCAGGTCACCTCCCTCCCTAATAAAATCAGCGTTATTTCTTCTGAAGGTAAGTACATAGCTGCATATTTATCGAACGCCTTTTCAGAACTTCACAAAAGCACATAGAAATTAACAATTTATCGCTTGGATATGGAAAACCAAGGAAGTGCTGTCAGACAATCACTCATTTCTTGCAGAGCTCAGTCTAAAATAGTTTTCAAGGACGTCATCTGAGGAGTTTCTCTTGAAGAGGAGCTATATAAATCTAAATCTGTGATCACTCTTACAATCATTCTGCTGAGGAATGCACACATGACAACAGCATTCTAACAATCATAGCTGCATATCTGGTAAACATTCTAGATCATGCAAAATTTTACAAAAGAAAATAAAACTATAAAACTAACGAGTGGCAATATGAACATGAAACTGAAAAAAGATGATCGTCTCTCAAGAATGCAATGCAGAAATATTAATAATATTCTGAATAGTTAATATGAAAGACAGTTGTCTCTCAGAAATTCAGATTAATAAATTAATTGTGAACAAATAAATGCTTTAAACTGCACATATGTTTGTGAATTGTGAATAATTAGAATTAAGTGGGTTGTCTCCAGTAAAAGGCTTACCTGATCAACTAAGACTATCTGAGCTTCGAGAGCTTTGCGAATCTGTTGAATTTTTGTGACGCTGTTTTCATGCAATAAGAGGCTGTCGTCATCACAGTCGCTGTGAAAATCACAGGTGTCAGTATAGTTCACCAAAATATAACATAAATACAATTTTATTCAAATACAATGACCAGTTCCTTTTTTCTTTGACAAATAAGTTCACACTTTCATGGCAGTGCTTGATATCTTTTCCGTAAGTGTAATAAAAATCAACTAATTTCTTTTTAGTGCCCCAAAAGCACAGGAACCAGATTATTCACAGGTGCTTAGTCAAACACAACAGGTGAGGCAGATATAGCCTGGTTTGGTTTTAAGTCTAGACACACAGGTCAGGCAGGTAGTCAACTACCGTGAATTGTGTTTTGAAATGAATGCCACTGATGAGTTTTTTGTTGAGGTGGTGCTTTGTAAATATCAGACCACAATCACAATTGGTGTTTGAACTGGAGCAGATAGAAAGAAAAGAGGAGAAATCAGGATTTTCAGTTTTCTTAGACAGCTCCCTCCATTTGATGACCGGAAGCCAAGGTCTGTTCTTGATTTGTTATTTTTGTCTTTTGAAAGAAAATTGAAAAAGATAAAGAAAGGAGATCGATTGATCAGATACGACTGCAAGGGTATCACACTGGAATACAGGATGGAAATAAAGAATCGGTTTGAAGTACTAGAGAGAGATGAGATAGAAGAGGAAGAGGATTCGAACAACCTATGGGAGAGGATGAAGAAAACAATAGTCGAAGTCGCAGATAAGCACATTCCAAAGAAGAAGAAAATCACAACAACGACATGGCTATCGAGAGAAGCCATATGCATGGCGGTTGATAGGAAGGCTGCAAAGAAGGCAGGAGAAAAGGATAAGGTAAGGGCACTGAACAGTGCCTTCCAAAAACAAGCACGGAAAGATAAAGAAATACATCTAAACGAATTATGCAGAGAAATGGAAGACGAGGGAAGGAAGGGACGAACCAAGGAAATGTTCTCAAAAGTAAAGACAATCACGGGAAAATTTGCACTTAGAATGGGCTCAATGAAGGCAGGAGATGGAAATGTAATCTGCGATGAAGAAGGGATAAAGCATAGATGGAGAGAATACACGGAGGAGTTGTATAGGGAAGACAAACGAGTCAAAAAAGAACAAATTGACGTAACAGAGTATGAAAAGGAACCGGAGGTCATGGAAGCGGAGGTAGAATGGGCAATCAGACAACTCAAGGACAATAAGGCACCCGGTCAAGATGGGATACCTATAGAACTGATAAAAGCAGGGGATGATGCGATGATAAAAACAATAACAAAATTGTGCAATCAAATATGGGCAACTGGAGAATGGCCGGAGGACTGGAAGAAGTCGATCTTTATACCTATATTCAAGAAAGGAGATGCGAGGGAGTGTGAAAATTATAGGACGATAGCAATGATATCACACACTAGTAAAATATTACTGAAAATAATTCACAAAAGAATGGAAGGCACAATTGAAAGAGAACTTCCGGTGAACCAGGCAGGGTTTAGGAAATCTCGTGGAACTCGAGACCATATAGCCAACATGAGGTGGATAATGGAGAGACAAAGGGAGTATGGACAGGAGGTTCACATCTGTTTCATTGACTATAGCAAGGCATTCGACTGCATTAACCATGATTTAATGTGGAAAACCCTGCTTGAAATGGGAATTCCGAAACACCTGATAATGTTACTAAAGGGTTTATATGAAGACCAGATAGCGGTGATAAGAACAGAATACGGAGACACTGACAATTTCAGAATCAAGAAAGGAGTGAGGCAGGGATGCATCTTGTCTCCATTCCTGTTTAATCTATATGCTGAAAGAATAATGAGAAAGGCAGAACTGGAGGGGGCAATTGAGGGAGTAAAAATTGCTGGAAAGACACTGAATAACCTTAGATACGCGGATGACACAACATTAATAGCAAAAAGAAAAGAGGATCTGGCAGAACTGATAAGAAGGGTCAGGAGAGAAAGTGAAAAAGCTGGTTTATACTTCAACATAAAGAAGACAAAGGTCATGACAACAGCAGATTGGGATAGTTTTGAGATAGACGGAGAGGAAATAGAGGTGGTAGAAAGCTTCACATTCCTAGGATCACTGGTTGGAAAGGAGGGAAAGTGTGATCCAGAAATAAAACGAAGGATTGCTATAGGGAAAGCTGCAATGACCGGACTGGAAAAGATATGGAAAGACAAACATGTGAGCATAGAAACCAAAAAAAGGCTCGTGAGAGCACTAATCTTTCCTACGGTACTGTACGGTTGCGAGACGTGGACAATGACAAAGAACATGGAAAATAAGGTTAACGCTTGTGAAATGTGGATATGGAGGAAGATGCTGAGAATATCTTGGACTGAGAAAAGAACGAACGAATCAATACGAGAGGAGATTGGAGTTGAGAATGAAGAGTCGTTAAAACAAACTGCGACAAGAATGAAGCTAAGGTTCTTTGGACATGTTATGCGATCTGATGGTCTGGAGAAGGAAATGATGCTGGCGTGCGGTGAGGGGAGGAGAAGACTGGGTCGCCCAAGGAGGAGATGGATGGATGAGATACAAGATGTAACTGGCATGAATTTGGCGGAATTGAGAGACTTGTCATCGAATAGGAGACGGTGGAGTGTGTTCACCAGGACGATCGCTAGAGCTCCACGAGCTGACAGCACAAGGTGACAAGGTGAAAGAAAATCGCTACATGATTTTAAGAGTAACCTAAGTGTTTTACAAGTGTCCAGACTTCACGATGCTCCACAAGACTAAAGCAGGTAGTCCACTACATATTACACCTCTGTGATGTTCTTTAAAGGTGCTACATAAGCTCTCTATGTTCAGATACATAAATACATACACAAACGCTTGAAAGACTGCACATTTCCCACTAGTTCTGGAAAATCTGGCTGGACGTGCCTCTGACGAGTTCGACTTGAAGTGGTGCTTTATAAGTTTCCAATTACAATTATCATTGCATTAACAAAATCTACTTCCTATCTAGCAGTTGAAGTTTGGAGACTCAAACTGAACAAGTACCACCAACAAAATAATTACAGAGAACAGCGAATTGAAAGCGATACATAAACACTTCTAATGCTTAATCCTATATTGACCAGCAGCACAGAAAACGGCTAACTGTCGTCGCTCGTGTGGATAAACCATCAGTGAATAGGCTCTTCTCTCTGACAAAGCTTTTGTGTGGGAGTAAAATTTAAGATACTTAAATTTACAATTATTGAAAGCCACTGCACACAAGTGTGTATCAAGTTGGCACTTGAGCTCGTCAAACTCCGCTACTCCAGTCATTGTAACGAACAGCAATGCAAAACAAATCAGCCAACATTCCACCTTGTATGCAACGTGTTTTCTGAAGATCACAACCGAAACCATAACTGCTCATTTATACAGCTCCTCTTTAAATTCCCCAGACATGGTCCTGACCTATCGTGTCATAAGATGAAAGTAGGGTTGTACTAACCGTGGAATTCGAGAGGAAGCGGTCATTCTATTGACTGGATTAAAGACTGTGTCGATCTCCGTCTGTAGATGGATAAGTTTCCAGGTCAGAAGAAAGGCAGAGAATAGAAGAAACAGAACTCTGCAAAAGAAAAACTCTTAGTGTAATGCAATATCGTCGTTTTTCTAACATGTTGATTATGGGTACAAAGCCTGTTCGGCATGCCCCATGTAACAATGCTAGACAATTTGTTTAATCATGCTGGTCTCATGCCTCAGGTACAGATCGAATATAAAAGCACATAATAAGTTCAACAAATAAATAAAATAATTTAATGTCACTGAACATTATTGCAGCACCCTCTAAGCACCTCTCAACGCCACTCCTTATTATCCTGAATGATGGTAAAGATTAGAAAAAAAAACATATGATGCTCTCAGAAATGGACAAGTCACCTGCAGTGGACTCATGACTGGGAAATTAATTATGTCTCACTATTCAAAAGTATGTATATTCTGCTATCACCTTGTTGTGAGATCAATAATTCATAATTAACCAGAGCATAACAAATGGCATACTGAAATTTTCAATGTAAACATTATAGTTTTCTTATGAAAAACTGTAAGAATTAAGAGGAAAGAATTCCTTAAGAATGTAATGCAGTGTCATAGAACACTCATATATTTCCAGTTCTGTTATTCCACTTCTGTAACCAATTAAAGCAAGTTCAGCTTCAGCCCACGTGCAGAGACTTGTGAAAAGATATTAGTACACATAAAAAAAGCCAACTATTAACAGATCGTAATCACAGCCAAGGCAACCATTAACATACGGACAGTTTTATTTAAAACAACGTCCTGATTTATACATTACTTATTTCAGTCAAGTGCATTCTAATAAAATGAAGTAAGCCATTAAAGTTGCATAAAATTACCATATTTGACAATTGAAGCCCTCTAATAAGATGCTTTACTACAGCAATACAAGCTAAACTTGCTTAAAATTCAGATAAAGAGAAAGATAATCACTGGATAAGTTTTTACACGTCCCAAATAAGAGAAATAATAAACAAGATGGCTACAATGATAATTTTCACCCGAATGATCATAAAACAAGAAAATCAACTCACAGAACTGTGGAAATACTGAGGTATAAACAGGTACAGGGAAGACTGCAACAGAAAAACACACAAACGTAAATTCCAAAGTGTCACTTGAAACAGGGCACCAGTTTATTCATCAGCGCTGCTTTAAGTCTGAGGGAAGTTCCTTAAGAATGTAATGCAGTGTCACAGAACAATCATACTGTTCCACTTCTGTAACCAATGAGCAAGTTCAGCTTCAGCCCACGTGCAGAGACTTGTGAAAAGATATTAGTACACAGCAACAAAAAACCTTTGCCAACTATCACCAGATCATAATCACAAGGTTGTCCTTAGATACAAACAAGATCTGCTTGCTAGTAGACTAGTTGAGACTGAGAAGCCATTGCTGTCAGTTTGGGTTGTGACTAATTTAACACTTTAACAAGCTTGTACTAAACGTGACTGGAAAACCAATGCAGCTCATCGTTAAAGTGTTACACTGTTACAGCATGCTCAGGTATACACAGCAGCGTACATGAGTTTCCATTACTTTTATTGACAGCATTTGTACAGCTTTCCTTCAAAATATCTACTCAAAGGTGCTTCCAGCAAAAAACAGTTTTGTGGCAGTAACTTTATGCTGTCATCACAAATTCAACTCTATCTTGCTGGTACATCATTTACGACATTATTCGAATTGTCGAGAAAATTGAAAACAGCTGTGCAAATCAGAAATGATTTCATCAGAAATTGTGCTCTAAATCTCTCATGTGTAAGTTAATTAATGCTACCTTTGAAATCGAGTGATCATCTTCTTGACAGAAGTACAGCAGAACACTACAAATGTAATGTAATGTAATGTAATCAAAACATTCTTGTGACATACCCTAAGCATCCTTCCAAGCTGCCAGAGATGTATTTAGAGGAATAAATAGCAAACAACATCTGATATGCAGTTGGATCAAACTGAATACTATTCTGATGTTATCTAAAGGCAGTATAGTATAGTCAACAAATTTTCATTATTAATGCTGTTAAAATCCCCGTTTTTTTACATCAACCTACTCAGTAAAATCACGACTGTAACTGGCACACTGTTGGATTGCTATTTTGTTCACCTGTAGAGCTACTGAAAGCATATCTGCCCAATTGTGGAAAGATAGCACAGTTCAGGATGGATTGCCTAGTTTTGGCTAGATTGCCCAGTTCTATAATAGACTGCCCAGAAAGGTGGAAAGATAGCAAAGTTCTGGATGATTGTCAGTCGTGGACAGATTACCACATTGTAGAAAGATACCATCACACTGGAGAGATTGCACATTTCCACAATTGATTGCATTGTATTGTATTGTATTGTATATGCTTAGCTCACAGATCCTTCACCACAGGACGATGCACTTGAAACAGGCCAGTATTACAAAATTAAATATTTTGTGTTTAATAAACAAGTGACTACCTCAACTTCAATACTGATAAAGGTATCGACGTGGGGCGTGGTGGCTCAGTGGTAAGTTCGGCGCCTTGTGACCAGAGGGACTGAGAGGGTTGCAGGTTCGAATCCCACTCTAGCCGCTGCGTACGGACCTTGGGCAAGTCCTTCACTCGCAATTGCTCGTGGCGCTTCGGCGTGAAAATTCCGGCACAGTATCAAATGCTGTAGTCGGGAGCGCCTCTGAGTAGTAGTTGACTTCGAGAGGCGCTATAGAAATATCCGGAATAAATAAAATAATTTATCTCAAAGCATCCATAACAATTCATTTTCTATAAAAGTACCAAATATTCAGTGTAAAAACCTTTTAGAAATTTTTCATCATAACTCCAGATATTCATTTGAAATTTATCATTATAATTCCAGATATTAATTTTACCTCGTTTACTCAATTCAGTCTTGGGTTTGCCATCGCCGTGACTATCACAGAATCTAGCCAGCTGCTGTTCCGTGTGCTCCCTGGAGTTTTTTCTGTTGCCAAGTGCAGGAGAATTACGCAACACATCCAAGCTGTTGAAGCCGACTTCCAAGGGCATCCCAACAGTTGAACAACTCGTCTCCCCATCCTCCTCAACATCCGTAAAGGAAGCAGAGGAAAAGACATGATCATCATCAGTGCTGCTCTGAATATACGTCTTCTGGTCCTCAGATACTATCGTCTCCTCACCACACTATCACCACAACAACAAAAATTAATTACACAACAATAAAATACTATACAACAATTTTACTACAACAATTATACAACAACTTAACAACAACAATTATACAGTAATTATATAACATATAACAATAAACTATACCACAATTACACAACGACAACAATTAAACAACAATAAACATTGTGGAAGGTACCTATACAAAGGGATTCTACAGATATTAGACTTTGGGTAACGTATGAGGAACTTACAGTATTAGCACCATCTTCTAACATTCTTCCATTTTCAACAGGCTGAAATGCAAAAACAACATTTTCAATGGCTTGATGGACCGGGTAATTATGTTTCCGGTGACGCCCACACTCATCATGTCCAATTAGGTTCTTAGCTGGCCAGCGGTTGTCCCCTCTAGACCAAATGAATGTGGCTCAATGGTCTGGATCATCACTTTCTATGCACAGATCTTAAGCGTCTGCCATACACGGTAAGTTGCTTGTTCCATAATTTCAAACTGCCCAAGCATTATCAATTTACCTCAATCACAATTTATTTTCTATTAACGTACCAATCATTCTTTGCAGTTTACTTATTTTTAAAGTTTCATAGATGACATTCATTGTAAACCAAGAGGCAAGTTTTAATATCAGTCTTAGGCTTATCACTGCCGTGACTATCACACAATCTGGCCAGCTGATTTTCTACAATCTACAGCTCCAACACACACAACGTGGCAGTGGTTGATCCATCACATTGGAATTATTGGTTGCCAAGTAACTAGGGAGGCAAAAGCCTTCTTCGGCTTTCATTATGTCAGAAGACTGAAAACAGCCTTGTACAATGGATATTTTGCCAGAATGGCTGCTGAGCAGTTTCCTTTAAGTAAATGTTCTTGTACATTGTACATTGTAACGTCTCTTCCTCTTTTACCTTTCTTAAAACTTGCTTTTTCTCTCGGGGTCTCTCGCACTGGGAGCGCTTCTGAATGGCCCTCCCGCTAGAAGCGCTTTATAAATATCCAAATACAATACAATACAATACATTAACCTGGCTTTAAGGTATGTCTGTAAGTGTATGACAGCCTTGTGGTTAGCAAGCTCAACTGTCCACCAGTGGTTAAAAAACCAGTAATTCAAAAACACATGACAGAAGGAAGTTTTTGAGATTTCTGCTCTAACAATGCTCTAACCCTATCTATATTACAAATTCACCAATAAAATGAGTACAGTGACTGTACACTGCTAGCAGGAAGATCAGGCGACAAGGGTGTGGACTGGCCACTCACCCTCATAGGCAGAAGCTAGGACAATGAAGTTACTAGCACTCCATACCTATGATAGCCTCCTGGGGCTTAAGAGACCAATGTTGTTGTTATTCATCTTCTATACTATAAACATTCATGGTATGTAGTGCCATAAAGTTATCGAAATTTCACAACCCATTTACATAAATACCTAGCACATTTCACCTAATCAAATGCATATATACATACGCTGAAAAAGCATTTAATTAATTTGTTTATTTACATATTTCAAAACTATCTTGGTAATTCCCTTTGAGAAACACCCAGCCAAGCCTCACCAAAGGAGAACAGCTACCTTTATCTCACCAGCAAAATAGGCCGATATGTATACCTTCTCTCTACACCGGTCTTCCTCAAACCCGCCTGTCCTTCCTTGAGAGGGTTCTGCGGTCTGCGGCGCGCCTTGTTGGCTCCATACCCCGCTATGGTAGTGTATCCTCCTACATGCATCATACTCTTCATTGGCTTCCCATCCGGCAGCGTATCCTGTATCGCAGGGGTTCTCAAACGGTGGTACGCGTACCCCTAGGGGTACGCCAGGTGTCGCTAAGGGGTACGCGAAAAAAATTGAAAAAAAGAAATTTTCTATGAGCTTATTCCCATGTTTCTTTGATTAGCTATTGACTATTGAAGTCACTATTCTGCGTCCACCATGCGCTTCTTTTTCTTTAAATTTTCTACGAGTCTATGCCCATTTTTCTTTAATTAGCTATGTGTATGATATATTTTCAATATTGAAAGGTCACAGCCGCGTCGTTTATTTTTTCACAACAAATAATTATTATACAAGTAACTACAATACTGCAAAGTAGCATTATTATTTTGTAACCAAAAACGGATAAATGGTTGAAAAAACAACCGCTTAAAAGAAGGCCAGAACCTCTCAACGCAACCGTTAGCACTGAATCTACCGAGACTGACACTCCAGACGCCAGAGTAGACTTCGACGAGGACAACGGCACTGGTACGCAGCGTAAGCTTAGACCGTATGACGAGAGCTATTAATCCTTTGGATTTATGTGGTGTGGTGATGGAAATGAACCGAAACCTCAATGTGTCACTCAGTGGCGCATGTGCAGGGGTGCAAGGCACCCGGGCCCACGACCTCCAGGGGCCAACAATATTGGTAAGAACGCAAGGATACAGGCCTTACAGGGCCAAACAAGGACCCATGCGGGATCCTCTGCACCCGGGCCCATGAAAAGCTAGCTACGCCACTGTTGTCACCTGCAGTGACAAAGACTTAGTCAAATAATTCAATGAAACCTTCTCTACTTCAGCGACATTTCAATACAAAACATCCTCTTCTTCAAGGTAAACCACTTGAATTTTTAAACTAAGAAAAATGGAAATGCTACAAAGTAAGAATAGTTTAAAGTCGTTTACTGCAGATAGCTCACAAGCATTAGAAGCATCTTATTTGGTCAGCTTGCGAATAGCTCAAACAGGGAAACCGCACACGATTGGGTAGAGTCAATATTACCTGCTGCCAAAGATATTAATTTTGTGACTTGTCTGCTGGGACCAAATGCTGCAAAAAACTGGACATTGTTCCTTTGTCGAATAGCATTGTTTCCCGGCGCATTCAAGAATTAGATTCTGAAGGAAAGAAGATCCTCATTCATAGGATCAAGCAAAGCAAATTTTTTTGCGATTCAGTTAGATGAGAGTACAGATGTTACAAACTTTGCTCAATTGATGGTGTATGCTAGATATGAACATGAACAGGCCGTCGAAGAAGAATTTTTGGCTGTCCCAGGTTGGGGGTACACCAGCACTCGATTTTTTTACTTGGGGGTACAATAAAAATAAAGTTTGAGAACCCCTGCTGTATCGGCTTTGCTCTCTCGCCTGGCAATGTGTTTTGGGTATGGCTCCTTCCTACCTATGCTCTGTTTTCACTCTCTCTTCTTCGCTTACGGGTCGCTCAGCCCTCCGTTCCTCTTTTCGGGGCGACTTTATAGTCCCGTATGCCTGCACTGCTACTATGCAGCGCCGAGCATTCTCTGTCGCTGGTCCAACTGCGTGGAATGACTTACCACCTCTCCTTCGCCTGTCTCCTCGTACTCACCCGTCTTCTTTTTACGCTCTATTGAAGACTTTTCTCTTTGATCAGGCCTGGCTTGGGAGTGCCTCTGACTAGAGCCCTTGAAGAGGCGCTATATAAATTCCATGATTGATTGATTGATTGATACCTGAATAGATACCCATACAAATATCCAGCACATGTATCTCATCCAAATGAAATCCAATACATGCACCATTCATTTGCCTTATCTCATCTGAATGAATATGAATATGACATATGAATATGAACTGAGCTGAATGCTCACCCCTCGAGCATGCTGCCAAATGCTCAGCATGAGTTGGTACGTATTGTCTCGTGACATCAAAGAACCAAACACATACTAAACAGACAAACACAAACACCGTCATATAATTTTTGCGGCAAGGTACATATGATCATCCATTGATAAAAAGATTTTGTAGACAGCAGTTTGTCTGGGATGGCCAGTGTTTGTTGATGTCGTGCTTGGCGGTGTAAGCGCTGTGGAAGGCAAACATATAGCGGCGCTGGATGGCATGGATAAGTGCTGATATAGACTAATAGTTTTCCTGTTGTCTCCAGTTATCTCGGCACGGCTGTTGACTATATCATGGTTTATTTGACCAAGGGTTTCAAAGGCCATGGGTGAAAAGCAGTACGCGGGTTGAATAGCAGCAGACGTGGCAGTTTTTCTTTCAGTTGTTATTTCACTGGCAGCACAGACAGCCTCTGCCTCTCTGGTATGATAAGATTCTGCCAAGGTGACATTGACTGTGGTGTTCCCAGCCAGACAAGAAGATAAGAGTAAACCTGTCAGAGCACACCCCATTAAGACACGACCAGCTGGCTCCTATGTAGCAGGTAAAATAGCTTTGATAAGGTCATGTCAAGTGGTTATTTATAAGGGCATGTCTTGCACTCCTAATAGCTATGCTAGAAATTATGAATTTACCACTCCTAGCAACAAAAAGTGGACTAGTTCCAGGAATAATAATCACAGGAACTGTAAAGTTTTGAATCCAATAATCCGAGAGTTTTGACTTTCAAGTCTAAAAATGGGTACGTTTTTATAATGTTCTGACTCAGAATATTTCAGTTTTCATATAGCAACATTTAGCTCTAAGAACAGGTGCATCTTTAGTATAGCCGAGTCTAAGAATAGGTAGGTTTTCAGAATCGGTATAAGGTTTGAGTCCATAAATATGCAACTTCTCAGTAAGTTGATCATACCTTAGCGCTTTCTGTTGAGACCCCGATGGCATTTGGAATGATTTTAGCCGTGTTCTTCTTGGAAATATTCGTTATAGTGCTCACTGGAATCCGTATCTGTTGACCAAAAAAATGACTAATTAATGTTAAATGTGAGTTCACAGCAACTAAGCCAAGGTCATTCATGTCTCAAACAGTGTCACAGAGTTTTTGACCCAAGTACAAATATGAATATCCTTACTATGAGGCATTTGGGGCATCGAGCGCCACTAAGTAGGTTTCTTGAAGGGGCGCTATATAAGTTTATAGATAGACAGATAGATAGATAGATAGATAGATAGATTTGCGAAATCCTTAATTACACAGTCACAAGCAAAGCAACTACACGTACAAAGATGAACAGTATTGTTTTTTTCCAATTAATTAGCAGCTGCTGTAGTGCGTCCAATGCACAAGGCACCAACCCATGGTCCATCAATAGCAGATGGTAAGTCAATACCCAGAAGGTCAAACATACACAAAAACACAGATGCAAAAGCACAAAGACGCTCGCACGTACATAAACACACACTGACAGAATACCTTAAGTCATGCCTTGGCGAGGCTAGTATGAGTTTAAGTATGTGTCTGTATGTTTGTATTTATGTAATTCCGTACGTTCATACATATACATGTACGTACATACAATATGTACGTACTGGATATTTTTATGACCCTTTTAAGCACTGAAATGGGGCAACTAACAGGTCAAAAGATGTGCAACTTCAGACAAATGTACAAATGTTTCTCGAGTTGTTTCTGGTAGGAATTTTAACTGAAAGACTGTTCCACAGGACTCTTCTTATGCAAGAAAAAGGCTGCTCTGCCAGCCATTGTTCCATGATGAAACAGAGTAAACTCCAAGTATATTTCGAGTACACTCGGAGCAGCAATAGAATACACCGTGTGCCGAACGTGCTTGGTCAGAGAATTATGGCTTTCTTAAGAGAAAACAGCGCCCTCCCTCGGGTCCAGGTTTACTTGGCTCGTGACTAACACAGACTAAAGTTCTGCAGTCTGATGAATGAGATAGGTCATCACCCTCATCAATCACATCTATTCAGCACAGTACTCTAAGCTGTTTCTGTCTGCAGAGAATTGATCCTGTCAATCAAGGTCCAAAGATCTTTGAAGCTCCCAGAATTCACTGTGCATATGATGCAATACGGAGGGGAAAATTATCACCAGGTAAGTAACTATTACACCAATATTTGGTGTAATATGCCTCAGATGGCGATAGGCCCTGTTTTTCTTTATATGTATGTATGAATGTATGTATGTATGTATGTATGTATGTATGTATGTATGTATGTATGTATGTATGTATGTATGTATGTACGTATGTATGTATGTATGTATGTATGTATGGCTATTTAGTAGCACCTTTTTAACAACTCAAAAGGTGCTAAACTGTTCCTTACAGTCATAAATGAAACTCGGAGAAAGTAAATACAAATTTTGTAATGCACACTAAAGAGTGACATGGGGACAAAATTATTATCCATCCCAACCCCATTCCTGTGGGTTCACTCCCATTCCCACCCCATCTCATCAGGTCTGTCCCCATCCCACCCCATCCCCATTAGGTCTGTTCCTGTCCTATCCCAATGAAGCAAAAGAACAAGATAAAAATGTTCCCGCACATTTAAACAGTTATGTTAAAATCTTTAGTTTATAAATACAGAAAACTCAATTGAAGTTGAAAGATGTCGAATATTCAAAGATTTCAATTACTTAGCACAATGACTTAACATTGAATGCAGACCCGGTTAGCTTAACAGATAGTTAATTACTACAGACTTGGACAAAGTTACAGCCGTTACTGCGGTAATACCGCAGAATTTGCTACCATCCCCGCAGTATTACCACCTCTTCTGACATTACCGAGATTTTACCGCAGTATTACTGCTTCCCCCATTACCGTGTCACTCTCTAGTGCACGCTTTGTTCCTTAACCCTCTTGCCCCGTATGGGCGCTATAGCGGCTTGGTGGTCTTTGACAAATACCCGTAAGGGCGCTATAGAGTTTTCAACATATAAACCGTATCCCCGTAAGGCTATTATAGTGGGTTTTGTTTTACTATGGCTTATTGGTATACTTACTATTATTTTTCAACCGGAAGTGACGTTGAACATGTAGTAAGGTCAGTGGCCATTGATGTTGGTAAGCAGTGTTATAAATTTTATTTCATAAACTTCAATGAATTTAGTGCATAATGCCAAAAAGAAAAGCAGCTTGCACCGCTAAGGCGTCCGCAAACGTACAGGGACCAAATAAAAAACAATTTACATTGGCACAAGCCAGGAAGCTGATTCTAGACAGCGAAAGTGATAGTGACAGCGCTGATAATTTGGAAACCGAGAGTGAAAGCGACGTGGATGATTCTGATCACGAGTCTCACACCGATCGAGCGTCAACCTCAACCAGTAATGTTGCACCAGGTAGTTGGATGCGCAATGTGACAGTAAATGATTCTACCTTTAGACCGAGTGAGCCTACTGGTCCACGAGGTGCTGCAGCCAACTGTTCAGTGGATACTACTACACTCCAGTATTTCTCGCTATTTTGGGATGATGACATGTGGCAGCTGATTGTCGATATGACTAATTTGAACGCGTCTCGTGTCAAGGCAGCTAAACCTACCGACTACTATGCGAGAAAATGGACTACTTTGACCACACCAGAACTGAAGGCCTTTGTTGGAGTTCGGTTGGCAATGGAATTCTCTGTCCTCAAGCGGCGCTATGAACAGTATTTTAGTCGTAACGTTGGCTTCCTGTTCCGAACACCTGGATTCCGACAGGTAATGACCAGAGACCGTTACCTCGCAATATGGAAATTTCTGCACGTTATTGACGAAAACGATGTCAATATTGACAAAGAAGACAAACTGTACAAGATTCTTCCACTGCTAAACAACATTATCTCAAAGTCTCAGGAAAACTACAAGCCCGACCAGGAACTATCACTAGATGAAGGAATGATACCGGCCAAAAATAGATTGGCAATAAAGCAATACATCTCAAGTAAACCAATCAAGTGGGGTATCAAAAGTTTCCTGCTGTGTGAGAGTAAAACCGGCTATGTCTGCAACTTGGAAATATATGCTGGAAAAACACGAGGTGAATTTATTACACAGCTTGGTGCTACCGGCAGTCTAGTTTCCCGTCTCACAAGTTGTGTTCAGGGGCAGAATTATCAGCTGTACATGGATCGTTTCTACAACTCGCCGACTCTCACGCGTTATTTGATGGAAAAAGGAATTCACAGCTGCGGCACTATTATGACAAATAGAAAAGGATACCCAAAGGAACTAATTAGGAAAAAGAAGGACATGAAACGTGGTGACTTTGACTTCCTGTGTCTGCACGGAATGTCGGCAATTGTCTGGTGTGACCGTCAACCCCTGTACTTTATCACTTCATTTCACGATGCAACACTACTTACAACAGTCAATCGGAAGAACAAAGATGGAACGGTTGAGAAGGTGCAATGTCCACAAATGGTAGCAAGCTACACACAGAACATGGGCGGTTGTGACCGCAACGACCAAATGACGAAACTTTTCCGGTCAAGGAAGCATTACCGATGGCCTCGGAGAATGTTCCTGAAGTGCCTGACGTGGACGTCTTACAATGCCTACGTTATTCGGACCCACTACCAGCCAATTCAGCCAGGAAAGCGACTATACACTTTCTACGACTTCGTTGATGAACTGATTCTGGCACTCATTGGTGACTACCGCACGCCGGCTGGGATTCGGAACCGTTCTTCTGCCTCCGCAAACCTAACGCGTCTGCTCAACGTTGGCCAACACACACCCGAGCATCCTGCGGAAGCGACCAAAAACAACAGATGCATCGTTTGCAGAAAGGTGGTTCTACACTTCTTGCGAGACAATCCTTCAGTCAACAAGAAGAACAACCCTCACAAGGAGCACAAGACTGTTTTCCATTGTCGGGAGTGTAACGCATATCTGTGTCTTCGTGTGGGCAGCACATGTTGGTCAGACTTCCACCAGAAAGTTGAATACTGGCGCTAAACAGATTACTCACTGTGTTTATTGATTGCAAACAGCCAATAACTGCCACTATTCACATTTATAAGTTGGTATCATGCAAAAAATAGCATAATAAATTTTTTTAGAAAAATTTACTTTTTGCTCAGGGCCGTCGGGTGGGCGTTCCGCTTGCTGTAGGGCTATCGGGGTGAGAGGGTTAAACCCCAAAACGGGAAACGATTATTGTGGCCAAGTGTTAGAACTTACATTTAAAAGGTGTCAAATGGTCAACTGACAAAAGAATTTAGTCAGTACAATCAAAGCATGGACCGAAAAAGGCTTTCTAAAGCCCTACTTGAGAGTGAAGTGATGAGCAACATGAAAAGAATTCCTGAACTCAACCGAAGCATTTCCTCTTTAACTTGGTGCATAACATACCAGTCATCTGTCCCAGATTGTAACATCAAAACAACACAACGTGTGACGTTGGGTTTTCCTGGTCAAAATAACTTTACAACCGACTTAACCTGTGTCTAGCCATTACCAAAACAGCCCTCCACTATCAGTACATAATAAGTGTCAATAAATGTCCAAATACAATACAGTAAAAAATATATGCCAATCAGTGTCTGGGTTATAAATGCTACTGCTGAGAAAACAACAATAATAACAATAATAATAACAATAATAATAATAATAATTGCCCAACGATCCAGCATTTCAACATGATTGTTTTCAGAGGTATGATTAAGGAACCAGCCATCTGTGAAAGCTAGCCATCCCAGATATGAATTCTCCTTTATTACGAGCAGTTTTTGACACACCCTAGATGTCATGCTTCGCGTTAAAAAAAGAATACAAAAACAATGATGATGATAGTGAAAGTGATAACAAATGATGATAAGAACAATAATACTGGATAGTTTCTAAGTAGAGCATGGAACCAAGGTCTCATCTCATTGCCAATCAGCCCCGCGTAGTTCGATATAGAATAAACACATTATGCTGATTAACGCTTATTACTGGAATGCATGTTAAACCAGAAAACAAATGCAATAGTCAGATTAGTTGCCTAATTGGTCCACTCACAGATTTCTTGACCAGCAGCTTCGAACAGAAGCAGAACCAGTTGGTGGTGACGTAGAGCGAACCCTGGAGCAGAATATCACCAACGAGGGCGCAGTGATAGGCTAGAAACAAAAACAGACAATTCCTTCACTCCATTGTTATCTGACCCCATCTCACCTTTCCGATCACCTCTGTGAAGTTCTTAAAAGGCGCTATATAATGTATAGACACAAGATATGTTGCTCAATCTACAGTCTTCCTGAAGACTTCAAGAATTACCGGTAGTTCTTACTTGACACTAGTCAAGTCAGAGTTCAAATACGTATACTTCAACTCATTAGACTGGTCAATTTCAGTTTACCTACAGTATCATCTTTTCTGACCCCTGTAATGGTTTTACAACAACAACAATAATTATACTAATAAACAATAATAAAATAATTTAAATTCTGATCTTGGAGCTACCATGAGCTTCCATCTGAACTGCAGTCGGTGGAATTGTTTCCTGTAGCAGTTGCCTTGAGGACCTCTCCTTCTGGTCTTATTTCCAACTTCTCAATTGCAATTCACTGACTATGCTTCGGGCAACACTATTCACAGGACAGGCAGAGATGTAACTATAGAGCAGCACTCCGAGATTCGAGTGATGCCATTCAGAAGCTCTACCATCTGTCTTTCTCAAAGCACCATTGCTTATTTGGTGCTACTAGATTCAGCCACTGCTTCGATGTTCTTGTTCTCACCACTCAGTTTCAGATCGGCTTGACAACATCATGCAACAAGGCCTCAAGTGCATCATCATCATTATTCTTGACAACACTGAGCAGTTGCAGGCCATACTACCCACAGGATATGGTGGTAATGGTATGAGAGCGATTGGCTCGCTAGTTTTTTCTGCATATTTGTCTTCAGCTATGACCACCCTTGGACTCCAGACCGTCTTCTCCGTCATTGCCTTACAGCTGCTGATATACACACCTGCAGTTTGGCAATGTTGGTGGCCAGCAGGAAGACACTTAATTCTAGTGTTGACCCGTTGCCAATAAAACAGTCGACCTGTGATTGAAGGGTAGGGTTTCTGATTGAAGTGGATGGACCGACGGTTTGGGCAAGCACCGGAAAACCAACTGATCGAGCACAGTTGGTTACAGTCAGTTGTCTCATTCAGATGATTTGCTGACCACTCTTCTTATGTCATCGTGTAATGTAATCAGTAACTTCTATTGCGCCGGTGTCTAATGCACAAGGCATCAACCGATGGCACACCAAAACCAAGCCGTAATCAGGTCAAAATCCGGAAGGTCAGTCCGTAAGCATAGATACTTAAGCAATGAGGCGGTGCAAGCAGTAGTTGCCTTCGGTTGGGCCTTGATCTCTGCGGCCCTCACCAGGGATTTCGTTCACACCAATGGTCATCATGGCCTCGTCTGAAAAATTTCTTTCGACCGATCCCTTCTTCATAATGCCATCATTGATAGTCTGATGGGCCTTACAGAAAGCTGTAGTTTCAAGAACAATCATGATTGAAATGGAGCAAAGTACTAAGTACTAGTATTAAGGAACCAAAAGGATCATTTCATTCATACGGCAGGAGACCAGATGAGGCTACAATGGTTCCCTGAGTGGCAGGTAAATACCTGTCCAGGGATGCTACAGTTTACATAGGCCTACTTGTGCGGCATCATATATTTATTTACTCACACAGCAAATTCACCTGTGTCTGCGACAGAACAAACCACTATTTGTAAACCACGAAGCCAGATACCAGTCAACAGTTTCGACAGTAATTTGGTCCTCCTGAAGGATTACACTACTATTGGGTATAAAAACTTGACAGTAATAATAATAATAATAATAAGGCAAGTTAAATGAAGGTGATATTAATATTATCAAGAACTCATAATAAGCGACTATATTGTGCTAGGGTCAAAGGATATTCTGGCTGAAGCACAAAAGATACAACTGCATTCCAAAAGTCTGAAACCACTGCTTATGGGTTGCAAGGTTAAGCAATGAATTTTCAATTTATTACTAAACCAATGTCAAGAAACCAAGATGCAGACGTGAAAGACAAATACAGTAACAACTGGCAACTGTGCCATCTTTCCAGCCAACTTCTCAGGGTTTTCTTTTTTATGGTATTAACCTGCCACTCGCTGCCTCTTCTGGTTTCAGAAGACTGTCTTCTGAAATGCGAAGTGCCCATAAACTTTAGCCTAGTTATTCCTGAAGTTTGCTCTTGCATTGTAAAGAAGAGCAGCCACTGCAATTAATGTTTTTGTTAACAGTTAAAGTCCTAGATTGTAACCTTAACACCAACAGTTATATATCTATAACATGGGAGACTTCTGTCAACTAAAACTGCACCTCTCAAGTGTCCCAGAAACTTGACCCCTTCTACAGAATGCCTGACTGATTGATTGATTGATTGACTGATTGATTTTTAAGGTACAAAGTGGTCACTACATGATCACTTTCTGGAAGAAAAACCACTTCAGTGACAAAGCAAAAGAGTTTTAGTCACCTGGATTGCTACAATGTGCTGTCAACATGCCACATGCTTCAAACCCATGACAATGGCTAAAGAGTGCTGTTAATTAACCAGGCACATTGTGCCTCATCAAATCTGCTGCCTCCCAAAACTTAGCCTTTATCGTCATGGAAGAAATCCTGAGAGCAATGACAATTACTTTATGTCTCGTGACCATTAACAAGAATTCTATCCTTTGGCCCTAATTCTAACTGCCGGCAAACAAAAGTTCAAAAATACATAAACGAATGGTTAAAACATACAACAAATGGTGTGCTGATGTCAGTTACTAGCACCGGCAGCAAGTGGCTGAGAAAATGGCCGCAAAACTATGTAGTCAATGACTTTATTATTACTTTGTTTATTGAGAATAATGTTGAGTTGTCACACCGCAACTGCTGTCATGACATGGACTGACACTTAACAGAAATGGCGTCAACACCCGGCTCAGTTGCGTCAACTGAATAAGGCCTAACCCTTAAAACTAATCACTGTAACCATAAAATATTTACATGTGTGGATGTAAAATAGTCACTGTCAAAAACAACATACATCTACGTCTGGTTACCCATAGGGTGAAGGATTTTTGGCTACGGTACAAACATGACATCAGTAATCCTGTAATCTCATCTTACTTGACTTTACAACAAGAACTTATCACATCGAGCTCTACACTTTAATACACATCTACATATAACTTAATTTATCTTACATCACCTAACCATTAACAAACATCATACCCTAGAATCAGTATTTCCTTCATTTACCTTACTTTACCGTACCCCCCCCTCAGTAAACACCAAACAGAAGATGACAACATACATTTTATAACCTCCTCCACCCCAGCGACATCTGGGAAGATTTTGTAGAATGAACTTCGACGACGTTTTCCGGTTTTTGGCGACTGATCCTTGACACAAGAAACAGTTCACAGGTTAAATATGCAAATCTATGCAAATTTATTATAATAATGAGAGCAGATCATCTCTAAAACGAGATGACTTCGACGACACTGCAGGTAGAAATGATAATGAAGGGACCTGGATAAGTAGTTTATGAAAATTATTTAAGCAATGAAAGACGGATCAGTGAGCTGAATGCAAATGATTTAATCAACAGAGTGTAGCAAATTCTTATCTTGTACAAAAGACAAAGTTATGCAGGATACCTTTTCTGATATCTTCTGTGTGGGCATTGTGTGATGCCTGAAACACAAAATTCCCTTCATTAAAACAGTGATAAAGTAAATTTTATCTGTACACAAAACATGACTAACCTGCAAACTTCTCACGGTTACAACCTACTTTCAAGGCTGGAGCTGCCCCAGAGCTTCCCCAAGGTGTGTTACAGTTACCTTTTTCTTACTTTATTTTACCAGATGATAAGACACAGAGAGAAGACCCAACTTCTTTATCTAGGCAAATCTAATGACACCTATAGCGTCGTCATCATAATTATAATTAATTATAATCATAATTGTATGTGCTTTTTATACAGCACCTAAACAGTGATCCCAACCTGGCAACACAGACCAGAACTGAACAGAATGGTCTTCAACTGCTTGCGAAATGAAGGCATAGAAAGTTAAAGAAGTTCATGGCACAGACTGCACAATGCAACAGTCAATGAATGTTTAAGTGAAAAAGTAGTAAAATTCATTCATTCATTCATTCGGAAATTTAATATAGCGCACCTTCAAGAAACATACTCAGAAGCACTCCCATCCTATAGCCACGGCAATAGAGATTAGGCTTGAACAGCTTGTAAAAAGCAGATGTGTTACACCTGTGGAGTAGGCGAATCTCTAACCGAAGACTATTCCAAATGGAGGGCCCAACAATAGAGAAAGCCAGGTATTGCCTAATTGTGAAGCGAGCCCGGGAGACTAAAAGTTCTCCCCCAGAAACTGTTGGGGAACCAAGTCAAAATAGCTCAGGGAAATCAGAAGTCAGTCCACAGTTTATAAGCAAGTTAAAACAGAGCAGTCTAAGTTTACAACTGAATGGCATTAAAGAACTGACACTGGAACTGGGGAGCACATTTTGGGTATTTTGTCCCCTCTCATCACATTTCCAGTATCACTGCAGAGTGCTAATTAATGCATCAGTCTTTTGCTTCTGTGACCAGGTTTTAAATCCAGATTCTTCACAAGGATACGCCAATCAGTGTCACATGAAAGCAAACTTAACTGGTGAAGTGTTTGCATTGTCTACTAGTTAGCATGCCTGACGGTCAGTCAACCTAGGTTGGCGTTCAAATCTTTTAGCCTCGCCACTACAGAAAGATATTCCACGATATCTACTACAGTTGCATCCCTTGGCTAACCCAGCTATAAAATGGCCACACTAACCATACACTGTCATAGGAAGGAGCAGTTCATTAAGAACAGCAAATATCTTTACTGACACAACACTCGAATAACTGGGAGAGTCATCGCTGATGAGCTGTCGCGCACACACAGAACTTAACGAACAACGCCCCATTCACAGTCGACTGTTGACATTGTTTTCAGGGTTGCTGGACCCGTTCTGCATTGAAAATGAGGAATGATAACCGCCATAAGAGTGAAAATACATGGTATGACTGTTAAATGCCACTCCTGGATGCTGCATTTGTGTATTCATCTGCATAATGAATGATACGTAGAGCAACATTCAAGAACCCTTTCAAAGGTACTAATCTGCATAATCGATGTCACTGTTGCAAGCTTTGTTCATTCTCAATTGTTGGCTCCTGCTTTGCATTACTAACGATCATTAACCCACTTCATCACTTACCAACAGCAAAACTGACAGCCATGATGACTCGGCACATTACTGCTATGTTTATTTAGGTGGCACATTATAAGCATAAACAAACTTGTAAGCACACATTTCTACAGCATCTCTCAAAGAAAATTCCTGATGAGTGCTCATAAGCTGACAAGAGAAGATTGCCATCGAGTTCATACATTTTTGAAAGAGCATCTCCAGTGGATTAAGAATTCATGAGTGATTTCATTCAAAGTGACTGCCGTGCGGACTGATGTCATGGCGTTGTGAAAACAGCACCATAGAAGTCACTAGATTAGACAAAGATTCACGCCCGCATTAGGGGGGGTGCTAAGGGTGCTGCAGCACCCAGGCCCGCAGTTTTGAGGGGCCCGCATTTTCGGAAGTACATTAACATTTTTTATTTTAATTGCAATTGGGCCCCGCGCTGATGGCTATATAGGTAATCACAGCACCTGGGCCCGCACTAGCCTTAATGTGACCCTGCAAAGATTAGAGTAGAATAGTCTTCAACCACTGGTTGGAAATAGTGCCAGAGAAAAGACAGGAAGCTCATGTCATAGAATTGTTAATGTGTTTGCCGTTCGCGTCTGTGTTCAGGGTTCAAAGCCCAGTATGTCATGTGAAACTTATGCATCAATATCAGGCTACACATGAAATAAGGAATGGTTGTTTGTTTGTAGGATTGCTGCTGCCATGTTTACGCTTCAGCCCAAAGATCCTTCCACTCAGCTTCACATCGCTCTGTCACCTACAGACAGGGGCGGATCTGTACATGCGTAATAATAATCACATAACATCTATCCTGTGGTACAGTATAGTATGTCAAATTTTTAAATTTTAAATATAAAAAAAATATTTTTTGGACTCTTAGGGGGGGGGATCGCCCCAATCGCCCCCCTCTGGATCTGCCACTGCCTACAGATCAGTCTGGCATACATGGCTCATCTTTTGTCCGAGGCGAGAAGCAAAACCAAAACAAAAGTCTCATTCTTGTGTTTCAGTGAATTTTTTAAAAACGTTATTGCACATAATTTATAACACGTCATGCACTTTAAAAATTCAATTCATACTTCACACCAAAATTCATTCATCCATTCATTCGTTCCGAAAATGTATATAGCGCCCCTTCAAGATACGGTACCTACTCAGGAACGCTCCCAGTTCACCCATGGCTAAAAAAGAAAGACTGGAGTGATCAGCTACCAGCAGCAGCACTTACGGCCGTAGCAATGAAAGTGCAAGTGGATGCATGCTTAACTAAGCATGCAGGACTAAAAATAATTAGCCGGATTGAACAGCAATTAATCAACAGCCATAAAAAGTCTGTGGTCTGTCACCAAACGAGTACCTGTCCCTGGGTACCAGCAGCTGGTTCACAGCTGCCAATTGCCCAACAGCACGCCATACCTAGCCCCTGTGAAGCCACACCCAAGTTAATGGCTGTCTCCCATGCAAGTCCCTCCCTCCGTCCCTTTTTCCGTCTAGCTGTCTGTCTGTGTCTTTCTCTCCCTACTTCCTAAGCAATTCCAGTTCTTTGCTAGTAACGGAATGCTGAGTTACTTATAGACACTTACAACATTCTATGGCTAGACCTCTGGTGTTCGACGTGCAAGAAAAGGATTCTTAAGATAATAATATTATAATAATAATAATAAACTGGATGAGGGATAACTGTTCCAGAAAAATAACTGATCTAATCTCTAAGACTCCGAGGGAATGAAGTACCACAGCCCTGGCATAAAATAATAATAATAATAATAATAATAATAATAATAATAATAATAATAATAATAATAATAATAATAATAATAGTAATAATAATAATAATAATAATAATAATAATAATAATAATAATAATAATAATAATTTTCAGCGCTTGTCAGTGACTATTCAGCGCTTCAACGCAGCCGCTTTTCGTGGTTCCTTTGTGCAGCCGGATCTTGCCGAGGGATAAGCCGTTCCAGAAAACCATCTATCTTTCTCCGGACATAGTTTTAACAGCCTGAGGGATTAATGCTACCTCGGGTAAAAAAAAAAAAAAAAAAAAATAATAATAATAATAATAATAATAATAATAATAATAATAATAATAATAATAATAATAGCAACAACAACAGTTATAATGATTATTATTTTAAACCAAAGGTAAGTGTATTCCCTGAGGAAAAAGAAATATAAGCTAGGCACATTTCAGTAACTTGAAAATCTGGAAGATCAAGCGTCATCCTGAGTGACAACAACACAAGTAGATCACTGTAGAATGAAATGGCCTTGTAGCACTGAAAGCAAATGGAAAGACATTGAAAAAGAATTCTCAAGATAGCGGGGAAACAAATAAGACAGCTGAAGAGAGAAACCACAGAGAAGGTCAACTCTCTTTCATTTCGACAAGTCAACGGAACGTTGGACGTGAACGAGACAAAAGACAAAATACTTTGAGAGAATGTCTGCGATCACGATACCATGGTGACGACAATAGCGGTTGCCCAAACTATAACCGATACCTCTGAGAGTGAAAGGTGCTGTATAAATATTCCAATACATACATACACACATACAAACACACATACACATACATACCATACAAACACACATACATACAGTACATACAAACAAACATAGGCCTACATACATACATATGTACATAGACACATATTTATAACAAACCATCGAACTGACAATGTTACAACAAGGGTAAGGTCAGATTAAGGTTATTTACATAGTGTAATGTAAGGCAATGTAAACTGAGATGGGTAAGTTATGGTAGGTTATTGTAGTACAGACTATGCAAGGCAGTGTTTGGTAAGCCAAAGATAATGTAGGGCATGGTTAGGTAAGGAAGAGCAAACAGGGTAAGATAAGGTAGGGTGTCTTCAGGAAGCACAGTTAGGATAGGCATGTTATGGTCTGACCAGGGTAAGGCAGAGCAGGGCAATGCAGGGTTTGGTAATGTAAAGTACAGTAAGCAATGGAAAGGTAATATGTAAGATAAATATTTAACTCATCCTATTTAGTGACTACAGTAAGGAATGGAAAGACATGTGTAAGATAAATATTTAACTCATCCTATTTAGTGACCGTACACTGACCTCTGGTGATTCGTGAGGCCGTTCTGTGAAGTGGCCGGCCACGACTTGCGAAGCAATGATGCAGACGTGGCCGACGCAGGAGATGCAAATGAATTGTGCGAGCGGCTCCGCTCCAAGTGCTGCTCCTGCTCGTGCTTCTGATGCAGATCATTACTCGACTGCTGCTGAAGCAACATGGCCGGCATCTCAGCACCTCCTCCAGTTCTTCCTCTTCCAGCCCCTATAGCTATGCCAGTTCTAATCAGCAACACTGAAATAAAGATCAACATCCTTCTGTAAGGGATACAATAATTGCTGTATCCAGTGTAAAGCTTGGTTAAAACCGGGTGCAACTGCAGAGGAAACATGGGATAATAACTGCACTGGTTCACTGAAGATAAACTGCACCATAAATTGCACTTCTGCCTAAAAGAACCAATCTGAGGTTGGTCTTTCTTACTGCCTAGTAAGGACCAAATAATTGCCTAGTAGTTTCACATAGAAACTTAACACTTTTCACGTAGTGGCAAAACAGATGCTTTTAGGAAAGGAATGTTGGAATGCTGTTGTTATGTTTGCATTTAAAACCACAAGATCTTTTAACGTTTCAAAGAAGCATCTCCAGAAAGTGGTACCTTTATGTTTTAAGTTAGTGACTGTAACGGTAAAAGCTAAATGACTTAAAAACTTGTTTTAAAAATAGAACTGGTTGTAAGCAAAGCTAAAATCATCAGACAACCGAAGTTCCATTCCTTCGAGGCATCGACTTTGAACGCAAGCCCATCACAGTTCTGATGATATTCGTTTGATTGATTCACCAGATGACAAACCGCACCGTGGCTTACAGATAAATGAGTCAATAAGTCATGCCTCATCCAAAATACCCACGGTAGGTAGGTATGTATGCAGTTAGGCATGCGATTTCCTTTACCATGCAAATTACCTTACCTAACCTTTGAGCAGACAAGTCTGCCTACTATTTCCCTCTCATCCAATTTATAGACTTGCATTAATTTGTAAACCCACTGTACATTCATTCATTCAGTCATTCATTCAAAAATTTAATATAGCGCACGTTCAAGAAACCTACTCAGAAGCGCTCCCAGCCCAGCCATGGATGTGGCTGTTGCACTGTACATTGTAAAGACCACAGACTTCAGAAATCAAAAGTCTGCGTGTAACAATCAGAAAGAAAGAAGTGGTGCCCAGGGCTCCAGTGATAGCAAGTCAAACTCATAATGAGATTGGGAGAATGGAATCCAATGTGGGAAAGCAAGAATCTCTGGAAGGTAAATGGACCGGAAATTCCAACTGCCTGCTGCGAAAAAGATGAAGATTGCAGAATCCATTAGCCCTGCCTCTGGCTGATGTACTACCCACAGTGTAATATTAGAAAACAAACCAGAAACTATACACATTCACAAATGAACAGACAAGCTACACACACAGATGAACACAGACATATGTACACACGTACCACAAAAATATACAAATGCATACACACAGACAAACAAAGATGAAAACATACACACGTACAAAAACACAAACATACAAACTAGTAATATTATAAACTAACAAACACAAACATGCATGCACACAGACAAAGACAGATAAATGCACACATACAAAACAACAAATAAACAAACTAGTTATTATGGAATAACACACATATGCACACACACACAAACGTGCAAAAACACACAATTAGAGAAACAAACAAACAAACAAACACACATATCAGCAGATATACAGTTATATATATATATATTTGTATACACCTATAAACTGCAAATAAACACAGCCCAACACATACATGCAAGTAAAAACACAAAGGCCAAGGTGTAAAAACTTGAACATGTAGCACTTGGGCTGATAAGGAAATTCCCGAGATGTCTGGGTCACTAAGATACAGTGAATTGCAGGAAATGCTTAGCAGCTGCAACGGCAGCAACTCAATTATCTCCCCCCTGCTCCTCGTCCTCCTGCTTCTGGTCCTCCTCCTTCTCACAAGTGGATACACTTACCGTGACTTACTCGATAAACTGAGTAAAATGATTACAAGTGCAGTGAAACTCTAATGCAATGAGGCATTTACTGGCACTTGTTTTTTATTAATTCAAATTTATTCATATCAAGAGCAGGTCTACATCAACCAATACGTGTGCAAAACTGAGGTCAAACACAGAACAAACAAATTAACAAATTTCTGATTGAAGCTGAAGAACTACTGCTGTTGGTTGATCCAATTAGCACATGCCTGTGAGGCAGTGTTAATTGTGTGCATTAAAAATTTATGTTTAATAATAATAATAATATAATAGTAATAATAATAAGACTAATGGATAAGTTCATGGCAAAAAGAATTTCACTTGATAACGAAACTCCAGTCTTCGATACATAATCTATTTATTGGCCGTGGAGTACTTTTCGGACTTCAGACGTAGTAATGTTCTGTAGAGATTAGGGGACAAGGTAGACGAAGAGATAAGAGCAATGCTTAATTTAACCCTATAGGTGGCAGGCAGTCTTGGGTAGGAACTGTTATATAGCAACCTCATTTCTTAGTCTCAGCATACGCTGACATCTATGAGTCTCACCATCTGATCAACCCACCAACAGAAAGCACAGTTGGTGCACTCCCACTGAAGATACATTTCCCCAAACATGTATCCTACATTTTACTAAGTGCCACAGGACTTCTCCCACTCATTGGACTATCTCACACTCAAGGTATTTTCCTGTACCAGTAAGTTTGGGCACTGCCATAGGTCTATATCCCCACTAGTTCAAACTCTCACTGAAGACCACTAGCATCTTTAACAGTTCAGGAAACATTTATGCCCAACTTAAGACACATTTGTTTGGTGATTCCTAGGTAACCATGCCAGATTCCTAGGTAACCATGCCAGATTCCTAGGTAACCATGCCAGATTCCTAGGTGACTATGCCAGATTCCTAGGTAACCATGCCAGATTCCTAGGTAACCATTCTGGATTCCTAGGCAACTATGCCAGATTCCTAGGTAACCATGCCAGATTCCTAGGTAACCATTCTGGATTCCTAGGCAACCATGCCAGATTCCTAGGTAACCATGCTGGAGCACCCTTGTGAGTTAAAGGGTGCTATACAAGTGCTCAGATACATACATACATACATACATGCAAGATATACACATACATGCATACCGGGTACATACCTACATACCGGTACATACATGCAAGATACATCTTCTCACCTATTCTGCTCCTTGCCACAGTTTTCCCACTGTTGCTGCTAGCCACAAATCACAACCTGCACAGAGGCATTTAATAAATGCACAACTACCTTACCTAACTTCCAATGTATATTTGTAAATGAACATTTATATAGCACCATTCCAAGAGCAACCAAATCAGGGGCACTTGCTATGCTAGACTACAAGATGTTAAGTGTGTCCTTCCTTCAACTGTACGGATCCATTTCCTTGCCTCTGCCACACCTGACTATTCTCAGTTTCCAACCTGATTTTAATTTACTTACTTACTTATTTAAAGCACCCGCTATGCATACAAAGTCAGTTAATCTGATTCTATGGTGTTCATGAAAGCAGGCACGATGCAACTAAACGACTTGGGAACTTTATCAGCATTTTTTCCATCATCTTTTATCATTTTCATCTCATGGTCCATGTACAGCCTGGGCTGTCACAGACTATGAAACACGTTGCCATGGGTCATATCCAAATTTACCAACAGGTCTCTGAAGTTACACATGCCTTCATTCATGTGGATCATTGGTTAATTAAAATTCTAATTGATCCTATTCAAGTGCATAAAAGTCAAAGCACCTTCAAGGACATAATCAAGAAATATACAAAGGTACGTATGTACAGCCATAGATAAATATTATATATATAATATATATATAACAGCCACAGATAAATATTATATATAATATATCTATATATACTCATCTACAGTTGAACTTGTGTATTTAGGCATAATGAATCATATACATAATACTTACACATATGTACATATATACAAACGAGAAGGTTCAGACACAGTGGAACCTCTAAAATATCACGCTTCATCGAGTGCAAACTTTGATACCGATTTCAAGTTTAATTAAGCTTTAAACATAGCCTCATCATCGCACAATCTCATTATAACACAATGCAATCACATGACATCACAGTTCATGTATATGCTTGATTATTTGTGATACATTACACATAGTAATGTAAGTAAAATAAACACACACACACACACATTCACACACTCACACAGAGGCCGATAAGGCGATGGCTATTGCAGATACCCTTGAATTCCTAATTAATTCAGCCAAGACTTAAGCATCTTCCAACGTATCCACTTGATAATGTACCTCTGTATCTAAATTTTACATTTCAGGACATCTCGGGCAATTAAAGATTAGTCATGCACATATGCCACATGTTATGTATGGGTGCATGGTTTGATGATACATTTTCCTAAACATTTCCTTCCAATCGATAGCTATTTCCTCGTCCACTCGTTCAGACTATCTCCAACTGCAATTCGTTTCGTCATACATTTCGCATCTGCTCATTTTGGTCTACTGGTTCTGACCATCTCCCATTAAAGATACATTTTACCAAACGTTTCAGTCTTGCCTATAGGTCCCCCACTCCTGTCAACCAAAACAACCAGCCCGACTATCAGTTTTAAGATAACAAGGTTTTGGGAGTCAACACTTAACACAGCACTGAAATGTTGCAACGCACACTTCACGTCAAGATATATAGTAAATTTATAATCCATACTTAATTAGGCCCAAACTGTTTATTTCTTCCACTAAATGTGTCTGTGTTTTTAAAATAAGCGCTACATAAGTTTACAATTACGATTAGCTTAATTACAAAACCCCAAACCATTTTCCCCGAATATATCTCACCCGACAGCGTTCACCAAACTGCTACCCGCGATCTCGGTGTTTTTATTTCGCAACTATTGGCATTGAAAGGCAGTGAAGCAATGCATACCCACTGTCAAAGTTTCAACCGCCCTCGCATCCAAGCCCCTTCAAAGCAACACGTCAACACGTTCATTTATCTCCAAAACGATTCACAGGCCGCCATTACATCAGAAGTCGCTCCCGATTTTAGTAAACAAACATTTTTGTTGCGCGGATCTTGTGCAACGTCACCAAATCAATATCACACTGATTAGCCTACATCGAACGTCTCCGTTTATTGCCGCCAAACACATTCATGATCCAGAATGCATCACTTACCGTAATTAAATATAAACAATACCTCATATAATCCACTTTAAAATACAATATAATCCAATCCAATTCAATATTACCAATATAGACCATAAATTGTAATCCAACGCCATGCACATCGAAATACAATTCGATTCAATTCAGTAGGCCTATAGTCTAATCTAATTCACGTAGGCCCCTATTGCTGAATTACATTTAACAGGTGTCTTCTACCTACCTCGGTTTACGTTAACTCCGTAACGACGTTACTCCGCCTTCATTTCACGCCTAAACAATGTTCTTCCGAACACCACGATTTTTCCTTGCTCGTTCAGCAAGCAAGTGAATTGCAGGTCGGCTACTCGGCTTCAAGTTTTCTATGGAGTAAGTCCCGGTTCGTACTGCTTAGTAAAGTAATAAACGCAAACCAAAACTCGATCACACGGTGGAACACGATGGCATTTCTCAAACAGCACAGACGTTCCATGCATAGACAGAGGGCCTATATATGCATGGATACTAGATAGGCATAATTTGTGGGGTACGAGGGTATCCGTACCCCACTTTTTGAACTGGGGTACCGTACCCCCACTTTTTGAACAATGCCAATCAATAGGCCTATTTTATTATTGTGCCTTCCCAGAGATCGCAGTATCCGCCTGGCTTCGTGTAAAAAAATTTGTACCCCCCACTTTTTTAGACCAAAGTTACGCCCTTTATGCATGTAGGCCTATATAGGTTTTATGTATGTATTATATGCATCTGACTATAGCTATTCATGTGGCGCCTTTATCAGACACTTTATCGTATTGAGCTTTAATTAAAGCTTTAATGCTTTTATAATAGAAATTGGTATCAAAGTATAGGGAAAACAAACTTGAGTTGAACGGAGATATCTTACATTATAGTAAATTACACTGGGTGCGCGATAGTCATGTGGTTAGTGCAGTGTGATACAGTGTGTGTCAAGTCATGTAGAGAGGTGGGGAGTTCAAATCCCGCCAATGCTGAAGTTGTTTCGAAATTTCTGCAAAATTATATCCTTAGCGACCTCAGTTACAACACAGTATAAATAATTACACAGTAAGACGACTCCCGGCCGATGCTGCAGACAAAATGTGTGACCGATCGCCATTTTGAATCTGAGCCGCCAACACGCCAATACACCGGAACCGATCACATCAAATATTATTAAACGTTACAACAACATTGAGGACTACACGCCGATATATCGGAATCCATCACATCAAATATTTTTTAAACGTTACAACAACATCGAGGACTTCATTAGAATTAACAATATTATTCTTAACATTAATTTCGGTTTAAATCAGTCTATAATTCAAAAGCTCGTATTCAAAATGGCGTCACCCCAAAAACTAGTCAGCAGTTAGCAATGCGAGTCGATGTACTGTGTAATAATTTATACTGTGGTTACAAAGAGAGACTTAAGGTTCCTGTCCATTTACTATTAGTTAGCACTCGTAAGACAGGAGGTTAGCCTTTTATTATGACCGGCTGCCGCGAGAGTCTGGCCATTGGCGCGCCTTAGTCACGTTGGAAATAGAGGCTGCAGCTGATTGGCTGAGGAGATCAGGACACCTTCAAAACACACATACACACACGCTCGATGAATCAATACGAGCAGCGGATGGGGCGCAGCGGAACAGCCGCCTTAAGTAGGTCGCCGATTGAGGCTCTAGACGGCGCCTGCCAGATGAAACAGCCGATCTTTCTTCTACCAATACCTTTTCTTCCTTGTACTGCGGCCTGGTCTTAAGCCTCGTTATCTTCCTCCTCCTCCTTTTCATCCTCTTCCTTTTATCTTCCTTTTTCACCCTCAGCCGTTACCTTTTCCGTCTAAACATCTTCCTCATCGTCTTCCTCCTTCCGCTGCCCCACCCCATTTCCCGAAAATAAATGCAGTAAAACATGACGACAGTAACTGTTAGTCTGAATCACAGGCGGACACGATAGATTGAACACCCGATGTCAGCCGATGTTCCTTTCTCAATCACCGTACTTAGTATGAGATGATGATTCCATGAATGATAGATACAGAGGATAACAACCGATGGCACATCAAAACCAAGCCGTAATTAGGCCAATATCCAGAAGAGCCGCCCGTTAAGACAGTGGCTGTTGTTTACATAGTCTACTATGCACAGCACGAAACGTATATTACGTGCGTTTGAAACGTCAATCACCTTCGATGTGTTTATCCGTTGCCATATATGTATGAATATATATATATGTATATATATGTATATATATGTGTGTATATATATATGGCAACGGATAAACACTGAAGTGCACCGAAAACAATAACATAATTATTCATTGACAGATATCAAAATACCTTTCAACGTGAGCTCGCCAAGAGTGTGTTTACAAGAGATCAAGGCTAAATTGTAAGTGGTGTTTACAAATGATCAAAATGAAATTAAAGTGATCAGTTAAAGCGACCAATACGACATTATTTTATGTTTATATTCGTTTAATGAAACAACAGACATAACGCTGTAGGTGTACAAGGAAGTGAATTAAAATTGTTAATTGTTAATAATAGCTTAGTAAGAGTTAGAAAATAACATTCTAGATATGAAGTTTCGAGAGTCTTTATCTGGTAGATTAAAATTGTGAGGACGATTTCTTAGGGAGTAAGGAGTAATATGGTTGGTTGGGAATAAACATCTAATTGAGTGATTTTCATTGAGTAAAGCTGCTTTAAATAAGGCCATTTCGGCCTGGCTTAAATTAAGTTAAATTCAGTTATAGGAAGACAATTAAAATTAAAGAAATTGTCACAAGTAAAATAAGTTCGCACAGTGTACTGATTACTTTGACTTGCGAACATTTTCCCCGAATCTCAGCAGGGCACTGTCCCGAAATACCTCTCGATCGCCCTATCTGCGAAAGCCGCTATCTGCATCAATTCGCGCTCTACGAATCCGCCTGATCGAATTGTTCCCAACACTAAAACTGCCTTGGCCCAGCACCGGGTGTTTGCTGTAGTGGGTCCCACGATCTAGAACGACCTTTCCCCTCTCTGCTCAGGACCAATCTAATGAATGGCTTTTCCTCATCGATCTCGCATTCCCTAGGCCTATAAAGACATTTCTGTTTCCTCGGGGTTTCTGTGGTAAGAGCGCCTATGAATAGTTATCCTGCGAGAGATGCTTTATAAATTTCTAGATACAATACAATATACAACACAAGTAAGCAATGTCTTTTCTGCAGAGCCAAATATGATCACACACAAAGAGGTTGTTTAGGCACACAATGCTTGACAATTGGGGTTGATGGGGTCAGTTTTCTTTTGTTTTGTCTTGTCTTGTTGATGCTATAAATAATGGACACGACACTTAACGAACTGCTCCACTGGTTTTAATGATTTATTGTAACTATAGGGGGCCCTATTAGCGGAACGGTTCGTTCCTTTGGGTACTCCCATTGTCACTGCATGTAACACGTACTTGTTATTTTTATGCTTAGACCTATATGTTTATGGTGAACAATAAAAACGTTTTGATTGATTGATTGATTGATTGATTACATGTTATAAGCGTCTCCTAGAGATTAAGAAAACGCGCTAGAGAAATGCTCATATGGGCTTACTTCATGCATGCATATAAATATGCAGATTATATTCATTTGACAATGATATAGTTTCATTAATTCGTTCAATTATTCTTTCAGTATGATATAATCTGTTTGCATATTTATACGCATGCATGAAGTAAGCCTATCTGAGAATTTCTCTAGCGCCTTTTCTTATGCATATCCATATGAGTACCTTCAAGTGACAGCAAAATTAAGCGATGTCATGGCGTGTGACATGCGTCGGTGGACGTCAGGCATTGACCAGTCACGTCATGCATTGATGACCAGTCACGCCATGCATTGACCAGTCACGTCATGCATTGATCAGACACGTCATGCATTGACCAGTCACGTCATGCATTGACCTGACACGTCATGCATTAACCACACACGTCATGCATTGACCAGACACGTTATGTACTGACCAGTCACGTCAGGCGTTGTCATGCACTGTCACGTTTGTTCAGCCGGGTCCACGAATGACACAAAAGACGCCTAAGATCATTCGATCTTGCAACCGGCGGCAATCCGTCAATCAATTGATCGATCAATAGTTCAGCCTCATTGAAAAATCCCACGGCAAATCGATTTTTCTTTCTTTTGTTCTGACTACATAAGGCATATAGCCTACGGCACTCGACCCAACTATTGACAGCGTGTGTAGGCTTGCATGTGTATGCAAATATTGTCATATACGCATGTATGCATACTATGGAGGCGGTGGTGTAGTGGTATGTTCGGTGTCTTGTAATCGGAGGGTCGAAGGTTTGAATCTACCTCAAGCCGTTGCGTAGCGACCCAACGCCATCGATGTTCTTCTGCCGTGTGCACTTCTGCACTTTGTAAGGAGGGCAATAAAAAAATACAGTTGTAGTATGTATATGTATGTATGCATGCTATAATGTACGTAAGTATACTATGTATGACATTGTATGTATGTATGTAGGCCTATGTATGTATACGTAAATTATATCAAAACACTTAACATAGCACGGTTTAATGACGATGAATACCAGTGTGGCTTCACAGTTCCTGTCGTCCTGAACTGACTGAAGTGTCTGCTGTCGTAGCAGCAATCGAGCAGCAAACGTCCTTTCTGTGGGAAAACCAATGTCTGGACAAGTGACTCTCAATTTCACATGCAGCATTGAAATTCAAACCACGGACGAAAAGATGAACTGCTTGACGAGTTAACACCATGCCTCCTCCGTGGGGTCGTTTTTGGTGGCTTAAGTTTGTTCTGCTGAGGTGAGAATATTAGCTGTCCCGAAATAGGAGAAGGCACATGTTAAGCCAAACGGTACAGATATCTTCGTTTGAACAAATATTTGAACGAATGAACGAACAAAACCACCGAACACGACCTTGGAAACGACTGAATTCGACGTTGTTTAGGTGACAAAGATACATATTTACATACACGTGCAATCGCTCATTGTGTATGCGTTGTGGAAAGGAATTCTCACCCTCCCACCGCCTGTTTTTTTTTGTTTTATATAATTGACCACGTCCCATCCCATCGTACTATCGTCGGTCCATACAAATATGACGAAGTAGTGCATAGCGTTTTACTGACTGACTGACTTACTTACTGACCAACTGATTGGCCGACTGACTGATTGACTGGCTGAATGACTACCTGCTCGAGTGACTTACTTACTGACCGACTGACTACTTGGCTGATTGACTTATTGGCTGACTGAGTGGCTGCCTGACTGACTGACTGACTGACTGGCTGATTGACTGACTAGCTGGCTGGCTGGTTAATAATTGTAATCGCAGTCTCGAGATTTATACAGTAACAGAAGAATTCTAAGTCGATGTCATTCCCAGGCGCTTAGTCAAAACAAATACATGCGAGGCATGCATGGTTATGTCCGGGACCCATAAGATGTTTACAGCAATGCTGGCAGGGAATCAACCGATAGCCGACTATCTTATCTGCCCGACCTTTGCATCTTGACTTTAAACCAAACATGACCATAAACACGCATCACGGTTTGTTTTGATTGTGCGCTTGTAAATAAGCTCGTTCCCACGACTTTGCATATTTACGGGTGTCGCAGAAATCCGGAAATTAGGATAGAACTGCAATGTTCTATTTTTGGATACTGTAGACGTGCCTTGACCTGAATTATATGAGAAAGAAACAATATGTAAATAAATTATGTTTCGTTCAATATATTTTCATGACGTAAACGTTTGCCCAAGTCAATGCACTTCTTTTCCATTCAGCCAAATTACGTTTCTGTGCACCAGTAAATTAGTAAGTAAGTTAGCAAGCAAGAGCATAATTAAGTCCCCATAGTCCAAAGCGCAACCGTAACATTCTTTTCCTACTTTTAGATAATTGAGCGGGCAGTGGGCGAATCCAAAGACCCTATAGATGTATGTGACCAATAGCTCAGTCCAGGTAGAAAGCTCAGTCAAAGAGAGAAACGTGAGACCTTAAGCACCGTAATGCACTAGACCTACGCATACATGTAGCGTATACTCATTGACCACGTCATAGGCAGTGCGCGCATTAAAAAATCGAGGGAACGCTGCCTCTTCCTATAGCGAAGCCCATGGTGGGCAAGCTATTGAAAGCCAACTTCGCTTACAGGCCCCTAGACGTTCGGGAAATTGCACGTAGGACATTAATCAGCTCTGTAGAATCAGCATCAATGCGGCGGCGGCGGCGGCAGCAAAAATCAAAGGAGGATTTTTGATAGAACGCATTTCAGTTTCCGACGAACGGAACTCCGGTCGCTCAATACACCGAGACAATGGCATCGTTGCATGATGAAGGGGCGATGGGGAGTGAGGATGTCTTTTCAGCCTATACGTACAGATACGTGTGTAAAATTTTAGGGTCGAGCTTTGAAAAGGCCGTTGCTCTTTGCGTGCACCGGATGCAACCGAGGCATTCGATATAGCTCTGTATGGTAACCATGGTTACCATGGCTACGGCGTCTGTGTCCCCAATTCAGATCGACGACTGTCCATTGTACGTGGGGTCTGGTCGCATGGTCGAGGTCGTCGTGGGGACCGACCGCACGCATTACCGTCTATTACATAGGCACATTTTAATGGCCACGTGCATCGCTGGGGATATAAATGACCGTGGAGAGGGGCAGCGGCAGGAAGGCATTGAGGGAGGGCAAATAAGGCAGAACGTATTTCAAATCGATAACAAAAATTGTGGTAAAGGCAGATCGTATTTCAAATCGATAAAAAATTGTGAAAACTTTTTTAGTCATCAAGGCCCTTGCTTGCACTGATAGAATTACTTATTCATCGTCAGAAACAATAACCATAGACTTCTTTTGATCCAATCTGATTTGATCAAATTCAATCAACCCGATCTGATCTAACATAATCTTATATGAACCACATGCGTCCGCAGGAATTTTTCTAGGGGGGGGGGGCAAAATTTTTCTCGGTGGGAAAATTTTTTCCCATAGGGGACAAAATGACGTTTTTGCATAGCTATTCAGAACCACAGAAAACGTGACAACTTTCAAAATCCAGGGGGCAAAGCCCCCTTTTGCCCCCCCCGGACGCCTATGATATGAACCGATCCCATCCCAGTGTGATCTGATCCCATCAGATCAAACCTAATCTAATAAATCAGATCGAATCTCAGACTGTTTCTACTTATCTTCCCATTCCATTCCCTAAATTCCTTTAATTTTCCCACCCATTTCCTGCTTTCCATTTCCCTTAATTTGTCTTACGCGTGTGATGCCTAAAGGCATAGACGTGACTCACGTGAGCTTCCCTTTAACTGGCTCGAACCGCCTCCACTGGGCTGCATTACACCTTGCTCAGAGGTCTTCCCATCCGCTGCCGCCTCTAACAGCCACGTGCGTTTGACCCAAGTCGACCAGCAACTGTTACCAATGGAACAATGAGGACCACTGTGAGCTAAATGAACTCTAACAGAGTCGCAATCAAAACAAAATTGCATCATACTCTAAAATAGCACCATTCTGCATAGATAGAGGGGGGATAGAGTAATGGTAACACTCATGCCCAGGAGAGCATTAGATTCGCGGTTCGATACCCGTAACCCCCCAGTCCCCCTTCTAGGGCGGCCCCTTGTATGGCTGCCAAACCGTGTTTAGTTAAGATTTGATATTGTACTCGCATGTTTCAATGTAATCTTACTGCGTTTGTCAGTTTGAATCAATGAAGATTATTATTATCATCAATGGATTCATCATCATCATTATTATCATTATTATTATTATTATTATTATTATTATTATTATTTTTTTTTTTTTTTGCCCTGAGGTACTTCATTCCCTCAGGGGCTTAGAAATTATTAGTGTAATTATTCTGGAACGGCTACCCCTCCTGCCATTATTATTATTATTATTATTATTATTATTATTATTATTATTATTATTATTATTATTATTATTATTATTATTATTATTATTATTATTATTATTATTATTATTATTATTATTATTATTATTATTATTATTATTTGCCCCGAGGTATACAGGATCCCTCAGGGAATTGAATATTAACTAATATGGAAAATAAAGTGTCCGGAATGGCCCTATTATTATTATTATTATTATTATTTTTTATGCCCTGAGGTACTTCGTTCCCTCAGGGTCTTAGAGATTAAATTAGTTGTTTTTTCCGGAACGGCTAACCCTCGTCCAAGTCCTGCTGGGCTTATACCATTGAGCCGCTAAAGGCCACCGCGTTAAATCGTTGAATGGTGACAGAGATTCTTTGATGCAAAAAACTCGTTTCGCGTGGTTCGCCCGTGGCGTTAGCATTAAGTTGTCGACCCAATTATTATTATTATTATTATTATTATTATTATTATTATTATTATTATTATTATTATTATTATTATTATTATTATTATTATTATTATTATTATTATTATTATTATTATTATTATTATTATTATCTTATTTGTTTTCTCTAACTTCACCTTATCTCCTGCAACACAACACACCTACACACCTACACACTCACACACACACACACACACACACACACACACACACACACACACACACACACACACACACACACACACACACACACACACACACACACACACACACACACACACACACACACACCTACACACACACACACACACACACACACACACACACACACACACACACACACACACACTGCCATCAACAATCCTCGTCATGCTCTCGGGCTAGGCTAACGAAAGGGCGTTGATCCATGGCAGGAGGTTACAAAACAAAGCAGCCTAAACAAATAGCTCTCAAAAACACCCATGAGAGAAGAACCGTGGGTACAAAACAAAGCAGGCTAAACAAATACATGTAACTCTCAAAGACACTTAAGTCGCAGAACAATGGGGCTAATTACAGAAACGCCAAAACGTACGTCAATCACGCGAGGCGCCGAGACGTCAAATCATCCGATGATCAGTTAGGGCCTACGTGATGACGAATATTGCATGCTTCATCCGTTAAGTCATTCGAATGAGCCGAAGGGGTTGGCTGGTGTATTAGTGCAGCGGGTCACTGAACTTATAAACAACATAAGCACTGATACTTCCGCAACGATGAGCCCCTTTTACCGTCACACTTTAAATCTTGACGTCTGCGCTCTTAACCATGGGCGTCGGAGGGGGTGCAAGGTGGGGCATTTTCCCCGGTATTTTGCAAGTATTTTACAAAAATAAATTTTTATTATTAGGATTATTACAACAGTCCCAACACGATTTTCAATGCGAAAAAACACCTAATTATTTAGGTAAAGCCCTTGATCATTATCTATTTTTTATTTTTTTTCTGTGCAATTTTTTCTATACAAATTTTGCACCCCATAAAAAGTTACGCCCATGTTGATAACATTGTTCTTTCGCAATGATGAGCTTTATTTCCGCGGCTAACTTAAATCTTGATATTGGTAGCATTACATTTCACTGGCGTAAACGTGTCCAAAATATTAGGGGTGGGGGGGGCATTTGCAATTCTACACTTGTTGCATTGGATGTACAGTCCATCTCAGTTATTGGGGACACGTGCCCCGGCTCCCTCTCCCCCCGCAGAGTCTACGCCTATGTTACATTTGCACTTTCGTTGCCAAAGATGACTATCTAACTTGATATCTTACAAGTAAACTCTGGTAACATGTTCAGACAACCTTCAGCGTACCATCATTCTATACTATAGGGCATATATAGTACTGACGCTGGCTGTTTATTTTTGCCTTTATGTGCTGCCGATAATTTTCAAACAACCACGCCTTCTAGGCTTCCCGAGGCCTTATACGAGCGTATAGCTGTTAAATCCATATGCACATAGGCCTACTAATTCAAAAACCATCAATCGGTATTAATTAAATAGCACAGTTAGGCAATCAGTTAAAGCGTCCAAGAAATAATCAGGTAGGCCTAATTAATATCCCAGGTGTTGACGTATTACTGCTGCCTTTGCCGTTGATGTCGGCCTTGCTTGTCTGTTCTGCTCAAGAGAACTCAAGGAGGCCTTATCACACAATGGCCTTATCACACAATGACCTTATCACACATTGGCCTTATCACACAATGGCCTTATCACACAATGGCCTTATCACACAATGGCCTTATCACAAAATGGCCTTATCACACAATGGCCTTATCACAAAATGGCCTTTAAGAGCAAGGCAATTGACTACCACACAGGAAAATGTCAGTGCAGCTTAGTGGCCATTCTTAGCAATCATATATCTTCTCTAGCAGACGCAGTAACATACGGCCACCTTCTAAGAGCAGCATTACATGTTTACAGATGAACCTCATCTCATGAACGCTGCAAAGCCCTCTTCTGACTTCTCACGACCCAATACTGTAATTGTTGTGACAAGTTTTCTTACCCTGATTGCTACCCTCCTCTTCTTTCACTTGTCGTTGCTCCAATCGTCGTAACCTTCTGAAGCTATCCCTCCGTCTTCTAGATAATGGTCGTTAGTCGCAGCTGAACCTGAAACATACAGCCGTCAAAAATAAAACCTAAGTTAATATAAGAAATAGTAAGCTAGATTTGGGAGGGGTCATGTTGGTCGACCACGTTTAAGCTACCTCCGAACATGTACAGTCACTGCCCAGTTCTGTATCTTTAAATTGTCAGTCCGTTGACGTCATTTAGGTCCAAACTCAACACTCGTTCGTTTCTTATTGCTTACCAACCGTAGCCTAACCTGACCCAACGCAGGATATAGAACAGCTTCTCTAACGAATTAAGGTTTTCACTACTTGAAGTGTTCATCGATTGTTGCCTTGTTCAGTGTAATGACGACTTTCTAAGCGTCATTGTGTGAATAATTCTAGATAGTGTACGCCATTTTTATGTTGAACCGTTAGGCCCCCTACAGAAGTGGCAATGGAGCCTCGATCCTCTTCATTATACTTAGCAGTGGCGGCGATCTTGTTTTACAGGTGGGGGGGACATTTTGGAACTGATCTGGTGAAAAAAGAGTTTTGAACTGATCTGGTGAAAAAAGAGGTCAAAAAAATTTTGATGACCTTTTTTTGGGTTTCCTCAAAATTTGGGGGGAGGTCCGATGTATGGCGTGTCCCCCCACTCTTGAAGGTGGGGGGTCTTGTCCCCCTCGACCCCCCCCGGGATCGCCGCCCATGATACTTAGCCATGCCACAGAAATCATCATCACTGCATGATTAGTAAGCTTATTACAAATCGCAACAGCCATAATTATAACCATCGTATTACAATCGCCAAATTTCTAAAGCGCCGCTTTAAAGCTAAGCGCAGGGCACAAGCTTATTCACAAGCGGTGCTTTGTTTAATTTTAGAGGAGAGACATTAACTGGAGATGGAAGTCCGATTGCCAGATCCAAGTGCCGCTGCCATGCTAATCGGTGGAGTCATCTGAAGTTGGTAAACACTTCGCCATGCTCTATAGACAATGAAACCTAACCACTCCTGGGTCAGAGGCGAAGTCCTTAAGCGACGAAGTTACTCAGCAGTAATTTAATAAATGTGCCTACCTCCTATAGATAATTTTCACGAAAATGGGCAGCCTGTCTGTTTCAGGGACCAGCAACGCTTAACTGAGTAGATTCTGAACTTCCGAAGAACCGCGCCACTTACACGGAAAGCTATTCTATGTGCAGCCAAAGTCTAGAAACTAAGTCCACGAAAGATCACATCGGTGCACGTACATCGAAGGCCAGAGAAGCCAACTCTTCCACATGCGTACAGTCAATGTGTATAGTTATCGGACCACGTAGGGCCTACACAGTGCATACAATAAAAATTAATAGGCCATATTTATCAAAACGAGCCTGTGCTGAATGGTTGCGTGCGTGTGTATGTGTATTGTGAAAGTCACTGTTGATTGTTTAGAAGTAGGGCAGTGGTGGTCGAATGGCCTGCATTGTACTTAGCTCGCATTTCTGAGACAGTTGCAATTTAGTCATGCAGGTTTAACAATTGGCCGATCAACAATAGCCAAGGACGTCTAGATAATAGCAGTAAACTCGAACATAGTAGGCCTACGTCCTGTCACTGCAGGCGGCGCTGGTTTTTCCAACTGTCAAAGGAATGCCAGGATCATCAAGAAAAAGCAAAACAATCAACACTTTTGCAAACACCGCTAACACCGTTGACATTTTTAAATGTATACAGTGTCCTATAATTTTTGGAGATCCGAGTCCTTCCCTCCATAGAGCCGCCAGTGAACATTGTGCAGGGCATGATTGCAACCGGTTCCGAAGCAACGTATTTTAGTTTAGTTGAGCGATACCCATGGGCGGCTATCCCCCTATGTCATTGGAGCAACTTCCCCTCCCTCCCCTCCTCTTCACCCTCTTCCACTTACAGATTCCCCCTATTACTTGGATGGAGCATTTCCCAGGGTATCCGCAGGGATACCCTGGGAAGACCATGGTGTAGACGCCCCTGGGGATATACCTTCAAGTCTCTGTTTGAAGTCTGCCTATCTTCTGTCAATTCGTGACGATTGACGATAATTATAGTGACGGTAAATCACTTAGCGCCTATATGAATAAGCTGGTTCCCGCGACTTCGCTTTCTTGCGCACTGTAAAAATTTCCAGATTACGATTATGACGGTAAGGTTTCAACGATTCAACCGTCTCTCTTCGAATTCAACAATTCGATCGTTGAACTTTACGTTCGCTAAACGACACACTTCACAATCCACTGACTTTAATGCAATCAAACGGATTGGTTTATCCATCTGCCCAGTCAGAAGTTGACTTTACAACTGTTCATTCGGAGTCGATCCTACACCTCCAACAGTAAATGTACAACTCATCACTTTGATGAACCTCCATTCCCAATTTTATCGTCTGCTTATTTCAAAACCGTTGGATTTTAACCCTGATCTTGCCATACATACCTTACTGAACCATACCACAGCTCTCCGCCACACCTTCTTTAACTTGCAATACCTTTCCTATCCTTAGGCCTACCTTGGGTAATTTTTCTTTACAGTGTGATGTGTTTGCTAGCATTCATTAAAGAATACACTTACTTTACTTACTTACGTTATCAACTACAAGTGGGTAAGGTTAGGAGAGGCGTTTGAGGTAAGAAACGTTAAGTTACCTTTCCTTACGTTAACTTATCTTTTCTTATCTTTCTGATCATAATATGGATGCGTCTTAACACTTAAACTACGAGAATGTACGAAAAGCGACTGGAAAACCATGCAATGCAGCTCGTCGTCAAAGTGTCAATTCCCTAAGAATAACACGTAGGCCCTATGCAATGGCATACCAAACATGACTAAATATAGCATACAAAGCAACATGAATCGGATGTTTTGGTGGACCTTAGAACAGAGAAGCACCACAAAGAATGCCACAGTTCAAAGGCTACTGTTGATAAACAAGCCACAGTTTAGTGTGTTCAAATTGCGTGCTGTCAGCATGTATTAGGCCTAGTAATAAACGAAACATTGTCTTGTTTGGTGCTAATTCAAAGAACCTCAATCAATTTGATTGAGGTTCTTTGAATTAGCACCAAACAAGACAACTCGGGAGCACAGGCATAAATTAGGCTATTTAAGAAGCCGAAAGGAACATTAGGGCAGAAATTTTCATTGGAAGAGTTGTAGACCTGTGGAATGGTTTGGATGATAATAGGGCCTATACTGTCTCTGCGACACTATCACAGCTTTTAAGAAGCTAGGATAATTGGGCTAGGGGTTGTCCATAAATGACGTCACGTCCAGATAGAGAGAGGGGTTTAGACTTGTGACAGTGTGATGCTATGCATGAACTGCTTAATCTATATACAGGTTCATTCGAAATCTGACGAGACGGGGTGGGGGTCAATTTTTGCCAAAATAGTGTGACGTAATTTATGGACGAGCCCTATTAAGCGTTCCAGGTTTATTTGCAGTTAATTTACACGTCTTCTGAACCACTTAAACCCTAATATTGTTATTGTTATTGTGTTGTGTTAGCCTATGACCGAGTGCCCTATGAGGTAAACAAAACACCTCACACTCACACATACAGAAAGTAGTTTAAATTAACGACCGCTCCCAAACCGTTAACATAATTATTGTAGGCTACGCCGACTTTTAAAATCAGTTTACATAGTGTCAAATTCCGCGGAATTTCGGGAAGTTCTGAGTAAATTGTATTGAAGTGTACAATTTTTTTAGTGAGAAATTCAGGAGTTTAGATTTTGCCAATGCACTTATAATTACACTAAAATGCATAGGGGGCGATCCATATATTACGTACGCAAAAATCCGGGGAAATTGGACCCCCTCCCCTGTTCGCAAGCGTACTTACTTCCACACCCCCTGCGTACATACGCTTGACGCACCCCCCCCCCCGAAGACCAGCTGCAGAAAGTGTCTCGACAGCTACAGGCAGCCCGACTGTCTGCACTTTAGGCCTGATTGAAGGATGAGTGAGGGCCAATATAGACAAATTATAGGTGTCTCGTTCACAGCACAGAATAACTGCACATGGCTTTTATATAATGTAATAAAATGCCATCGGACGACTATAGGACAAGACAGAGTTATAAATAGGCTAATGTGGACGTCGTAATTAGAAATTTATTTTGCGTACGTACACTTTTGTCCCCCACCTCCCCCCGTTCGCACCCGTACGCAAAATCGCCTAAATCCGACCCCCGACCCCTCATTGCGTACGTAATAAATTATGTGGACGGCCCCTAGGCTTAACTAGCTGATGGGTATTATCACTCCAAACTGAAAATGTTCAACATAATAAGCTATCAATTCACACTAAAGAAACTGAACGTGCAAGGCAAGAGCTATCAAGTCACGTCAGCATCTCACCCGATCAATTCATTGAACAATGAGTAGGGTCGAGGCAATCAGGGTGGGAATTGTCGGGGGTTCAACCCCCAGTCTTTCTTAGGACCCCCAGTTAAGTCTTCATTGAACACTCCAGGGGGTCTTTTCCAACCCCTCAGTTGTGCTAGTGTTATTTAGCATTATTTGACTCTGAGTCTCTGACAAAAAGAAAAAGTTTCCATGGTCTATCATGTACGCATTTTTTAGTTTTCTCAAGAAAAGAATTGATTTTGATTCAAGTCTGACTTGCAAAACTGCTAGAGCTGAAATCAGCTGCTTTCAAATTTCGTTGACATCAGTTTGCAAAATACGAATAAACTGTTCAACTCCCCCGCACAATCTGCTTTCTACAATTCCCACACTGGAGGCAATATAGGGTCGCCATGTAGAACACGTACATTTACATCTACACTAAGAACTCCGTCACTGCTCGTACTAGGGCAGTGCCAGTTCCAAGCATAGGCGTAGACTCTGGGGGTAGCCGGGGCACGTGCTCCCCAGTAATTGAGATGGACTGTACATCCAATGGAATAAGTGTAGAATGAATAACCAAATGCCCCCCATATTTTGGAGAACTTTACGCCAGTGGTCCCAAGCCTTGAGAAAGGAGGAGGGCGACGCTAATCATCTTAGTTACGACACAATGTCGTTAACCAGCAACTAACCATTTACACTACAGATGTTACATCTGCACCCGTTTTGAAAGAGGCCTCGTTAACAGAATGTGACCCGCATCTTACAAAACAATTAAACTTTGAACTGAATCCAATGACTATAAATAAGCCGGATGTCCATCAGGAGCAGAGGCCCTACCAAATGACCCATACCCTGAGGGTTTTGAGAGACACGCGGCTCTCAATTGTCTTCAAACATGCATGATGACTGATCGGACCAGACTGTGGTTGACCCAGGCCGCACAGATTCCCAGACGCCGACGCCCAACGGGCTGCATGCAATTCGCTCATATATTATGCCACTGAAGGCAACCTGCGGCCAGCTACGGGCCCGATGTGGCTGACCGGAAGTCTTCTGCACACTAATAGCGATTGCCTGTAACGGTGGAGACACTAAAAGCTTGGTAACGTAGGCCTAACCATCATGGGCGGCGATCCCGGGGGGAAGAGGGGGACAAGACCCCTTCTTTAAGAGTGGGGGACATTGTATGCAGTTGCCCCCCCCAATATTGAAGAAACACCAAAAAAGGTCAACAAAATAAAAAAAATCACCTTTTTGACCAGATCAGTTCAAAAGTGTCCCATGCCCCCCACCTGTCAAACAATATCGCCGCCAGTGCTAACCATATATATCTTGTGCACAACAAAAAACACTATTAGTAACCATCTCTTGTCCATAGCGATGCAGACAATGTTGGTAACTATTTCTTCACTACATCGATCGAGACAATAATTGTTTTCGTAAGCGTAATCTCGATTATCTCGAAAACTTCTGCGTTCCTCAGCAGCCAAGCACAGTGCACCACAAAGGACATGAACCGCAAAATCTCCGAATTGACACCCGTCCCTTCTCCCTTGTCTGCAATTTCCCTAGTTCAAGCTAACTTGCTGATATTGTAGGAGTCAATGACTAACTGTAGGACAGTGTAGGCCTACTACGGAGTGGGGACCATTGATACTGGGTAATTATAAGAAATTTACATAGCGCAACTTCAAGACAAATTATTTAGAGGCGCTCTCTACGTTTGGTTAAAATGACCTTTAATGTAGCCTAATTAAGAACAAAATAGGCCTACTTAATCAGTGAGCAAAACAATGCATAGAAGACTAGAAGCGTCATTAGTGGCGAACTCACGCAGATACGTGGAATGTAACAAGCGGATTCCAATGGTGAAAGAGTTCACAAAGATAAATGGGTTGGGAGTATTGCTATTTAATTTAGTATTTAATATCACCATCGCTTTCAGTTGTTTAACATTACCAAGTGTAGTGCATAACGTTTTGGACTGTAATTCCAAATGCTGCAGACTTAAATGCAGGGCAGAAAGATATTCGAGATTTTTGTTCAACTGCTGTCCTCTAGCGAGATCATATACAAAGAGCACGGGAGATCGCTGCACCAGCCATTAGCCTACATGCCAAGGTAAAAAATTTATAAATTTGCTAACACTTCATAACCATGTCTGCTTCACTGGATTAGCTAAGGGACTGCCCTTCTCCTTCACCTCCTTCCCAGTGTCGTCCTTCTTCCCAGCATGTTCGGTCACCACGAATCTAACCTTGCACACAAGGTTGTTTTACATAGTGATATAGTGATACGTCAGTATGTAGGCCTACAGCCACATCTTCTAGCCCAAACTCTGGACCAAAGCCCAAAAGCATGTAACAATAAGAGGACCGAAACGTTCTGTTTAGGCCACAGCTGGTTGAAGCAAGTCTCAACCAGGCCAGACACAACAACAATTGCAATGTATAGACTGGAAATTTATTGGTAATTCATCGATGAACAGATAATAATCAAGCAATTGATTCATCAATCAATCAATCCAATCAACCTAGCCAATCTACAAACTATATAATCATTGACCAAAATGAACGAATAAATCAGTTATCAACCAGATAATCAATTAGTTATTCAGTCAATCAATCTACAACCACCACTGCAATATAGTATGCCAGTGGTCACCAACCCGCGGCTCGCGAGCCGCATGCGGCTCTTGAAAGGCTCTGTGGCGGCTCTCCAGAGCCTTCCCTGAAATGACAGTTTCTATGTGACAAAATAAAATTGCGCTATAAAAATGGACTTCCCGTGTTGCTTAAGGTCAAAATTCTATGACGTCATTGTTTTTGTCAGACCGTATAATTAGAAGGATATTTGTTGTGCTCCTACATTCGACCTAAAACCATGGCGGCTCCCAAACGTTGCTAAACTTCGCAATGTGGCTCCCAACAGTCGCTAAACTTCGCAATGCGGCTCCTCACCGAAAAAAGGTTGGGGACCACTGTAGTATGCTAATCAGAAAATCGTGTTAATCATCATTGTCATCATCATAATCCATACTAACACTAACAATGACAATAAAAATAAGCCTCTGTTAGAAGTTCTTACAAGAAATAAAATATCAAACATTCAAAAAGTCCCAACCAATGCTAATTACTAAGTACATTCTAACAAGAGGCATCACATAAAACTGCTATCAATCAGAACAAAAGTCCATAGAGATTTCTCTGATCTGCCCTAGTCTGTCCCGCTAACAGGTTAAACAATCGACAATCAAGAAAGAAGATGTATTAATTGTTAATTAGATTCAAAAAGCTCTTTTGGCTTTCTGCACTAACAGGAAATAACATGCAATCACAAAAATTGGAAGGAAATTGACATTCGAGGTTTCGATCATAAATTGATACAGCCACTTCTATCCATTGCGCTCATCTGCTTTGAAGAAACTCGTGAATGAAAGCGTTGACTTGGTCAGGTTCCTCCTGATGCACCCAGTGACTCGCTCCCTCAATGTAATGCACCGTGTAGTTGTCTACATGATCTCCAGACAGATCGGCCAATTTCTTATCGAGAGCGCCGTCGTTTGTTCCCCAGATCATCAACGTTGGGCACCGAATCTTTACCTTTGGCCAAAGCGAATTTCCTTTTGTCACACTTGCTCGATAGTAGTTGATCGGACCACATAAATCGGCTAAATTTTAAGAAATGCCACAGTCCAGTCATTTACCACTATAAAGGAAGCAAAGTTGAAGTAGGTAAAGGAAAGAGAGTAGCAATGGATGAATCACAAGGGTCTAGGTGTAAAGTCGAGTTGCTAAGGAGTACTACCCGGCAGAAATTTTAAAACAGCATATCAAGGATTCAGATATCTGCTCTTGCGTGGATTTGAATCCCCAACCTCCAGGTTGACAGTACAGCACACAGAGTGAGAATTGTCTAGGGTTGTGGGTTCAACCCCTGGTCTTTCTTAGGACCCTCACAGTTAAGTCTTCATTGCACACCCAGGGAGTCGTTTCCAACCTCCTCAGTTGTGCTAGTGTGATTTATCATTATTTGACTCAGTCTCTGACAAAGAGAAGAAATTTCCATAGTGTATCGTGTATGCATTTTTGAATTTTCTCAATTGATTTTGATTTGAGTCTGACTTGCAAAACTGCTAGCGTTAAAATCTGCTGCTTTTAATTTCGTTGACATCAGTTTGCAAAATACGGATAAAATATTCAGCACCGCATGGATCAAAGTCTAACCACCGATCTTTTTCTACAAATCTCACACTGACTTTAGTTCACAACTAAAATGTACACAAGTATGTATGTCTGTATGAATGTACGTATATATGAATGAGGATGCTAAATGCGGTGCTTTTAGGTGCCTCTTATAAGCCGTGCAGTTTACCACATAGACCGAGAATTAAATTAATTGAATGCAAGTGGTTCTTACCGTATTCAGCAAATTGATATTTGTATGCCTCAATATCTTCGTCTGTGAATGTTCCTTTCTTGGCTCCCATTGACTTTCCGCAGAACGCAGCAGCAATTCTCCTCAAGTCAAAGACACGCAGCATCAGAATCGGAAGAACAGGAACTTGGAAGAGAAACATATACCTAGATGAACAAAAGAGGATAAGTTTATAATTGAATATGATTAACATAAATGCCTTTGTGAGGCTCGTGAAATAAGTACTACCTATTTAGTAATTAAACCATAACACTGTAAATTGAACTACACAATTGCTTTTGAACTTTTAAGTACCGAACTAATAACAAATAATTAAAATATTAATTATATTATTATCTATATATATAAAGAGAAGAATCTGTCTGTCACACCGACTTTGACCGGGATGCATTTCTACAGCTTTGGACCTTTTCACTCCAAACCTTCACTACTGTCTCGGGGTGGGCATTACACACCCAGTGTGAGGCTTCGCGTCCCCCGTTTTCACCGCTACCATGGTCTCCTGGGCCAAAACCTACCTGGCCAATGCATTTTTAGCTGCTAAAAAAAACTTACACTCAACCTATTTTCACTCGCCAGATGGCGCCGCCGGGTTAAGCAGCTACAGTACGGATTCGCTAGAGGGATTGAAACTTTCACTGAACTAAACCCGTAAGCAGTGTTTTGTTGCTATTCACTAGAGGGATTGAAACACCCAAAACGCCGGGATAAGCAGCTTCGCGTCCCCCGTTTTGACCGCTACCATGGTGTCCCGGCCAGTGATATTTTCGTTAACGAAAACTAAAATTAGAAGTAAAAATAAATGATTTCGTTAACGAGAACTAGAAGTAAAATTAGAAATTATTTCAGCAGCAAGAACGAAATTAGGAATTGAATTAGGAATTATTTGCCGAACTAAAATTATGAACTAAAATAGGAATTATTTTCAGAAGTAAAATCATTTTACTTTTTGTGGCGCTTAAGTTGGGACGAAGGCGAGTGTCGGTAAAATTGCACGCGCTCCAAATTTAAAACAATCCATTGAAAAACTTCAGCTGAGATGAAGACGCTGAGCATAACATTCGCGATGTAGGCCCTAATCTACTATCTTTGGTCTTCGTTGTCTAATAATTGTCCCCACTTAATTGCTTACCAATGACCTCAGTTTCATACGCCATTTTATTTCGGGTTTGATCATTAAATTGTAAAATTACGAGTTTGTCCAGAATGTTGACCGGAAGGATGCGAGATAGCCCAATTTTGGATTTATCATTTTGACGAAACTACATGTGCAGGCAGATCTACATGCCAAGTACTAAACGGAGAGAATGATGGAATTTGTGGAACAGCACTAGCTGGAGAAATACAAGCAATATAAGTCTTGGAAGGGGGATAGATGAATGGTAACACGCTGGCATAGCCTAAGAGCATTAAATCTTGCCGACTGACTCGAATGAATTCCATCAGCGACTGCATAGCTTTTTTGGATATGGTTGTCCACACAGTAGGGGCTACCTGGTTACGCTGATACTCTAATCATAAAATTTAATTCTGGTCCAATAACATCGTAAAATGATAACCACACAACTCAAAATTAAAATAACCAGCATTGTTAGACTAACGCTTCACCCCTTGTTTTACTTCAAACAGTTTTTTCTTTCTCGAGACAAGTTTGGTGCTTCTCTCTGCATACTTTTACAGCACGGAAATTAATAATTAGTTGGAAAACTGAAATAAGAAGTAAAATTATTTGAGAACTAAAATAGGAATGAGAAGTAAAATTATTTGTGAAGTAAAATTAGAATTAGAAGTAAAATACAAGAGCTCAGAACTGAATTAGAACTGAATTAGGAATTATTTTTAGAAGTAAAATATCACTGGTCCCGACCCAAAACCTCCGAAACCCGGGCAACGCCGGGTAAACCAGCTAGTTTAAAATAAACTACTGAATAATTAGTCTACAGTTATTATTAAATTACCTAATCAACCGATCAATTAATTACATGTTTAGAATTTTTACAAATTAATTAAGGACATGTACCGGCATAACAAAAGCAAGTGAAACATTTGTAATACAATGCTTTTCAGCTGTACAAAAAGGTGCTACGTAAAGTGTCTTGATACACATCGAGAGAGGATCTTTAACAAATTACAAAGTGTTGCAAAACTGCCAATCTGTGCATATTAACAATATGAATAAAACTTAATGGAAAGAAATTTTAGACAGGTCAGAATAAATTACTAATAAACATTTTTATAAATTAATTGCTTATAAGAACAAATTGCATACTCTACAACTACTTATATATTGTTAATCAGAATTGAATAAAATCAGCATATTTTTTAGACAACTCACCAAGACTTGGAAAATTGTGTAAACGAGGAACGGATTAATTTCTCAAAGGCCGTAGGATGTGGACAGTTGCAAATGATTAACTTTTCCACTTTTTCAGGATAAGTAGATGCGTAGTGCCAAGCCAGAGCGCCACCCCAGTCATGGCCAGCAAGAATACACTTCTTGTAGCCTGTTAAGACAATTATATGACTCATAATTCAGGTAAAAAATAATAAAGTTTACAACGTGAATACTGGGTATAATCGAAAATTGAACTTCATGATAGTGTTATTAAAAAGAAGTCTTAGAAACATTTTTTGTCAATTCTACTACAAAGAATTATTACTAATCCATTTTACTTTAAATAATCTTTATTGCTGCATAAACTAAACAAACAAATTAACAGATTAAATTAACAGTTAACTTTCTTCCTAGACACTGTAGCTTACACGCAAGTCTGTTACATCCTATGGCTGCCATCTGTTCCTGACAGTTCCAGTAGAAGGTGCTTTGATTATATCACTATTATTATCATCACTATTATTATTGTTTTACATAAAATAATACTATAACAACTATAATACTACAATAATATGCTTGTTTTCTTGACTAAGCATTCTTAGGTGTGGAAAAATTCAGAATATTGCTCAGTGACATATAGTAGTAAGGTAATTATTGATTACATACAACGTATGCACTCATTCTGCTGACTAGACTTTGGTTTAACACTTTAACAATGAGCTGCATTGGTTTCCCAGTAGGCCTACTTTTAGTACACTCTTGTCATTAAAGTGTTTAAGATACAATTATCCTATAGATCTTAAAACAAAAGCTAAAGACAATTATCATTGACTAAATTGTTTTTAGTGAAGATACTATGATGGAGTCGGGAGCGCCTCTGAGTACCCTCTTGAAGAGGCACTATATAAATGTCCTAATGAATGAATGAATGAATGAATGACAACCTAATGCTTGAACAAGCTGATCAACATCACTGCTCAGCTTGTCAATTGTATATTCTGAAACTTCTTTTGGTTTGTCTGAGTCTCCATATCCCCTCAGATCTACTGCAACAGATCTATAACAAAATAACAGCAAAGATACAACTGTCACAGAGTTATCTCAAAGAGTTATACAGGCAATGTTAGTGAAAATACAACTGTCACAGAGTTATCTCAAACAGTTCTACAGGCAATGTTAGTGACGATACAACTGTCACAGAGTTATCTCAAACAGTTCTACAGGCAATTTTAGTGAAGACACAACTGTCACAGTTTAACTCATCGTGAAAAGCTCTATATAGACAATATTTTTTGACAAAGATACAAATATCACAATTCACTTTCTCCTAAAGAAGTTCTATCAGTTATATCATCAAAGACACAGCTGGTACAATTTGCCTTACTTTAAAACAGCTCTACAGACAATATTATTTACCACACTAAGAGGTGGGTAATAAATGAATTACTTTACTTTACCAAACTTTAAATTATCATCGTTTAGGCAATAATTAGCAATGTGAAACCTAAAGCATACTCAACAAAGACTTGCCTGTAGTCCTTACTGAACTCCTTGAGCTGATGCCTCCATGAATACCAGAATTCCGGAAATCCATGAAGGAACAGCATCAGAGGTTTATCCTTTGACCCAGCAGCCACATAGTGCAGCTTCAGTCGTGTATTCTGTAATTATTCGTAAGAGATAAGCCTCAGCAAATAATGTTTTTTTAACACTAAGGATTTATAAATGATTAGTAATTAGTTAATAATAATAATAATAATAATCTGACATTTATAGCGCGCCTAAACAAGAAAACAAATTGCACGAAAGCGCGTAACAATACAGAAAGTCTAATTATAGTACATTTTAAAGAGATAAGTTTTAAGGTTAGTTTTGAAAGTCAATGGTGTTGAGGATTTGCGAATATAGTCTGGCAGTTTATTCCATTCAGCCGGGCCGGCTAGTGCAAATGCCCGGTTGCCAAATTTCCTGACGGAACGAGTGACAGCAAAATCACCTTGGGAGGATGATCGTAGTTCCTGTCTGAATTGAAGAGAAGAACATGGTGTGACTAGTGAAGAAACGTATAAGGGAGATGAGTTTGTATGCACTCGATACATTAGGAGGCATATTTTGAACTTTATCCGACCTTGTATGGGGAGCCAATGAAGCTAACAATTATTAATGATTAAACAATGAGTCATTGACTTCTGGAAACTATACTTGCATGGGGAATGACTTGATTCCATTCAGAAAGTTCAGAAATGGTGCTGGTAAACTTCAAGCTAAGGATCCTTCATGGCAACAACAATGCCCATATTGGTGTCGAAATACAGTGCTTGGTCCATGAGCACTTCTGATACCGGAAGTGTATATACGAAATCAGTAAGTAAATGAGAAATTATTAAAATGATGTGTACGGTAAGCATTAAAATATACAGAATTGTGTATATTTGAGCCATTTTTTAAATGTAATTACCCCTATCTCAGTGTATTCTGGCTATACCAATCATTCACTCACAAGGAAATTGTCCATATTATAGATTGTATTTAATAAAAAATCTTAAACTTTTGTCTTTCTACCAATTGTTGGACATCAACAAGCATCTACAGGAATTGTAAATTCTTGAAAAATATTAAGTACTCAATAGGAGCATGACAAGCAGTCAACCTGGGACTAAGATTGCAAGGGATATGAAGCTGATGAATATAGTGTCTTTGGTCTAGATTATGTGTGTGGCTGAGTTTTACTTCCGGTACCCTTGTACGGATCGGCTAGTCAAACATGGGTCGCTTACAGCTGACATTATAACTAAATAAAAACGACTTTTATTAATAAGAAAACGCATAATTATGTCCCTAACTGTAAATCGCTAAAAAAAAACACGTCTAGACCGATGCCATGTGCTGTATTTATTTCAAATCATCCCCTGCTAAGTACCCAGATGAAGCCACAAACATCGCCTGCGATGCATCAGAAAAGACGAGCTGTGATTGGCTGACGCGTTGCCGCTTCATATCCCTTTAGCAATCTTAATCCCAGAGTCAACTTAGGCAGAAAGTAAAAAATTATTGATCCACATACTTGAACATTGCAGTTGTCTACACGTACTTACTAATGTATACTTAAGAGAAAAGGACGAAAGGAAGACCTCGAATGATGCTGTTGGATTGCATGATGAAGGACGGTTACAGAGAGCTGAAGGAGAGGGCTAAACAACGGGACGAATGGCGACATTAGACATACGAACCTGCCTCTAAAGGCTAAAAACCAGAAGAAGACTAATGTACTTACCAATGCACCAAGTGCACCATTATTTCTCGTTTACTTACCTACTAATTTCTTGCGCACTTCTGATATCCGTACTGTTCGCAGGTGCACCACTCTATTTCTACACTAGGGCCTAGTCTAAGCGTTTCTGTTACCACCTCATGATTTGAAGACTACCAATGTGCTTCATAAATGCAAAAAGTACACGCATGCTAAAATCGCAGATCAATTCAACTGAATATATTGGCGGCACTGCGCTTGCCTTGCATCTCTGTGTCCAGTTCAAATCCTGTTGTGACAAATCCTGTTGTGACTGACTAAAATACATAAACTCGACAGTAATTCACTAAGGAATATGGGCTACTGAAAGATATATTAATTACATTACCTCATGCCACAAAATGTGTAGTTCTATGCATGGTTTCTGTCGTTTATTTGGTGTTTTAAGTTAGTCAAGGCTTAGTGGATGCTTGACCCATTTACATCTATTACCTTTAACGGGACCCAGTGATGAACTCCATACTCTTCGCTGTCTAAGATCTCTGGTCGCTCATTTCTTTTCTTGACATACGTCCATTTCGAAGGACCGTACTTTATTAGTCCGTAAAGGTAAAAAAATAGTGAAAGCAGTCCAATTAAAAACGACAACAAATGTGTAATTACAACTTCAACTATTCGACCTGCCATGATAATAATATTATATGACCCAGTTTAAGAACCCAGAAGAGCAAACTAGATCAAGTCAAAGGGCGATATTCACAATAGACTGGTGCAAATCAACACGTGCTGAATATTAATCAGGCTGCCCTGGGATTAACATTATCTTAGTCCCAGGCATCGACCTATTATAGATAACGGGTCCCAGGTCTCCCGAACGCCTCGTCGTAGGCAAAAATTTAGGTCGGAGCGTTTATATAAGAGGTCGTTGGGCCGGAGCATATAATATTTATAAAGAGACAAGATGACATTCAGAGTATGCGACTAGCCAATGATAGTTAAACATCGTTAGTTTCAGCTTAACGACGCTGTGCCATAACAAAGATGATTAGCGGCGCCCTCCTCATTTCTCCAGGCTTGGGACTGGCACTGCCAGAGTGCGGGCAGTGGCGGAGTTGATAGCTAAACATAAAATGTTCAGGTTTATCAACCCTAGCATGATGTATGTATTCTTACATCATGATCCTAGAGAGCAAACCCATAGATCTATATAATATAGAATATTTGGCTGCTGATTCAGTGGTACAGATCTGACTGTTTCCTGTTTCGTTATCCGCCATATTCTGTGTTACAAATAATCGTAACTGCAATCTCCAAACTTCTAAAGCGCCACTCGAAGGCCAAGCGTAGGGCACCAGCCTATTCACGAGCGCGACGTTAAGAGGGATTTCCAGAGTCCAAAGCAGGTCCGAGTCCAGTTTCCAGAGGGCCAGATCAAGGGAGGGGGCAAAGCATCTGTTAAGGCGGGTGTCGTTTAGGGCAAGAAAAATTGGAACTTGGAAGGCGAGGATCAGATGAGTCAGAGTATGAGTACTTAAAAGGCGATACTTCAGTTTTGAGTGGAAAGCCAGGGAGTAATAGTCTAATAGATAGGGGAACATGAGGAGGAGGAGGACGAGGAGGAGGAGAGGAGGAGGAGGAGGAGGAGGAGGAGTTGCAATGATAATGGAGGAACGGAGAATCTGTGGAGTTCAGATAAGAGAAGAGATCGTTTAAGAGTCGTGGTGCTGTGTTGGATATGGCTCGGTTGGAGAACTTGAGATGAGTAGGCCTAGGCCCAGTGACCGGGGGTTGAGAAAGACTGAGATAGGAGGAGGATCGGGTCGATCGGGTTGCCTGAATGGTGAAGAGATCACGGAGGTTACGGTACTTGGGCTGGGAATATTGTAGGGAGTTGTAGGCTAGGTTAATGATAGGACTTTGAAGTGGATATGTTCTGGAGTGATTTGAAGAGGAGAGTGATATATGATCGATACTCGTATAGGCTTGTGAAGTCTGGTTTTATAATTATAAAGTAACTTTGCACTTTTGTAATTGTAAAATGATCCTTTATATAGCGCCTCTTTAGGAAAACTCATCAGAGGTGCCCCCGACCCGACTATAGACAAGACCGCGATTGAATATCTAGAATGTTCTTCAACCGTTCGCGAGAATAGATCTCGAGGCATAAGAAGATTGCATGGAAGTCTGTTTAGAATGAGGGACCGACTTAGGCAAAGCTTCTGTGTTGCCCAGTGGGAGGACAAGACGGGGAAACAACAAGATCACCCTGACAGTGTGGTGAAGAGTTGAGATCTCTGCGGCGACCAGTGAAAGATGTCACTGAAATAGCTCAAAGGCCGCACTCACGCTAACTCAGATTTGAAATAACATGATTTTTGTTGTTGCTTGTTATCGAAAAGTTGTTGTTCTAGTTAACCGTATTGTGATATTTTCTCAGCAACATCATCTTAGATGGTGTAGGCCCATAGGAGTAATTTGTGGGGGGAACGAGGGGTACCCGTAACCCAATTTTTTGGACTGGGTAATGTACCCTCACTTTTTGAACAATGCCAATCAATATTTTATTAGTGTGCCTTCCCAGAGATCGCAGTCTCCGCCTTTATTGCCTCGTATATGTAAGAAATTGGTACCCCCACTTTTTAGACCATTCTGTCAGACATTTGTCCCAAATTCTGCGATCGCAGCTACACCAACAAGGCGTTTAGCAGTCTACTCAATATTCTAAACATCTGTGAGAAAAACAGGTCGGGTCAAATGACGACTCGCAATTGTCTGGCAATGCTAGCTCGAAGGACAAAGTAAAAATTGAGCGCTTGATAAATCGAATGAAGCGAGGAGGATTTATAGCAGTACTGATCGATCTTACTGCCAACCAGTTGGCCGAAACTGCTGTTGCGTGCCTCTTTCAGGCAGTAGTAGAGAACAAGTATCATGTACTCCGGCACCTATAGGCCTACTTCCCCTTTCGCAGTCAACAACACCATCTTCGTGATAGATCGTACAAAAATTCATTTTTGCAGAAAGACGACATCTATTTCCCCCAATAATTCTGCCTAACAGAACAAACTCTTTCTCTTATAATGTACCAAGTTGCGGCATGTCAGCTTGTTTTTTCAATAAACGAATATTGTATTGTATGTATTGTATTATATTGGTGCAAGCGCAGGCACGTCTATGACTCTCAGTTGCGCACTAAACCAGTCGTGTAGAGCAGCTCTAGCCAATTTGGCATCCCGGGGCAACTTGGGCAAGTGATGGAAATCGCCCCTCCAAATAGAAATGTCGAATTCTAACGAGATTGTTGAAGTCTAATTATTCACGAAAAAAGCAATTTAATCAGAGAAAAAGTCACACGTGTCTGTTGAAGACTAATTGTTGACAATATTATATAGGCTACAATCACACGTTGAACACTAATAGATGACATAATATTATATAATATTGTGACACATCAAAATAGGATAAAAAATTTGGCCTTAATAGCTGAAAAGTGTTTGAGAACATCCACGAAATTGATTGAAACAGCTACATGTGTTTTATTCTCAATAGAAGGTTTACCCGTCTCTGTTGTGTCCATGAAAGAGATCAAATTACCTGTCTCTTACAGAATTTATTTGAAATAGAGCCGGTATATAGGTCCTAACCTCGATCGTCTCCCCAACGCGCCTAAAGAACAGGTGCTATGGTAGGCCTTTAGGGCCTATATGGGATACAGGTATGGCCGTCTTGCAGACAAAGCCAACCAAACACGAATTTCACCCTTATTCTCATACTCGTAATTTACGAATTTTCCAGTTGCCAACTGTTTTTACTCGGGCTAGCAAAATACCTGAACGCAGCTGTAGGCCCTCTGGTCTTAACAACAAATGCCTGTCATCACATATCCGTTATACTAGAGTTATGGATTAAAGTAGGCCCTACTGATAGTCAAATTATGTTAACTACGCTCAACCACTCGATTAACCTTCGATATCTAAAAGTCTTTGCAGCAACGGCATCCACGGGCAGCTACTTATATATACCCAGGGTGAGAATTGTCGGGGGGTTGGGAGGGTTCAACCCCCCAGTCTTTCTTAGGACCCCATAGTAAAGTCTTCATTGCACACCCAAACTCCACATGAATCAAGGTCTAACCCCCCAGGCTTTTTTCTACAATTCTCATACTGTGTATACCTCGCTGAAGCCTACGCTGGGGTAAATGACAGTAATAATATCGTGCAAGCAAAGCGCGTCAGTTACGTTGACGATGCGTAAATGGTAAGGTAATGTTAAGCCTTGATCAAACCGTATTTCAAAGATCATAATTAGATGTCGCTTTTGAGGAACTCTCGCATGAATGCGTTGACTTGTTGCGGTTCTTCCTGTTGCACCCAGTGACTGGCGCCCTCTACGTAGCGCATAGTGTAGTTCTCGACATAGTCCCCGGACATATCGGCCAATATCTTATCCATATATCCATGGTTTGTCCCCCAAATCATCAGAGTTGGAACTTGGAGCTTAGACTTCGGAAGAACTGGATGACTGTATCTTATCACCACACGATAGTAATTGATCGCTCCACTGATGTCAGCTGGACAAAAAAATACAAGCAAAATTAACAAAATCGTGTATTAAACTTTAATGTACAAAATCGGCCATGGGCGGAGTAAGACAGAAAGCCACAATATAGCAACATGACAATATTCTACTACATGTAGGCCTACCAGTGATGGGCAATAGTTAACTAAAAAGTTGCTAACTTTTAGTTTAACTAAAAAAAATTAGTTAAGGAAGAAGTTTAACTAAAAAAATAGTTTAGTTAAAACCATAGTTTAACTAAAAAAATTTAGTCGCTAACTAAAAAGTTTAACTAAAAAAATCAGCAATATGCAACTATTTTTCCACAGTGAACATTGAACACTGTCAGCAAAACAACATTTTAACACTGCATGGTTTTAGCATTAACAGCCTGTGTTTTCAAATTCATACACTACTTACAGTACACATGTAACTGTATGCCAGAAAAGCACACATTGCATAGTTTGAAGGTGAAATTGTCATTGACGCTTTGCATTACTACAGTTCACTTAACGTCTTTTATTGTGAAAATGTTTGTTGTAAAAAGTTGGAAAAAAGTTGGAAAACGTTTAACTACTTTTTTTAGTTTAGTTAACTAATTTCCAAAATCAGTTGCCAACTTTAGTTAAACTATTTTTTTTAGTTGGAAAATAGTTTTAGTTTAACTAACAAAAATAGTTTAGTGCCATCACTGAGGCCTACACGCTTATGAATTTGTTTTAAACATTGCCTACATGTGATTTAAACACACTAAATACTTATATGAATTGAGTTTTAAAAGTCCTACATTGTGATTTAAACATATTAAATTTATGAACTGAGTTTTAAAAGTCGATTTGTTCTAAAAAAAAGATGGAGCAGTAGTCAATTTTTTAAAAACTTCTAACGGGTTTGTGTAAAGCTATCTGAAATAACTCGTTACACCTACAGTATTCGGCAAATGTGTATTTGTAGAGTTCGATATCTTCTGGGGTGAATGTCCCAGGTTTGGCGCCGAGTTGTTTGCTAGTGAACCAATACTCCTGCATTTGCAAATCATTTGCACGTAGCTTCCAAATCGGCAGGCCTGGAATCTGGAAGAGGAACATGTACCTGGAGCACAGACATAAAAAAAATAGAACGCTAAACAAATTTGTCGACAACCTTCGTAGGGCTTAATCATTCGAGCTTCGAACCTTCAACACGTCCGGTTTTTAGTTTAGCGTTTCACTCCAGATAAGACACAGTCTTTGAGTTTGCAACACGCAGTTAAACTAGTTGAGCATGTTGGTGTTGGGAGCGCCTCTGAGTAGTTGCCTTGAAGGTCGCTATATAAATCCCCGAATGAATGAATAAATGAATTGCAGTATTTCATAGATTGATATAAAATGACTAGTGTATTTGCCCGTCATATTATGACGTCATATTATAGGCCTATGTGTATCGTTGGTTATCGCCGTCGTCAAGACCGCCGTCGTCAATAGAAACGGTTTGTGTTTCACAATAGAACAGAACCCGTTTGTGACGTAGCGTCCCCCGACAGACGGACACTATATGGATATTATATGTATAGATATCTACACGTATTCATGATCTATCAGTCAATTTATAATTCCAACTGTCAACAGACTCTTTTTGTACTGTCTCAGGCTCTCAGCTAAGCTTACGCTGCTTACCTTATAACGGCTTAGATTTGATGAGCCATTGATTGATGCTACCGACCCCGCCGACTACGAATATACAGACTTGTTGTCCTCGAGACCAGGGTCTTGGTCTCGAGTGCACTTGAGTTCGTTTTTAAAAGTCTTGGTCTTGGTCTTGAGACCAAAAGTCTTGGTCTTGGTCTTGAAGTTCAAAGTCTTGGTCTTGGTCTTGAGGTTCAAAGTCTTGGTCTTGGTCTTGCGAGACCAAGACCAAGACCGGCTGTCAGTATGATGAGTCATTTAACAAAACTCAAGAATTTAAAAATTTATCAAGCCTGTTTGCATCATCGCTTACGACAAATGCCTACGGACGGATACAAGTCTTGTTGGTCAGGAAATGCCCATCGGCGGCAGCAACCAAGTTATGCTGTATCTGGAAGCCCTGCCAAGACTTTTTCTGAGCCAGACGGTCTGACAAACCATGGGAGGATTTAAAAAAGGCTGACGATTTGTACATTTAAATCCAGTGCTTGAAAAGCTACTGTATGTGCCAGCGACTCCAGCACCTATGGAAAGTATTTTCTCGCATGGCGAAATTTTTATGAGGCCCCACAAGGCACGTCTTGGTCAAAAAATTACGGGCGAATTGGTTTTTATAAAATACAAAAGGCATTTGGAATAACCTTTTGCATGAAGGACTTTTGTAAATACGAATTCGGAAAACGCTGCAGTCTGCATTCAAAGTTAATTTGCTTGAATAAAGACTCACGTTTGCATTAAAATAGCGAATAAGCACTTAGTCCTACTTGACACCTTTTTTAAAGGAAAAGAAGTCTTGACCTGAATGTGATTTTTGGGGTCTTGGTCTGGGTCTTGGTCTTGAGGTTCAAGGTCTTGGTCTTGGTCTTGGTCTCGGGGTTCAAAGTCTTTGTCTTGGTCTTGGTCTTGAGGTTCAAAGTCTTGGTCTTGGTCTCGAGGTTCAAAGTCTTGGTCTTGGTCTTGAGGTTTCAGGTCTTGACAACAAGACTGCGAATATATGTTCAACGTGCACCCGGTGATTCACGAGATAACGCGACCCGCGTCATTTTCCACTAGGGTGACCACACGTCCCGGATTGACCGGGACAGTCCCGGAATTTGAAAAAATGTCCCGCGTCCCGGACGCGTCCTTTCCGGGACAATGAAACGTCCCGGAATGAATTATTATATTATTAAATTAGTCGAATTTGCTATTTTAATTTTCCCATAATTAGTTTAAAAAAAAGTAATAACAACATCAACAAATACGCAGCGCCGCACAAACTTTACAAATCCTCGGCACAATGTAATCATAAGAGTATGGCTAACTATTGGTCTACATTCTTCAATAGACGCTTATATTGGAAGCTGTAGGGGGCCTATTCTAAATAGCAGGAACTGACAATTTACCAAATCTTTTGAAGATAGTCGCATTCATCTTGAGCGTATACCTGCTTCAAATGCTGCAGTTGAATGAGTGTTTAGTTTTATGGTGGCGGCGCCAGACATTATTTGTAACCAGGGCATAACCAGCTAGGGCAATCATTCAAGCATCCAGTGCAGACAGCGATTATGCCCCGAACAACTCTGAACAACTTCTGGCAGAGCAACGGCCAGAGCAAAGGCTTTTTACCAGGGCATTTGCCCTGGCGTAGCGCCGCCACTGTCATTCTGGTCCGACACAAGAAACGGATGCTTAACTAAGCTTATTATAGCAGAACTTCTGGTGAACATGAACTTCGATATAGATTGCCAAGCATATCACAAGTTTTGTCAGAGGCAACAAAGAGTTGTTGCGTTGAGTAGGATATGACAAAAAATATACGTTTCGACACTTAGTCTAGTAAGCCTATATAGGCCTATTGCTTAGATAACGTGCTTTTTACCTTACTGCTTGTCAGTCAGTGATGTCATCGTCAAGTCTACTGAACATTTCATTTTTAATTTGTAAATCGTAACAGTAGGCCTTATGTAGGCCTACATGACTGAGACCAATACCAGTCACTTCATCAAGTTTTTACTATCTAGGCTTGAATCTTTATTAACTTTATGCAATTTGGTTTTGAGTTTGAGCAATAAATTGACCAATTTGTGTATTTTTGACTCGTTTTCTTTCTATTTAAATTAATTACAAATAAAATTGTCTAAAATCTTACCAATATATTTCAGTTAAAGCATTGCGTATGCTTAGCACTCTTCTCAATGAGCCAGCTCCTAATTGAATATGACTCATATATGTATACGAACATGTATATGCAGTGCTTTTTTCTGACGGAAAGCTCCGGAACGGCGTTCCGGCACCTTTTTAAAAATAATTTAGTTATTTCAAGAAAAGAATAATTTAGTTATTTTAATTTAATTTAATGTGACGTCAAAAATTTCTTGGGAGGGTCTGACAGAGACTCCACCCCAAACAATGACTCAGTCAGTGATGTCATCGTTTTTTCTCGGGTTTTGCCCTCGATTTGGCCCTTCCATTATTGTTCAGTTCTGGAACCTTTTTCTAGAAAAAAGCACTGTATATGTTATATAAAATATAGTGCTTATATATATAAAATATAAACTATAACTAGGCCTAAATATAAACTATATATATATATATAAACTATATATATATATATATATATATATAGTATGTGGTGTCCCGGAATGGCAGAAAGGAAATGTGGTAACCCTATTTTCCACCGATGAGCGAATGCTGGGCGAAGGCATCACGTGTACTGCGAACGCTACGGCCCGTCGTAGCTTCACACCATCGATGCAACTTGGTCCAACCACTCCGAAGTCCGAACATGAAGCTATCTGTCAACACCGGATGGGAAACCATTGGTTGTGCTCCATATGTGTGCGTGGGCGCGTGATTGGTGACTCTTCTAGTGTTCTATGCATCGGTTTGCTTACTAATGACTCGGTTCTTAATTACATTGAGCGCAAATTGGAACAGGAAGCTCTTATGTGAGGTACATAAAAGACACTATAGTAAGTGTTCAGATACATGTATGCATGCATTCATACATATATACATACATAAATAACTAATAAATTCATAGGCGTAGACTCTGGGGAGGGGCAGCCGGGGCACGTGCCCCCCAATAATTGAGATTTACTGTACATCCAATGCAACAAGCGTAGAATAAATGACCAAATGCCCCCTCCAATATTTTGGGCAAGTTTACGCCAGTGATAATTATGCATTTGCGACCGCCTAATATAGGCCTACATTTTCCAAAACACGCCGGTAGACAAGACTAGACTATGATTCACCGTGGCGCGCTTGAGAGAAAACCCATTTTATACAATCGTAGATATTTCCACAACCACTAGCGTAAACTTGTCCAGAATATTGGGGGGATGGGGTCTGGACCAGAGGTGCCAAAAAACAAGCTTTTTCAAGATGAAAAGTTGTTTTTTGTTGTTCTTTTTTTCTCGTTTTTTTCGTTTTTATGGTTTTGTTGTTTTGATTGTTTTTAAGATTTTCGGGTTTCGGATCATAAAAATCATGAAAAATGGCACGAACAAGAGCTCAAACTCAATTTAATTCAGTTGCGATTTCCCAAAATTTTAAAAACAAAAAATTAATGTTTTTAAAATAACTTCTGACAAAATAAGAAATTTATTTTTTTAAACCAAAAAGACCACCAATTTTTGTGGTTTTCTTTTGTCTTTGTTTAAAATCAAAAACCGAAAAAACTTTTTCACCTCTGGTCTGGACAGTCAGCAGAGGCTTCCGGTGTAACATTAATGCGTATGAAATGGGGCTTTTTGTTTACATGTAAATTTGTTTCATATTGAAGATATTGAAGATACAAATAAATCTTTGTTTTCATTATGAATTCTGATAGTATTTCAGCTCTGTGTCTCTGTGTTTCTGTTTCTCATGAAATTTGTCTATATTGAAACATAATATTCTAATATTTGAAGAAATTCTCCTCTCGGTTATGGGGGGAGGGGCATTGCCCCGGCTCCTCAATTATTGGGGGGATGGCACGTGCCCCGGCTGCCCCCCAGAGCCTACGCTTATGTCCACAACCTTGAGAGATTTTGGTATCATGCATTGCACGAAAGCCTTAGTTTTTTCAAAAACCCGCTGACCAATCCTTTCCATGCTGAGTCAGCAAAAATTACGTACACAAAATTCTTTTCTATATCCGTTTCTAGTCACTTCAAAACTTCTATTAATATTTTAGTTAATAAATTCTTTGCACTTTCTTTATTGACTTCATGCAAAACGTGACATTTGAGATATGGCCTTCGTTTCAATATAGCGTGCAGAAACTTTGGAAGAGCTGGAGACAATAATTATTAGATGCACAAAACTAACCATGAAAGTCGCAGCTGTGAGAATGCCGAGTAGAGGTGTTTCTTAAAAGCCAACGGATGTGGTATGTTGCATATTATAAGTCGTTCGACTTTCTCCGGATGAAGCATCGCATAGTACCATGCAAGAAATCCACCCCAGTCATGTCCCACCAGGATACACTTCTTGTACCCTAGTTACAACAGCAATACCAGCGAATAGCGTCAACATGGCGGAAGCAAAGAGCCGCAAGCCCATACTATTTTATTGCTACCAATCGTTTTACAATTATTTCAGACTGTTCAAATAATTTCAACTCTCTCTTACAGGTCACAATGTATTAAACATAGCTCCTTACTCATCTCTCAACTTAGCCTATCGTGGCTCGTAGTACATTGATTTGCCTTTGGCGGCTGTTTCGATATTTTGGTATTCATTGCGCAGTTCAGCGAGTTGTCTCAGTTCCTTGATGTCAGTTAAGTCTAAACATATGACTGATTTGTTTCAACGTGCTTGCAGACCGCAGTCTTGCTTTTTGTTTCCCTAACCCATTGAATTTAGAACGGTTTCACCAACAGATTAAGAATTGTTTAATATTGCTTCACTTAAAGCCACGATCGATTGACGCCTTGTCTATTATGACAGCTATTCTATAGAAGTCTTTTGATCAGATCAGATTAGAAAACTGCCTTGTACGTGTCATCAAACAGGTGAGGGAGGACATGTTTCAACTGATCTGGTCAAAAAAGAGTTTTGAACTTATCTGGTCAAAATAGTGGTGAAAAAATTAAAAATTTGATGACCTTTTATGGTGTTTCTTCAAAATTGGGTGGGGGGGAGCGGCGATGTATGGCGTGTCCCCCCACTGTTAAAGGTGGGTTCTTGTCCCCTCGACACCCGGGATCGCCGCCCATGCATAGAGTGCGCGATAGGCTAGTTAAGGGGTGTGAGCGATAGGCTATAGTGGCTAGCGTGGTGGACTGTCAACCGAAAGGTCGGGGGTTCAAATCCCCGTCAGAGCAGTAATCTGTTTCGAGTTTTATGTTTCATCCGCACCCCTAGCCAACTCAGTTGTGGGACGAGTATACACTGATCGTACATGCATGTCCATTGTTTGGTGGGAAGATCAGATGGCGAGGGGAGGACTGGCCACCCGCCCTCATAAGCCGAGACTAAGAAACTGAAGTCGCAAACACTTCATACTCATAGCTGCTTAAGAGGCTGGGCCTGTAATACCACAGTGCCAGTTTCAGCATGTGGCTGAAGAGCATTTGATTACCTACCGAGCTGATGAATGACTTGATCGACATCGTCAATTAACTTGTCCATTGTATACTGAGATATTCTACTCGGTTTATCAGAGTCACCGAATCCTCTCATGTCAATTGCAACTGTTCTGGAAACAAAAATAGTTTATAATATTACCGAACTCACAGAATCGAAACATAGTAGGCCTATTTCAAACCTTTGAAATATATACCATCAAAGCGCGACATCCAACAATAAAATTATTATTAATTGATTGAAGATAATGAGAGAAACCAAATTATTCGTCGTTGTGTCGTTCTCTTGGTACAAATGTTTTAATACCATTATGGGGTTCGTTCTTGACTGTTCAAACTTCTCTAATTTGCAAAAGCAATAGGCCTAAGTTTTGGACTGAGAAGGCTCTTTTTATGTGGTACAGTGCCTGACCTGTAGTCTTTGCTGAACTCTTTGAGCTGATACCTCCATGAATACCAGAACTCAGGAAATCCATGAAGGAACAACATCAGAGGTTTATCTTTTGGTCCGGCATCCACATAGTGCAACTTCAGTCGCGTCTTCTATAAATTAAAAATTAACAATCATTGTAAATAAGATGAGATAAGATAAGACTATTCCTTAAAATACGGATAGCAATTGGTATTTTAAATACCAATTGCTATCCGCATTTTGGTTTACACACATTCATGGTTATGATCAAACATCATCAAAGCAGTCTACATATTATCCCTAAATCCGATATAGCATCCTTATGATGAAATTTTCCTCATCATGCCATCAGCCTAAGGGATTGTGCGATTATGAACCAAATCAAATCAAATGAAATTTTCGTTTATTCATCAACCAGTTGACACAACGCAATAGGTAACAATCATAGATAGGTAAAATAATAAATTGAAATCTATCTGCTAATTTTAACTCATTTCGAAACTAATACAAATTATAATATAATACCCTCGATATAAAGTTTTTATCATTCTTCGTTGGAAGTGAAAAACTATGCACCCTAGGTCGAAAAAGGTAAGGAGTGAGTCGGCTCTCTGGGAAGTAAGGGCAGAGAACGTGTTGTGGGTTAGTGATCACAGCATTAAATAGCCGGACGTCAGCCAGGCGAGCAAGATCATCTGCTTTCTGGATGGAAAAACGAAGGAAATCCATTTTGCGCATGCGCTTTAAGAGTCTATCGACTCTATCCTTTTCACCTTTACTCAGGTAACCCCACCATGAGGGGGAGGCATACATAACCAGCGGGCGCAGTTGGTAAAGGTAGCCGTGACCGGCGTGAGCAAGTCATACATTACATGACCCCATCCGTCAGGACTGCGGCGAAGATTGGGGTCTTGTACCCCTCGTCCCCCGGTCGGCCACGGCGCATAGCTGTTCAAAGGAGGGAGTGTTATTCAAAGGAGGGAATATTGATAATAATTATATGCCCTAAATAGTTCATTAGCTGAACTAATGAAATAAAATACACATGTTTTATTGTTTGTTTTTAAGAAAGTATAGTTTGCAATTGTCAGTACTTTCAATTATCGGTAGGTGGCTATAATGTCAATCGCCAGTCCCCGCTTATACACTGGTTTTCCAAAGAACTACGCCTACCTTTAATGGCACCAGTGATGAGTTCCATATTCCTCGCTGTCTAAGATTTCCGGTCTTTCGTTCCTCTTCTTCACATGACACCATTTTGTCGGGCCATGCTTTACCAGATCAATAAGATAAATTAACAGTGAAAATGCTCCAATCACAAACGACAACACATACACGAAAACTAACTCGGAGACTGTTTTACTCTGCATCTCAAGCGCCATCTTCTTGTTTCTCTGGATCGAAAAAAAAACAAGAGAATCTTAGCCCTAGGGACTTCGGCTTAGTGGAGCGAAAGCTAGGTCGACACGCAGGTCCAGAGTCAGCTTAGTAGATCTGCGGTGAGCAAGTAGGCATCACATTCCCAGAGTCTGCACTGCTGCATACATACATGATAGGCAAAGCTATAAATAAGACCACTCTGCAGGATGGCTGGCAGGCGGTGTTGTTGCCATCGGAGCATCAAACATCAGCAGGTGTCTCCTGTCAGCTCAACGAATTTTTACATTAGTCATTTAGAAGCCTGTACTGTTTTTTTTAAGTTGCGGCAATTTCGGGTCATTTCTCGTTCAGTCTCACCCAATGCCGCACTTGCCCTTGTTCATGCATTTGTTTGTTGTGGGATTGACCACCCCAGGGGGCTATCTATGTTGGCCTCCCATCCCATTGGGTGCATTGCGCAGCTTCAAAGTGTGCGTCGTGCAGCTGCTAGGCTTGTTCGTGGTATTTCAAAATTTCACTAACTTCTCATCTTCTAGCCCAAATCTTGGACCAAAACCCAGTACTTGTAACAATGATATGATCAGTGGCGACGATCTTGTTGACAGGTGGGGGGACACTTTAGAACTGATATGGTAAAAAGAGTTTTGAACTGATCTGGTCAAAAAAGGGGTCAACAATTTTTTCCCCGCTCATGCGCGAAAAAAAACTTTTTACCTCATTTTGGTGTTTCTTCAAAATTTGGGGGTCGAATGTATGGTGTGTCACCCAACTCTTAAAGGTGGGGTCTTGTCCCCCTCGACCCTCTCCCCGGGATCGCCGCCCATGGATATGATCATACCACGGTTTCCCCAAACGAGACTGTCGAGGCCACAGCTGGTAGGAGCCAATCTCAACTCGGCCAGGTAAATCAACACAGAAATTTCAAATGGACAATCTATTTAACCATACGCAATTTATCACCACTTATGCCTGTTCGTCAATCAGTCAATTTATCAACCTCCCCATAATAGGTTGCAAAAAACTAATTCGATCAAAATTACTAAATAAATCAATCAGTAAATCAACTAAGACTTAGTCAGTAAACAGTCAGTCATTCTATAACCATCATGGCGCCACTTAATCCTGATCACAAACACGCATTCATCATCATCATCATCATCATCATCATCATCATCATCATCATCATCATCATCATCATCATCATCATCATCATCATCATCATCATCATCATCATCATCATCATCATCATCATCATCATCATCATCATCATCATCATCACCACCATCATCATCATCATCATCATCATCATCATCATCATCATCATCATCATCATCATCATCATCATCATCATCATCATCATCATCATCATATCATCATCATCATCATCATCATCATCATCATCATCATCATCATCATCATCATCATCATCATCATCATCATCATCATCATCATCTCTTTGATCAGGCCTGGCTTGGGAGTGCCTCTGAGTAGAGCCCTTGAAGAGGCACTATATTAATTCCATGATTGATTGATTGATTGATCATCATCATCATCATCATCATCATCATGGTCATCATCAACGACAACAACAACAACAACGTCAACAACATCATCATCATACTCACAACCACCGCCAATAGCATCAGCGAATATAGTTAAAACATTTCTCTATTCAAACAAATAAAATATTAAACCTGCTACAAACTAATAGTAATTCATTGCTAATATTACATTCTGACAACTTTAAACATCGAACGCATATTGGAAGACAGGAGGTAAAGCGATGAAAAGCCTACGCTGCACGAAATGGCCAACATGTGTTTCTCAGTTGTCTTATTTATTAAATTTTACTGCGATACTCAGGATTCTGAAGGTTACATGCCAATCTGCACCCGTTGTATTCCTTGAAACGTAACATTCTCATAAATAATATAGGCTTACGAATTCATCAAATTATTATTATTATAATTGTTATTTGTCAAAGCGCCCTTGTAAAGGCGTGTGTCGCGTTACTGCGCTGTAGAAATCGTCGTATTCATCATCGTCGTCATCATCATCATCATCATCATCATCATCATCATCATCATCATCATCATCATCATCATCATCATCATCATCATCATCATCATCATCATCATCATCATCATCATCATCATCATCATCATCATCATCATCATCATCATCATTATCATTATTATTATTGTTGTTGCTGTTATTATTATTATTATTATTATTATTTTTTTTTTTTACCCGAGGTAGCATTGATCCCTCAGGCTATAAAAACTATGTCCGGAGAAAGATAGATGGTTTTCTGGAACGGCTTATCCCTCAGCAAGATCCGGCTGCACAAAAGAACCACGAAAAGCGGCTGCATTGAAGCGCTGAATAGTCACTGACAAGCGCTGAAAAAGATAACTGGTCTCCCTCGGATCTCCGGTAGTTAGGGTAATGCGGTGCCCCAGTTATTATTATTATTATTATTATTATTATTATTATTATTATTATTATTATTATTATTATTATTATTATTATTATTATTATTATTATTACATCAGTTTTATAAAGCGCCCCTTCAAGACTGCCTACTCAGGATTACACCCAGCCCAACGACAGTCGAACAACACAGTTCTGAGGGCAGTAAGAAACAGGGTGAAATGACCAATCGGTTTTTGACGGAGCTTGGTAGGGAGCCCATTCCAGGTCATGGGGCCAGCCACAGAGAAGGCACCCCTGGCGGCGATCTTGTTTGACAGTTGGGCGGGGGCACTTTAAAACTGAACTGGTCATTAAAGAGCTTTGAACTGATCTGGTCAAAAAAAGATCCAACAATTTTTTTGACCTTTTTTGATGTTACTTCAAAATTGGGGAGGGGACAAATTTATGGTGTGTCCCCCCACTGTTAAAGGTGGGGGGTCTTGTCGCCCTCCACCCACTCGGGATCGCCGCCCATGGAAGGCACGGCGTTGCCGTATGGCTGTACACGCGCGGAGAACAATAAGCTCAGCGTGCACAGCTGAGAGGAAAGAGCAACGACGCTGCGAACATGAGGTGGAACAGCAGAGCTCTCGCAGATATGGAGGGCCCAAGCCTTCAAGGCACTTCCGAACCAAGGCAGAGATTTCGGTAAGTAATGTGACTAATGTCCTGCGGGTAGGGGAGCCAGTACATCCCTTAAATACTCAGACACTGGGCCAAATCTGAGGATGCGGCCTACAAGGCGGGGAGCAGAACGTAGGATTCTATTCAGGGGCTCAATCCGGCAGTGCGCGAGTCATTTATGGCGCTGCAGTAGTACAACCGAGAAACAACAAATGCATGGACAATGGACAAGCGTAGAAGCTGCACCGGAAAACAGAAAGCGGGAAATCACCATGAGCTGCAGGAGCTGGTAAAAGCAGCTGCGGGAGAGAAGATTAGTGTGCCGCGTGAATGTAAGTTTCTGGTCCAGGATGACTCTCACGTCGCGGATCCAGGTCGAGAAAGAAAGGTGCGGGAATTTCAAGGAAAGAGAAGATAGGTCTGTTTGACAGAGCTGCTAGGGCATACCGAGCCAGATAAGCTGCGTCTTAGCTGGGTTGAGCCACACTGCCGTAGGCGGTTTGCAGAAATCCAGGCCTATGTCATAATTACCACGGCTGCAACAGCCGGACAGTGCACCTAGGCTAGCAGGTAGTCAGCATGGGACTGGCTAAGAACAGCCCCAGACGCCAGCAAGGAATCCAGGTCGGCAGTGTAGATTATGTAAAACAGTAGACCAATGACGGAGCCCTGAGACAGCCCAAATGGAGCAGGGACCCAAGTAGACCTAGTGGATCCATGGGCCACTATGGTAAAGGAGCGATCTTGAGGAAAGGAAGTAAGCCGATTTAGAACGTTATCAGAGAAGCCAAAGGAAATGGATAGGCGTTGCAAAAGGATGTCGTGATCGACAGTGTCGATCGCGGCACTCACGTCAAACAGCGCAAGGAGAGTGACCTGGATCTGTCAATGGCCCCGTATATGTCAGATAGGAGGCAGGCTAACATTCCTCTCAATTGCTTTAGACAGGAATGTAGCATTCGCTATGAGAATAAATTTGGCTCAGTATATCATCGAGACCATCCGCTTTAGATATCGGAACAACGGTGGACCTATTTTTGGCTTGCAGGGAGAACTCCTTCCTAAAGGGAGCAGTTACACAGAACCGTAAGGAACGGCGGCAGGTCTGAAAGACATCGAGGGTCATTTGGAGGATGTACTCATTGGAGCGGATCCAGAGGATATCTATGGGCCAATATTAAATAAGTTTACTCGTCGCTTTCATTGTAAATCGAACACTTAAGACTTAAAACTGTTAATAATGTGTTTGTGATAAATGCAGACACTAATATTGTGAGTTTATTTAGTCCTATGTTAATATACTACTTGACACTTGGTTTACAAGTGCCAGCTAGGGCTGGCCCCTAAATACCTCTCTGACCTTATGCGGCAACCTCTCTGCAACCTCTGCTCGTCCTTTGCGCTTTACTGGCCGTCTTGATCTCTGTCTCTCGTACTAGAACCACTCTGGCTCAACGTCGAGCTTTTGCTGTCACAGGTCCCTCTCCATGGAATGGTCTTCCCTCTCGACTATGAACTAAACTCATGATGGAAATCTACCCAGCATCTACTCCCTCGCTTAAGACGTTTCTGTTTCCACGGGGCTCATGCACTGAATAGTATATACTGAGAGGCGCCTTATAAACTACTAGATACGAAAAGATAATTGTTTTTTTGCGAAACCGGTGTTATTGATATCTTAAAAAATGACCGTGTTCCTCCTCTGTCGCAATTGCTACTATCAGCTGCGCCAGCTTAGGGTGGTGTCGCGGTCTTTGTCCCAAGGGGCTGCCTCTACCCTTGTACATGCCTTTGTAGTCTCCCGGATTGATTATTGTAGTGCCCTTTATACTGGCCTCCCAGCTGTTCGGGTTGGGTGCCTGGATCGGGTTCTCCGCGTAGCTGCGCGCCTCATTGGCCGTATTCCTAAATATGGCCGGGTTTCAGAATATATGAGGGATGTGTTGCACTGGCTTCCATTCCCACTACGAATCACATATAGGGTTTCTGCGCTTGTTAGGCGCTGCTTGGAGGGACTAGCGCCCCTATACTTGCAGGGTTTCTGTCGCCCTACATCTGTTGTCCAGCGGCGATCTAACCTTCGATCAGCTGATCAAGCTGTACTCATGGTCCCTCGCTCGCGTACCGCAATCATGCAGCGCCGCTCCTTCTCTGTTGCTGGTCCTATGATCTGGAATGGGCTTCCAATAGCGCTCCGTCTGATCCCTCTAGATCATTCTACTACTTTTTATACTAATTTGAAGACTGTTCTCTTTAGCCGTGGCTGAACTGGGAGCGCTCCTGAGTAGACAGCCTTGAAGGGGCGCTATATAAATGTTCCGTAAATGAATGATTGAATGAATGAATTATTGCAGGAAGTTAATAACAATTTATTCAGTGTTACTTTTTATATTATAACAGTCCTCAGCGTCATAAGCAAGCTTGTATTGTGGAAATAATCTGCCTGTTATTTTGATTAACTTTTAAGTGAAATTTTACTTTTTAAATACTTGGGTCCGCGAGCTATGCCTAGAAAAAATAGGGGTCCCTGGTCCAAAAAGTTTGAAAACCTGTGATTCAAAGAGATCCAGAGAGCCGCCATCGTAAACTACAACTCCACAAGGTATCTAGCGATTGCCAGTTCAAACAAACTGTAGTTGATGTAATCCGCTTACAGAGGCCCTGTCGAAATTCAAAAGGGCGAGGATCGCAGTGTCAGGCAACTGTGGGTATGCTAGTTGAAACAGGTGAGTCTCATGGTTACACGAATAACAAGAATGAACTTAACTTACATATTTCACACATTGAGTAGGCCTACAGTTTAAGCATTCAAACACAAGACAGTTATTATATGAAGGCTTAAATCGTCTCTCTATTGATCTCTCAAAAACTTTTTTGTTAGCAGAGTGTCCAGCTCAAGTGAGCCATGCTCTAAATTTGAACATGACAGTAAACATCATTTAGGCTAGCGTAGAGTAGGCCTAAACCTGAAATTTATATACATACACAATT
>OY744611.1:31611602-31614102 GCA_963556255.1 Allolobophora icterica
GTTGGCCTCGATACACCTTTTTCCCACCACATCAGCAGATAAGACTGAGCTTGTCTATGATTCATCGTCGCGCGCTTGAGAAATAGGGGAAAGGTTTGTATTATGGGCCACCTAACAAAATGTGAGATTATATAATACAGGAGCAATTGGGTGTGTAGTTTTATTTATTCCCTGCATCACTTGGCATGAGTTATTACCAAATGTAAAGGAATTATTGCTTAATCGATGTAGATAAATTTTTAAATAATTATTTTTAAAATATCGAAAGTGGCCATTATTACACAACCACGTGTGTAATATGAACCACCATTGTAGAGATAAAACAATACTGTTACACATGTTTAGACAACTGCCTGATTTTGCAACAGAAGATGAAAATGATTAAAGTTTTAAAGCAATTATCATATTTCAGAGCTTGAGATTCTCAGTTCATGCAATTTGCAACCTTTCCGAGCTGCTGACTAGTATTAAAGTTATGTCAGAAGTTTTTAGACAAAGGCTGACAATTGTCACAAAAGTAAAACTTAGGATGGCTTAAATTTGCACATTTTTCATGCGACCAGCGTTGACTTGTTGTAGGTACACTCCACCCAGTTCTCTTCCTATGACTCCTCACCCACACTACTAAATGGTTCTTCTTCACTAACTTTTACAACCTTTGGTTTCTTATAAATTGTTTATATTTTTGGCTTTCAAGATGGCTAGAGATCTCTCTGAAACACTGTCTTTGTTTTCCATTTATTACTGTTCTAGAACCCTTTCCGTCTTTGACAAGAGTTGAGTTGTTTTTTGTTTTCTTCTGTTCAACTTTCTCTTCAGACCAGTTTCCGCGAACTCCCTGTGAGATCCGGGATGCTCTGGTCGTTTTCGATGTCTGCTTTAAACTTGTATTCTGGTTTGATTTTGATTTGATTTTGGTCCACTTCTTTAGCAACATTGATTTTGATATGATTGTTTTGCTGGTTGTAGTCTTCGTCACAACTTCCACATTGAAACTGCCCTTAAAGAGTGTGCAAATTTGTAAAACAAAAATAAAATGAAACAAACTGCACTTGTAAACTCAGCTACAATTATCATGTATTATGGACCGTATAATATGGGCTGGCCCATATTACACTGGCCATAAATACATGCGCCTGTGATGGAATGTGTAATACGGGTTGGCCCATATTGCACATTCCATCACAGGCCCATATTACAAACATGGTATGGTTCGGGGAAATCGATTATAGCGTGACCAACGAATGGATTATAGACTCAACAAAGTTATGTTTTATTTGATAAAGAAATGTCTACCTTCTGAAACAACACGGCATAGCATAGCTGAAATCCTAAGCTACACAACAGCTGTTGAAGTTGAACCAATTTTATAAGCAAAATGTATCAAAACTTAAAATTTTTACCGTTCGTGCAAACGTTATCACAAACGGCTCACATTCAAAACATGACCTTGAAATTAGTAGACGGGTCGTTTCAGAAGGTTAGAGCCCTTCGCAGACATGATAGGTGGGAAAAACAACCGAGGCCCATATTACACGCTGGCCCATAATACAAGCCTTTCCCCTACCCACTTTTACATGTACTAATTGCAGGTATTTCCATAACTTTCCGGCAGCGGGTAGGTTTAGCCTTTTCCAAAAGCCTACAGATTAATCGCCTCTATACCAAACTGCATTCTGAAAAAAGCTTCTATGTCCATTTCTAGATACTTCAAACTTCTGTTAATATTTTGAGATTTATCATACAAATTCATTGCATATTCCTTAATGACTTCACGCAAAACTTGAGATTCATGAGACTTGACCTCGCTTCAATATTATTATTATTACAAACTTTTTAACGCGCGCAAGGTCACACTTCAGAAGAACTGGAGACAATATCAGATCCACACAACTAACCAAGACTTCTTCAGCTGTGAGAATGTCGATTTCAAATGTTTCTCAAAAGCCAACGGATGTGGAATGTTACATATGATAAGTCGTTCGACTTTCGTCGGATGAAGTATCGCATACGCCCATGCGACCATTCCGCCCCAGTCATGAGCCACCAAGATACACTTCTCGTACCCTAGTTACAACAGCAATTTCAGTGAATGTCTAAGGTTGCGGACGCAGAGGCCTCATTCTTATACTATTTTAGTTACCAACCGTTTTAAAATTAGGACCTACTTCAAATTGTTCACACAGTTTCAACCTTGTCTAAGATGTCACAGGGTATAAAGTTTAATTAACCGAATCTAGCTACTTAATCAACCCTCGTACCAGCAACATACTGCAATAGGTGAACGGATAAGCTTTACTTGTCATGAGCCACCAAGATACACTTCTCGAACCCTAGTTACAACAGCAATTTCAGCTTTACTTGTCATGAGCCACCAAGATACACTTCTCGTACCCTAGTTACAACAGCAATTTCAGTGAATGTCTAAGGTTGCGGACGCAGAGGCCTCATTCTTATACTATTTTAGTTACCAACCGTTTTAAAATTAGGACCTACTTCA
>OY744611.1:31616602-31629102 GCA_963556255.1 Allolobophora icterica
GTATGTACATAATTATGTATGTATGCATGCATGTATGTATGTATGTATGTATGTATGTATGTATGTATGTATGCATGTATGTATCTCTGATCGTTTTAATAGCCCCTTCACTTTAACCTCTTGATTGCACTCTGTATCAACATGAATGTCTAGTCTAACTTAATATACCAAAACGTCTTTCAATGCAAATGACATTAGTGAATGGTCGTATACCCCGTGATCGATCGAGTCAGTCGATCAAGTCGATCGAAATTCGGCCAAGTCGAGTCGGTCGACAAATCTTCGACTCGATCGACTTGCAAGTCGAGTCGATCATATGCTTTGACAAGTCGAGTCGATCGTTGTTTCCTCGACTTGACTCGACTATGAACTATTTTCTTACTATTTTGGGGGGCTACGTCACAAAATGACCCACATGATGTGGTGATGTAGGCCCTAATTCTTTGTAAACGCACAACTACCGTATTAACCTGATTTGAAGCTCAGTGCAAATTATGAGCCTTTTGGTGATTTCGTATAGTGGAAGCTGCAGATACTTTTTTCACAGTTTTATGGTGAAAATGGAAAGATTAAGATGCGTTAAAAATGCGCTAGGCCTAGTTTCAGGAAATTTCAGCTCTGTAGTCAGTAACGACGATCTCAAAACGTTCGAATGTATGTATGTTAGGACGGGACTGAATGGCCCGGGAAGTGTTTAAAAGTTGCGTGAGTCAACCTCAGCCAAGTAGCCTACAGACCTAAGATGGATAGAACTATACTTATATCCGATATAACCAATAAGAACATTTTTTACAATCAGTGGAAAAGTTTATTATACTACATATTCATGAAATGATAAGCGTCTATAGAACAATAAGTCAATAACTACTTTAGAAAGCATGAAATACAAAGCGCCAGCCAAAAGTTGTGTGAGCACCATTCTGCCTCGGCGTCACAGAATCAAAACTTGTGTGAGCATCTGCACCTTTGGCGCCATGACTCCCTGGCCAAGAGATACAGTCCAAGTCGACAAAGTCGACCAAGTCGATCGTTTATTTGCCAAGTCGATCGAGTCGACGAGAGGTCGACTAGTCGACAAAGTCGATCGAGTCGATCGTCGGCCGAGCCAAGTCGATCGTAGCAGCTCGACTCGATCGATCACGGGGTATAAATGGTCGCTATAGAAGTAAATGGTTAACTATCATGGTTAGCAGTCACGGTTAACTCTGCGTTTGAGATTCGTGTTTATATTCGATGGATCAGAGTTTTTCAAACTGTGGTCCGCGGACCACGAGGGTTCCGTGAAGAATATTGCGGGGTCCGCGAGAGCGTTCTGAAAATATTCATTAATTATTCCTTTATTATTCCTCCAGTCAGTCTTAAATGCTGCTGCTAGGCTCATAGCAAGCCTTCCTCGCTTTGACAGGTGCTCTGCCTGGAATGGTCTTCCCCCGCTATGGGCTTAACTCATGGCGGGAATCTCCCTTCCACGGGGCTCCTGTACTGAGGACGCCTCTGAGTAGTTTATGCTGCGAGAGGCGCCTTATTAATTACCAGATAGGAAACGATTACTGGTTTTTGGTGAAACCGATGTTATGTTATTGATTTCTTAAAAAGTGACTAAGTTCCATAATTATTGCTGCAGGAAGTTAATAACAATTTATTCAGTGCTACATTTTATATTATAATAGTCCTCAGCGTCATAAGCAAGCTTGTATTGTGGAAATAGTTTGCCTGTTACTTTGGTTAAATTTTAAACGATAAATTTTACTTTTTAAATGCTTGGGTCCGCGAGCTATGCCTAGAAAAAAATAATGGTCCGTGGTCCAAAAAGTTTGAAAACCTCTGCGATAGATCATAGAAACCAGAAGGCAGTCTCCTGTGTGTAAGCAATTCAGACTCAACTGTCGAGTATCAAGGTTAAAATTTAATTAAACTGTAGAACAAACCGAAGTCGGAGAATCTGGCAACGAACTAAAAAAAACTTTGAAACATCCAACGTCAAAGCCTGATATTCAAACAATAGTCGATTGAAAATGACAAGAAAAACTCAATTATCCGTCGTTCTTTTGGTAAACTATAGGCCTAAATGTATTAAATGCCTGAGTACAACATGGGGTTCGTTCTTGACTGTTAAAACTTCTCTAATTTGTAAAAATCAATACGTTTTGGACTGAAAGCCTCCTTTTATGTCATACAGTCCCTGACCTGTAGTCTTTGCTGAACTCTTTGAGTTGATGCCTCCACGAATACCAGAACTCAGGAAATCCATGAAGGAACAGCATCAGAGGTTTATCTTTACGTCCGGCATCCACGTAGTGCAGCTTCAGTCGTGTCTTCTATAAATTACAAATAAACCATCGCCTTTTATATCGATCCTCTACTACATAGACCTAAGCTTATGCTTCACTGTTCTGTAAGCAAGTACTTGCAATTTTAAGATTTCTTGTCTTGCTTCGTGTAATCAGTATATTATAGACTAATATTTTTCGCACATATAGCTTAAAATGATTGCTACCGAGGGGTTTTAAGCTAGCAGCAAGGGATTATAGTTATTAGTCAACTCCTAAAGTGGTCCATGAGTTTGAGAGAGAGAACAATTCGGTCACCTCAAGTGGAAGCTTGAAGCTTACTGAGGGATAACTTCCTGTTTTCCTGACATAATCTGGTTTCAACCGGGGTTTCACTTCATGCGGTCATTGGTTAATGCCTTATGCAATAATATAACGGCGCTATGAAAGTCATTACAAAGAAAAGTCATTAGATTACTTTAGGTTAGATTATATATATGTAATATATGAGGAGCCATTGGCGGATAAGCAGATGGCTAATGCCAATCGTCTGTCCGCTCCCTACGCACCGGTCTTTCAACGACTTACCTTTAGCGGCATCCAGTGATGAGTTCCATATTCCTCGCTGTCTAAGATCTCTGGTCTTTCGTTCCTCTTTTTCACATGACACCATTTCGTCGACCCATACTTTATAAGGCCAATAACATATTTTAACAGTGAAGCTGTTCCAATCACACACGACAAAACAAACGCTAGCAATGACTCGGAGAATTTTCTACCTGTCAGCACAACCGCCATATTTTTAGTTATCTCTCGAAAGACCACAACGATATTTGCTCTACGGACTTCGGCTTAATAGAGCGAAAAGTAGGTCGACACGCAGGTCAACAACGAACTACTGTGATACAGAGGCGCAAAAGGGAACTGCGATGACTTTGCAAAGAATGTTATTCGTTTTTTTATCTCATTGGCTTCTGATTGCCTAATTAAAAACCAAATTTAATCAGCAAGCCATGAGATGACACGTGCCCTTGACCAAGGGAAGTGCGTAGCCTTGCCCTTCCTACACGCACTTAGCGGATGTGACACAGTATATCACTCGTTGCTGGCCGTGGAAAAAGGACTGTATGGGACAATTGGAAGATATTCAACTACGTTACCCCAGCCTTCTGCACCCTAGCATCAACTCCCAACTCTTTTGATGATCAGCTTGATGTACTGGAGCGCTTTGTAGTTCTTCTGTATGACCGTGCGAGCAGTGAGGAGAAGGTGAATGAGACCAAGGAAGCAGCTGTTCTCACAGAAAGGCAGATCAGTGGATGGCCTTCCACCAACTCAAGCTGCACTTTTGGAACGCACCATCAGCGCTGCCTACCTGGCAGGTCATGTCTGGGGACAGATATTGGCAGCTGTTCCTAAGCTACCATGTGCTGGTGAATTAGGGTAGTTGCAAACGATCGAAGGAAGCTGGGAAGTGAAGTGGACAACACTTGCCAAAGCTTCTCGACAGAACTGCTCAGATGAGGCTGCGAGGAGGGCTGTAGGGAACAGCGTAAGTTTGTGATAGCTGCTCGACAGTGTGCTGGTCTCTGTCTATGTAGAGGCCTATGTGACCGTGAATGACGTGAACGATGCTATATAACTCTGTGGGCTGTATTCTGTCCGGACTCATGTTCCGAAATGTGGACTAGCTGTAACATTGTTCAATGTAAATTTACGAGAACATTAGTAACAGGCTGAATTGCTGATATACAATAAGTTGTTTATTTCCACATGAACATGCACATAACAACAAGTTTCAGAAATGGTTAGTTCCCTTGCAATCCTTACCAAACTACTGTACGCTTAACAACCAAAATTAATAAAAATCATAATTTTAAGGTCACATTAACTTCAAGATGGTTACCACAATTGGTTTTACTCTTGTAGGTAAGTAATTGCAATTAGTTCTATTGGAAACCTTGCCCATAAATATGTATGTTTGGACATCAAGATCACGATTCTAAGTGAACTAGAAGCTGAGATATCGAAAAATCTTTATTTGTGGTCGGCCATTTTGGAAAATGGCTGCCATCGAGGCCAGGGTTTAAATCTGCAATGGCCCTATAGCTAAAAAAATCCCTTAGGACATGTTCATACTAATTACCAAATTTCATGCTTCTATCAGTTAATGAGCAATTGGTTCATATTTTGCACCGGACGGCCCCTTTCAGGCCACCTTAACTTCAAGATGGTTACCACAATTGGCTTTACTCGTATAGGTAAGTGATTGCAATTAGTTCTATTGAAATCTTTGCCCTTAAATATGTATGATTAGACACCAAGATTAGATTCTAAGTGAACTAGAAGCTGAGATATTGATAAATCTCTATTTTCGGTCGGCCATTTTGGAAAATGGCTACCCCTGGGGCCAGAAGGCATAAAACTGCGATGGCCCTATAGCTAAAATGTTTCTTCATCGTATGTTGTTACCAGGTGCCAAATTTCATGCTTCCAACATCAAATGAGCAATTTTTACACCAAGCTGACTGACTAATTGGCAGAGTTAAAGGTGAGGATATGACGTCATGCTAATACGTCCGCTAGGGGGCGTAAACCAAGAAATAAAAATTGGCAACAGCATTTTTCTGCTTCAGAGCTAACATATCATTAATTTAAACATCATTGCCAAGATTCTACCCAAAATTTGTGTTCCCTTACATAAGCCAACGGACTATTTATAAGCGCTTATAAGCCCCTGTAAACACGCTCTTTATTTACATTCGCCCTTTTAAACATGCACCCTTTTTGCTTTTCGCCCTTATGAACATGCGCTTTATTTATCATTCGCTTTATTGATTTTCGCCCTTTTGATTGCGCCCTTTTGATTTTCGCCCCTTTGACAGGATACCGCAAAAACTAATACGCATGTGAACTTGAAGGAACCCCAATATGCAATAGCATAGGCCCTATAAATGTAACAACTAAACTCTTGCATTAGGTACAATAATGCGTAATTGCCACATTTCACTTGAATAATAATAATAATAATAATAATAATAATAATAATAATAATAATAATAATAATAATAATAATAATAATAATAATTTTCGTTTAATATCCTCAAACTGACAATTACGCAGTATGATTACAAATCAGTATGAACGGATGATCCAGTTATTACAGGAGTCGAATTTAACTGTATACGGCAGCCATGCAAGGCGCCCATCACGTCCTACATCTCATTTTAACAACGCGCGATCTCGCGAATGAAAGGCTGAGTGGACCTTTGGGAGGGTTGCGGTAGGCGATCCCGCTACCTCTTGCTCTTCACGCCAGTGATGTTACCACTACTCTATGGACCCCCTAATTTGGAATGTAGCGAGCGTAGTCTAACCTGCTTATTGATGCCGTAAATTTAAAATATTTGGGGCATGAGGTTGCTAAATCGGTTCTTAAAAATCTGCTGCACCAACGAGCGTGACACAGGCGAAAGCGCAGGGGCCTTTCTGCCAGACATTTGTCCCCAATTCTCCGATCTCAGCTACACCAACAAGGCGTTTAGCAGTCTACTTAATATTCTAAACATCTGTGAGAAAAACAGGTCGGGTCAAATGACGACTCGCAATAGTCTGGCAATGCTAGCTCGAAGGACAAAGTAAAAATTGAGCGCTTGATAAATCGAATGAAGCGAGGAGGATTTATAGCAGTACTCGATCTTACTGCCAACCAGTTGGCCGAAACTGCTGTTGCGTGCCTCTTTCAGGCAGTAGTAGAGAACAAGTATCATGTACTCCGGCACCTATAGGCCTACCCCCCCTTTCGCAGTCAACAACACCATCTTCGTGATAGATCGTACAAATTCACTTTTGCAGAAAGACGACATCTATATCCCCCAATTCTGAATAAGAACTAGCTCTTACTAATAGAACAAACTCTTTCTCTTATAATGTACCAAGTTGCGGCATGTCAGCTTGTTTCTTCAATAAACGAATATTGTATTATATTGGTGCAAGCGCAGGCACGTCTATGACTCTCAGTTTCGCACTAGGCTAAACCAGTCGTGTAGAGCAGCTCTAGCCAATTTGGCATCCCGGGGCAACTTGGGCAAGTGATGGAAATCGTCCCCTCCAAATAGAAATGTTGAAATCTAACAAGATTGTTGAAGTTTAATTATTCACGAAAAAAGCAATTTAATCAGAGAAAAAGTCACACGTGTCCGTTGAAGACTAAGTGTTGACAATATTATATAGGCTACATATCACACGTTGAGCACTAATAGATGACATAATATCATATAATTTTGTGACACATAAAAATAGGATAAAAAAGTTGGCCTTAATAGCTGAAAAGTGTTTGAGAACATCAACGAAATTGATTGAAACAGCTACATGTATTTTATTCTCAATAGAAGGTTTACCAGTCTCTGTTGTGTCCATGGAAGAGATCAAATTACCTGGCTCTTGCAGAATTTATTTAAAATAGAGCCGGTATATAGGTCCTAACCTCGTCTCCCCAACGCGCCTAAAGAACAGATGCTATGGTAGGCCTTTATATGGGATACAGGTATAGCCGTCTTGCAGACAAAACCAACCAAACCCGAATTTTACCCTTATTCTCATAGGCGTAATTTACGAGTTTTCCAGTTGCCCAATGATTTTACTCGGGCTAGCAAAATACCTGAACGCAGGTGTAGCTCCTCTGGTCTTAGTAGCAAATACCTGTCATCACATATCCGTTATACTAGAGTTATGGATTAAAGTAGGCCCTACTGATAGTCAAATTATGTTAACTACGATCAACCACTCGATTAACATTCGATATCTAAAAGTCTTCGCAGCAACGGCAGCCACTGGCAGCTACTTATATATAGGCCTACCTCGGTAAAGCCTACGCTGGGGTAAATGATAGTAATAATATCGTGCAAGCAAAGCGCGTCAGTTATGTTGACGATGCGTAAAATGGTAAGGTAATGTTAAGCCTTGATCAAACCGTATTTCAAAGATCATAATTAGATGTCGCTTTTGAGGAACTCTCGCATATATGCGTTGACTTGTTGCGGTTCTTCCTGTTGCACCCAGTGACTGGCGCCCTTTACGTAGCGCACAGTGTAGTTCTCGACATAGTCCCCGGACATATCGGCCATTATCTTCTCCAGATATCCATCGTTTGTCCCCCAAATCGCCAGAGTTGGAACTTGGAGCTTAGACTTCGGAATAACTGGATGACTGTATCTCCACAGCACACGATAGTAATTGACCGCCCCACTGATGTCAGCTGGACAAAACAAATACAAGCAAAATTCACAAAATCGTGTATTAAATTTTAATGTACAAAATCGGTGGGAGGAGTAAGACAGAAAGCCACAATATAGCAACATGACAATAGTCTACTACATGTAGGCCTACACGCTTATGAATTTGTTTTAAACATGTGCCTACATGTGATTTAAACATATTAAGTAGCCTAATTATATGAATTGAGTTTTAAAAGTTCTACATGTGATTTAAACATATTAAATATATGAACTGAGTTTTAAAAGTCGATTTGTTCTAAAAAAAGATGGAGCAGTAGTTAATTTTTTTAAAGCTTCTAACGGGTTTATGTAAAGCTATCTGAAATAACTCGTTACACCTACAGTATTCGGCAAATGTGTATTTGAAGACTTCGATATCTTCTGGGGTGAATGTCCCAGGTTTGGCGCCGAGTTGTTTGCTAGTGAACCAATACTCCTGCATTTGCAAATCATTTGCACGTAGCTTCCAAATCGCCAGACCTGGATTCTGGAAGAGGAACATGTACCTGGAGCACAGACATAGGAAAAATAGAACGCTAAAATAAATTTGTCGACGACCTTCGAAGGGTTTAATCAATCGAGCTTCGAACCTTCAACACGTCCGGTTTTTAGTTTAGCGTTTAACTCCAGATAAGATACAGTCTTTGAGTTTGCTACAAGTAGTAAAACTATTTGAGCATGCTGGTGTTGGGAGCGCCTCTGAGTAGTTGCCTTGAAGGTCGCTATATACATCCTCGAATGAATGAATAAATGAATAGCAGTATTTCATAGATTGACATAAAATGATATCTACACGTATTCATAATCTATCAGTGAATTTATAATTCCAACTATCAACAGACCCTTTTTGTACTCTCTCAACTAGGCTTACCTTATAACGGCGTTGATTTCAATGATTTGATGAGCCACTGATTAATGCTTTGTGCAATAGAAGTTACGGCGCTATAGAAGTTACTAAGAGTCTTGGGAATGACGTCGACAGTTAGTCACTGGTGGCGCTTCGATCTACCGACCGGCAGACGACGAATATTGTTCTACGTGCACCCGGTGGTTCACGGGATAGCGGGACCTGCCTCGTCATCCACCGATGAGCGATTGCTGGGCGAAGGCGTCACGTGTACTGAGGTCGCTACCGCTCGTCGTAACTCCACAATATCGATGCAGCTTGGTCGAGCGACTCAGAACATGATGCTATCTGTCAACACTGGATGGAAATAAAGTGGTCGTGCTCCATATGTGTGCGTCCATGGGCGCGTTATTGGTGACTCTTCCAGAGTTCTATGCGTTGTTTTGCTAGCTAGTGACATTTCTGTTCCTAATTATATTTAACATCATATAATTTGACACAGGCAGCGCTTTGTTAGGTAGCCTACTTAAAAGGCACTGTAGGAGAGGCCTAAGTGTTCAGATACATGTATGCATACATTCATACACATACGCATACATACAATAATTAATAATAATTACGTAACTAATCGTTATGCATTTGTGACCGCCTTATATACATTTACGCAAACACGTCAGTAGACAAGACTGGACATGTCTAGGCCTATCATTCATCGTCGCGCGCTTGAGAAGACCTACTTTTATGCAATCGTAGGTATTTCCATAACCTTTCGGTATCAAGCAGGCCTTACTTTTTTCAAAAACCCGCTGATTAATCCTTCCCATGCTGCGTCAGCAAAAATTACGTATGCAAAACTCTTTTCTCTATCCGTTTATAAATCACTTCAAAACTTCTCCTAATATTTAGGAATATATAAATTCAGTGCACTTTCTTTATTGACTTCACGCAAAACGTAACATTTGAGATATGGTCTCGCTTCAATCTAGCGTGCAGAAAATTTGGAACAGCTGGAGACAATATTGGATGCACAAAACAATATTAGATGCACAAAACAATATTAGATGCACAAAACAATATTAGATGCACAGAACATTATCAGATGCACAAAACAATATTAGATGCACAAAACTAACCATGAAAGTCGCAGCTGTGAGAATCCCGAGTTGAAGTGTTTCTTAAAAGCCAACGGATGTGGTATGTTGCATGTTATATGTCGTTCGACTTTCTCCGGATGAAGCATCGCATAGTGCCATGCAACAAATCCACCCCAGTCATGTCCCACCAAGATACACTTCTTGTACCCTAGTTACAACAGCAATACCAGTGAATACTCGACCGTCTAGGGTCAACATGGCGGATGCAAAGAGCCGCAAGCCCATACTATTTTATTGCTACCAATCGTTTTACAATTATTTCAGACTGTTTAAATATAGTTTCAACTCTCTCTTACAGGTCACAATGTATTAAACATAGGTCCTTGCTCATCTCTCAACTTAGCCTATCGTGGCTCGTAGTATTTTGATTTCCCTTTAGCGGCTGTTTCTAAGTTTTGGTATTCATTGCGCAGTTCAGCGAGTTGTCTCAGTTCCTTGATGTCAGTTATGTCTAAACATACGACTGATTTGTTTCAACGTTCTTGCACACCGCAGTCTTGCTTCTGGTTTCCCTAACCCATTGAATTTAGAACGGTTTCACCAACAGATTACGAATTGTTTAATGTTCCTTCACTTAAAGTCACGATTGATTGAAGGCTTGTCTATTATGACAGCAACTCTATATAAGTCATTTGATCAGATCAGATTAGAAAACTGCCTTGTACATGTACGTGTTGTCAACCAGTACAGTTTTTGGCCAATACGGCAATACCCTACCAAGTGACATCAGTAAGAAATGCATACAACATTTTTCCAAAACGATAAATCACCAATTTTATATATAGGTTCAGTGGCGGCGATCTTGTTTGACAGGTGGGGGAGGACATGTTTCAACTGATCTGGTCAAAAAAGAGTTTTGAACTGATCTGGTAAAAAAGTGGTGAAAAAATTACAAATTTGATGACCTTTTTATGGTGTTTCTTCAAAATTGGGGGAGCGACGATGTATGGCGTGTCCCCCACTGCTTAAGGTGGGGGTCTTGTCCCCCTCGACCACCAGGATCGCCGCCCATGCATAGGGTGCGCGATAGGCTAGTTAAGGGGTGAGCGATAGGCTATAGTGGCTAGCGTGGTGGACTGTGAACCGAAAGGTCGGGGATTCAAATCCCCCCACAGAGCAGTAATCTGTTTCGAGCTTTATGTTTCATCCGCACCCCTAGCCAACTCAGTTGTGGGACGAGTATACACTGATCGTACATGCATGTCCACTGTTTGGTGGGAAGATCAGATGGCGAGAGGGAGGACGGGCCACCCGCACTCATAAGCCGAGACTAAGAAACTGAAGTCGCAAACACTTCATACTCATAGCTGCTTAAGAGGCTGGACCTGTAATACCACAGTGCCAGTTTCAGCATGTGGCTGAAGAGCATTTGATTACCTACCGAGCTGATGAATGACTTGATCAACATCGTCAGTTAACTTGTCCATTGTATACTGAGATATTCCACTCGGTTTATCAGAGTCACCGAATCCTCTCATATCAATTGCAACTGTTCTGGAAACAAAAAGAGTCTATAATATTACCGAACTCACAGAATCGAAACATAGTACTAAGGCCTATTTCAAAACTTTGAAATATATACCATCAAAGCGTTACATCCAACAATAAAATTATTATTAATTGATTGAAGATAATGAGAGAAACCAAATTATTCGTCGTTGTGTCGTTCTCTTGGTAAAAATGTTTTAATACCATTATGGCGTTCGTTCTTGACTGTTCAAACTTCTCTAATTTGCAAAAGCAATAGGCCTAAGTTTTGGACTGAAAAGGCTCTTTTTATGTGGTAGGCCTACAGTGCCTGACCTGTAGTCTTTGCTGAACTCCTTGATCTGATACCTCCATGAATACCAGAACTCAGGAAATCCATGAAGGAACAACATCAGAGGTTTATCTTTTGGTCCGGCATCCACATAGTGCAACTTCATTCGCGTCTTCTATAAATTAAAAATTAACAATCATTGTAAATAAGATGAGATGAGATAAGACTATTCTTTAAAATACGGATAGCAATTGGTATTTTAAATACCAATTGCTATCCCCATTTTGGTTTACACACATTCATGGTTATGATCAAACATCATCAAAGCAGTCTACATATTATCCCTAAATCCGATATAGCATCCTTATGATGACATTTTCCTCATCATGCCATCAACCGAAGGGATTGTGCGATTATGAACCAAATCAAATCAAATCAAATTTTCGTTTATTCATCAACCAGTTGACACAACGCAATAGGTAACAATCATAGATAGGTAAAATAATAAATTGAAATCTATCTGCTAATTTTAACTCATTTCGAAACTAATACAAATTATAATATAATACCCTCGATATAAAGTTTTTATCATTCTTCGTTGGAAGTGAAAAATTATGGACCCTATATGGCGAAAAAGGTAAGGAGTGAGTCGGCTCTCTGGGAAGTAAGAGGCAGAGAACGTGTTGTGGGTTAGTCATCACAGCATTAAATAGCCGGACGTCAGCCAGGCGAGCAAGATCATCTGCTTTCTGGATGGAAAAAGGAAGGAAATCCATTTTGCGCATGCGCTTTAAGAGTCTATCGACTCTATCCTTTTCACCTTTACTCAGGTAACCCCACCATGAGGGGGAGGCATACATAACCAGCGGGCGCAGTTGGTAAAGGTAGCCTTGACTGGCGTGAGCAAGTCATACATTACATGACCCCATCCGCAAGGACTGCGGCGAAGATTGGGGTCTTGTCCCCCTCGACCCCCGGTCGGCCACGGCGCATAGCTGTTCAAAGGAGGGAGTGTTATGCAAAGGAGGGAATATTGATCCTATATGCCCTAAATAGTTCATTAGCTGAACTAATGAAATAAAATACACATGTTTTATTGTTTGTTTTTAAGAAAGTAGTTTGCAATTGTCAGTACTTTCAATTATCGGTAGGTGGCTATAATGTCAATCGCCAGTCCCCGCTTATACACTGGTT
>OY744611.1:31631602-31699102 GCA_963556255.1 Allolobophora icterica
AATTTATGGTGTGTCCCCCCACTGTTAAAGGTGGGGGTCTTGTCGCCCTCCACCCTCCCGGGATCGCCGTCCATGGAAGGAGTTGCAAGAGGATGTCGTGATCGACAGTGTCGATCGCGGCACTCACGTCAAACAGCGCAAGGAGAGTGACCTGGATCTGTCAATGGCCCCATATCTGTCAGATAGGAGGCAGACTAACATTCCTCTCAATTGCTTTAGATAGGAATGTAGCATTCGCTATGAGAATAAATTTGGCTCAGTATAGCATCCAGACCATTCGCTTTAGGTATCGGAACAACGGTGGACTTATTTTTGGCTTGCAGGGAGAACTCCTTCTTACAGGGAGCAGTTATACAGAACCGTAAGGAACGGCGGCAGGTCTGAAAGACATCGAGGGTCATTGGAGGATGAACTCATTGGAGCGGATCCAGAGGATATCTATGGGCCAATATTAAATAAGTTTACTCGTCGTTTTCATTGTAAATCGAACACTTAAGACTTAAAACTGTAATAATGTGTTTGTGATAAATGCAGACACTAATATTGTGAGTTTATTTAGGCCTATGTTAATATACTACTAGACACAAGAACTGCAGAAAAACGTAACGATGCGATTTGTGTTTCAAAATAACAAAACACAAAACATAAAATCTGAATGTCACGGTTATTCTAATGTTAGACTGTTGTTAACCTTTACCTATCATATGTCCCGCGAGGTGGGACATCTGAAAAGTTGAGTATTTATCATTAGGCCCACCCAGTGGGACATACATGAATGTACTCGCCAGAACTATCCTCTGGGTGTATATATCGGCCCAAACTAATAATAACGTCATAGGTAATTTTCCCACATAGCAACTAGTTATAACCGGTCATAACCGGTCCTAACAACCAATGACTGGGCAGGTAGGGCCTAGTTGAGCAGTACGCGAAAGTGACTAAAAATGGCGACTTCGAAGCGTTTTTCGGCTGCTCAGGTGCTAGAAATGTTGGATAATTCTGAAGAATCTGATAGAGAGTCAGAGAATAGTAGTTTAGTATACGAAGACTTGCATAGTTCTGATATAGAAAATGACGATTCTGATGGAGAAAGTACGTCTGGTGAAGAGACGGACGTTGTAGAGGGTTGGACGAAAATGAGTTCTCACACAAACAACTTACAGAAGCTACCATTCACAGTTGCGCAGCCTGGATTTCAGCTGTTTGGAGACCTCACCTACTGGTGAGTTAGCGTTCTTTCAGCTCTTTTCAATGACGAACTGTTTCAAGAAATTACTGATCAAACAAACTGCTATGCAAGAGATAAGCTAGAAAATGCTTCGCTGAAACCTCAATCAATTTGGAAGAAGTGGCGTGATGTAAGTTGCCAGGAGATAAAGGCATATGTCGGAATTATAATGAATGAGAATGAGAAGCCTGGTGTGTTCGACTATTTCTCAGCGGAATGGGTGGACTCCATTCCTTTCTTCACCGATGTATTCTCGAGAACCCGTTTCCTGCAGATACACTGGGTGCTGCATATTAGTGCAAAATTTGCAGGAACTGGAATACAGAGACCTGTTCATAAGGTAGAATACATTCTGAACTACATCAAAGCAAAGTGCCAGGAGTTGTTTGTTCCAGGGAAGAACATTGCAATTGACGAATATAGGCCTATGCGTATACAATTGCAATTGACGAAACATTGCAATTGACGAATATATGCGTATACAATTTTGGGTTTTACGTAAAAATAAATGTGATTGGAACGGGAATGGCATAAAATTTTATTTGATAGGTAAAGGTATAATCCTAAGTGGTAATCCTCTTTTTGTGATCACTAACAGTACTTATTAGCACCCAAAACGATATCAAAATGTCCTTAAATTATATTCAATCGATTAGGCCTACTGACATGTAACTATGCCAACGGCGGATTGGAATCTATGATTGATTAACTTGAAATCTATTAACTTGAAATTGACGGCAATACATAGGGGGAAGGTTGCCCGAGACGGAACGACGCCTGAGATGGAATCTATCGATTTCCGGTAGTAAACGTTCGGTTTCAGACATGGATCTCCTTTTACCCGATGCATTCTGTCTCTGCGGTCTTGTGGGTGTGATTTGGAATATTTTCCGTGCATGCAACGGTTAGTGGAGAGTTGTTAAATTTCATGAAGATCTGTTACTATATTTTGGTTTGTTCTTATTGTAGTTTCAGTCAGGATTGTTAAAAATTGCAAGTTTTTCGGAATAGTCACTTTGTAATGTAAATAATTGTGATTCATTACGCACTAAAAAATGAGCGATAATCCAACGCATTTGCCACTGGGGATCGTAAAAACAAGTTACGTGCGAGGTGCACGAGATGGAACAGTACTGAGTTGCCTGAGATGAAACGCATTCCATCTCAGGCAACTCATTTTAAAAGTATGATATCATTTCAGGACGAACTTCCAGTGGCCCATCTTAGAAATGACCATGTAATAAACAATCACAATATAAACCCTGACAACCCCTCTGGTTGACGAGGTGTTATAGGTAGGCCACGACCTGGTGTGCAACTATTTTATTTATGTTTAGCCTATGCAATTTTTAGATGTCATCATTCAAGCGGAAGTCATCACGTGGAGAATGGGCAATAGAATCCATGCGGGTCGCAATAGACAAAGTGAGAAGTAAAGAGTTGACACTTGGCCAGGCTAGTAAGGCCTACGGGGTTAGCAAGACGACTCTTTTCCGCAGAGTGAACTTGAAAAATAAAGTTGTGAGAAACGAGGAAAAATATCTCGGTGGTCACAGAAACGTATTTGATGCTGCTTTTGAAAAAGATCTCGAACAATATGTACTAGACATGTCAAGTAGGTTGTTTGGAATAACCAACACTGAACTGAGAGTAATGGCATATGAACTCGCTGAACGCAACTCTATCCATCACAGCTTCAACAGAACCAAAAAGTGTGCTGGTAAGAAGTGGCTGTACTCATTTAGAAGGCGACACCCTACTCTGAGCCTGCGAAAACCAGAAGCAACGTCGTATGCCAGAGCAACTGGATTCAATAAACCGTCAGTGCTCAAGTTCTACAACCTACTGGGCGAGTTGATAGAAAAGCATCGACTGGATGGCTCTCGAATATATAATTGCGACGAGAGCGGTATGAAAACTGTGCAACAGCAGCAAGCAAAAATTCTTGCAAAAACCGGTGTGAAGCAGGTTGGTGCCCTAACGAGCTCTGAGAGGGGCAAGAATGTGACTGTTATTTGTACCTGCAATGGTTGTGGTCAGTTTGTTCCACCTTGTTTCATCTTTCCAAGAAAACGTGAGAATCCAGTCCTGATGGATCATGTGCCGGCATCAGCCAAAGGTTTCTTTCAGGAGACTGGGTGGATGAATGGAGACATGTTTGTCAAATATATGAATCACTTCATTGAACATGTGAAGCCAACAGCAGAGAAACCATGTCTTTTAATCCTCGATGGACATGCTTCTCATACAAAAAGTCTGGAGGTAATTGACATGGCACGTGCTAGCGGTGTGATTATGTTGTCTCTGCCTCCACATACGACGCACCGTCTTCAGCCATTAGATGTGGGTTTCTTTAAACCCCTGCAGACTTATTACGATCGGTTTATAGATCGATGGTTAAAGACCCACCCTGGTAGAGTTTTTTCAGAATACCAAGTTGCAGAGGCATTCACAGATACCTATGGCAAAGCGGCAACAATGGAGACGGTTACCAATGCATTTCGAAAGTGTGGAATTTGGCCATTCAATCCCGACTTGTTTTCGGATGCAGACTTTGCAGCTGCAGAAACAACGGATCGACCATTGCATCAGAACTATTCAGCACTATCCACGATCGAGCCGAGCACAACTGTCGAGCAGAGCACAACTGTCGAGCAGAGCACAACTGTCGAGCCGAGCACAACTGTCGAGCAGAGCACAACTGTCGAGCCGAGCACAACTGTCGAGCAGAGCACAACTGTCGAGCAGAGCACAACTGTCGAGCCGAGCACAACTGTCGAGCAGAGCACAACTGTCGAGCAGAGCACCACTGTCGAGCAGAGCACCACTGTCGAGCAGAGCACCACTGTCGAGCAGAGCACAGTGCCTCTTGCTGAATCTGAAGCAACTACGTCGACCTCTGGCATTGCTCCTGCTACCTTCTATCTGAAGTCTATTGCAGGCATAGGCCTATCTCCAGGTCGTCAGAAAATAGAGGCTCTATATCCACTACCAAGTGCACCACTGGCGAAGACACGAAAAAGGGTAGGACAGTGCTCGACTGTTCTCACGAGTTCACCATATAAAAATAAGCTTAGTGAAGATAAGGACAAACGTCGACGAGTAGGCCTAAGTCTGAAGTTTGCAAAAACAACAGTGGAAAACGAAGGTAAAAAGAAACAGATAACGAAGAAGAAACAGAAACCCAAAAAGGATTCAGAAGAACATAGACTAAAGAAGAAACCAGAACAGCTAAAAGAAAAACTGTGGAAAAAAGACACAAAAGAACCAAATCAAACTCTGACTAGACGTAGGCCTAGGCTTATGTCCACTAAGAAGGGGAAAGGGAAACAGGTGGTCAAGAAGTTGCAGAAGAAGTTACAGAATAACCGTTTGGAACAATACGATCCAACTGAAGATCATTGTCAATGCCTTGTATGTGGTGAGTCGTTTGCAGAGAGCAACAGTGGTGAAGATTGGATACAATGCACCAATTGCATGCAGTGGTCTCACGAGCTGTGTGCTGGTGTTGAATGTGAGCAGATTGACTATAAATGTGATTCCTGTGCAAATGCTAGTGACTAATGATAGGCCCTATCTGGCTTCAGATGTAGCCTAGGCCTAACTTTTTCTTGCACCTGTTAACATGGTTTAGGCTAGGCTACATTTTTGACAGTTCAATATTGAAAAATAGGGTAGTTGAAAACAGCTTTTTTGTTCACTGACGACCACAACAATGGAGTACGGTATTTAACTTTGTAAGCAGCACAGTTAACTTCCGGTTGACTACCAGTGAGTTTGGTATTTTGAGGAATTTTCAAGCATGTAGCACATGTTAATGAAGCAAAATGACATATTCTGAATAAATTCCATCTCAGGACACTGGTTGCCTAAGATGGAATGATTTGGGGGTCAGACAAAATATTTATTCCCACGTGTTTTGTCCAAAGTGAAGAAATGCAGAAGAAATAAATTTGTTCCTAAGATACTGATTTACAAGATCCTCCACATAGCAGTTGTTTTAGTTAGGGCAGTCAAATGAAAAGTTCAAAAAACTTAAAATCGTTCCATCTCAGGCAACCTTCCCCTATGGTATAATATATATTATAGATAAATATATATATGAAATATAATATATATAATATATATATATATAAAATAGTATAATATATAGGCATATCATAGAAATGCTCAAGTATATATATTATATATATTGTATTGTATTGTATTGTATTTAAACATTTATAAAGTCATTTTACACGCCTAGCTGAAATGTTTAGCCAACTGGTTTCAGATTTGTTCATATATACAGGCCTATACTTGAGCATCTCTATGATAGGCCTACTCGTGTAGCTGGATCGAGGTCTCTGTGATGACATTAACAAGCAACTATTATTGTTATCCATTTTGTCAAATCTGACTCGCGTTCCAAGTCCCTGGACCGTATTGTGCTGAAGAACAAGAATAACATCGAACCATTGAACACCAGTGCGCACTTGTGACTGCGTTGAAAATCGCGACGAAGCTACATATCGGCCTACGACCTTAAAAATTGACGATTTATTTTTACATCTAGGCCTACATTGAGTAAGACATTTTCGACATAGTGAATGCTTTATATAATTTTGTGAATCACAGAAGCACTACTAAAGAAACGAGTGACTAAACAATTGACAAAATAGTTGCTCATTATTAGTAGGATCTATATTACACACGACGACCAGAAAAACTTTATTACAACATGGAAATACAATATTATTGATTACGCGAAGTCCCATGAACAAATCTGAAACCAGTTGGCTAAACATTTCAGCTAGGCGTGTAAAATGACTTCTAAGTCAGCAGCTGTGTCAGTAGAAACTCTTCAATGACACGATTAATACGGAATCTAGATAGTAAAAGAAGCTATACAATCGATTCTTACAATACCCAGCAAATGCGAAGAGATTTGTTGATGCTTACAATATTATACTCGAACCACTGAAAGTCACAAGCGTGTAACGTTCAAATTGAAGCAGCAGATATTTGGAAGATAAAACCTAGGCCTATCTGGCAGTAACATTACGAAATTAAACACAATATAGGAATATCGTTATCATTGTCGCATCGCAAGATATAATTTAAGGGGTTCTCCAGCGCCGTTATCGTAAACCACAAGACATCTAGCGATTGCCGTTTCAAAAGAACCTGTAGCGAAATGTAATCCGTTTAGAAAGGCCAGGTCGAAATTCCAAAGGGCGAGAACCCCAGAAGTTAGGCAACTGTGGGTATGCTCATAGGCGAAATTTACGGGAGTACGAGGGGTACCGGAAACTCAATTTTTTGGATTGGAGGGTACCGTACCCCCACTTTTTCATACCCATTGAAACAATGCAAAATATAGTAGAGCCTACCCCTCACTTTCTAGACCACAGTTACGCCTCTGGGTATGCTAGTTGAAACAGGCGAGTCTTAGGTTAAACGACTAACAAGAATGAAGCCCTATCATACATGTTTCACACATTGAGTACAGTTTAAAGATTCAAACACAATTAAGTCGGCTTACTGCACGATAACTTAAATCGTCTCTCTACATGTCTCTCAAACGTTTCTGTTGGCAGTGTCTAGCTCAAGTGAGCCATGCTCTAAATATGAATATGACATTAATGATTAACCAACACTTAGGCTAGCGTAGAATAAACCTAAACCTGAAATTTATACACACACATAAAATTTTGTTTACTGATATATATATATATATATATATATATGTATATATATATGTATATTGCCTGAAGGTTGCAGTGATGAAGATTTAAACCAGTGTTTAAGTCAAAAAGTCTGGTTGCGGTAATTACTACCGTAATTCACCAAAGGTTACTTTCATTTACTGCATGCTTCATAGATAAAATGCACGCATTTCTCGTCTTGTTTCCTTCAATCAATCAATCAATTAGTACTTTGTCTTAAGGATTGCAACTTCAATCCTGTTTCATTCTGGGTTTTTTTTCTCTAACCATTGACTAGTAGGCCTATATACGTGGTAAGTTACATTCATATATGGGTTACGAGGCGGAGACCCAAAAGGGATGGGAAATACAGTTAACAGAGCCACCTAACACGGTGAATAATGCACAGTAACTTGAGCGCATGGCAGCTAGTTAAGAAATTAGGTACAGGAAACACATCAATACACAAGAGGTAACTTAAGTAATAATACACTAATAAGCTTACATCTAATTAATATAGCTTAACTAACATGACTTGTCTTAACTAACACACCCAATAAAGCAAAGACGCTGTAGCGTAAGACAGTAATATCTTGCAATCAAAAGGTGCATATATCAGTTAAACTGGCGGTGTGAGTACATTACGCGTAAATGGTGATATAAATATGTTAAGCATTGATCAAACCGTATTTCACATATTCTAATTAGTGGTCTGTTTTATTATCGAGGAATTCTCGAATAAATGCGTTGACTTGTTTCGGTTCTTCCTGTTGCACCCAGTGACTGGCGCCCTCTATGTAGTGCAGTGTAAAGTCTTCGACGTAGTTTCTGGACATATCGGCCATTTTCTTCTCGAGGGCTCCGTCTTTCGTTCCCCAGATCATCAGCGTTGGAACCTGAAGCTTCGACTTCGGAATTATTGGTCCACCATATCTCATCACCGCACGATAGTAATTAACGGGTCCACACAAGTCAGCTGGAGAACAAAAGTACAAGTAAATTTAACAAAATTATGTGCGTTATTAAATATAGAAAATCGGTGGAAGGAATAACCCAGAAGATCATGTTCATTTGTCCCAAAGCCTATAATAAGGTTTGCTATAAAACTTGGTTATTTGTTAAACATTTACACATGACACATTATAACACAATTACAAGCACATTCGAATTATATGTTACGATATTATTATGATGGCGTGTTTGAGCGAAGAAATTATCGCAACATGGCAATAATCTAATAGCCTACTACAGTGAAAAAGTTGATTTTCAAAAGTCGATTTGCTCTAAAAAAATTGATTGAGCATCGGTTAATTATTTTTAAATTTCTAGCCGACGTATAGAAAAGCAAGGGAAATAAATTGTTACACGTACAGTATTCGGCAAATGTATATTTGTAGAGCTCGATATCTTCTGAAGTGAATACACCAGGTTTGGTGCCAAGTTCTTTTCCAGTAAATAAATCCTCGAGCATTTCCAAATCGTTTGCACGTAACGTCCAAATGGGCAGAACTGGATTCTGGAAGAGGAAGATGTACCTGGAGCATAGATACAAGAAAAATAAAATGCAACACTAATTTGTAGATGACATCTGATGACATCTGAAGGGTCGATTGATCGGACATCGAACCGTCAACTCGTCCGATTTGTAGCGCAGTGTTCATTTTATTTAAGAAACACAGTCGTTAATTTAGTCACGAGTAATTAAACAGTTCAATTACAGCTAGCAGTATTTCGTAGTTTGACATGAAATTACCTACACACGTAGTAATCTAGAACAACATTCGTAATTCAAACTAACAACAAATTCTTTTCTTTCTCTCCCAACAATGCTGATCTGATTATGATTTTGATTTGGTAAGCCACCAATATTATTTATGTTTCGTGCATTAGACAGCGGCTCTGTAAAAGCTACTAGGACATAATAGGCCTAGTAATTAATTTTCGACTACCACATCAGCAGACAAGACTGGGCATGTCTATGATTCATCGTCGCGCGCTTGAGAAATACTCACTTTTACTCAATTATTATTATTATTATTAATATTCTTTATTGATAAACCAAAAGCGAACCGCATATTGGTGAACAAGAATAGAAAAATATAAAACATAGAAGTAATAAGAAGATAATAATATTTGAAAAAAGTATAAATTTAAATTTTAAAATAAATTAGAATATTACTAATAACAACACTAAATCAAAGCACCATGAAAAGAGAGCAAATTTAGATCTATAACAGTTACTATTATCTAAAAAATGTAGCAGAATTGGAGAAGTTTTACTAATTAAACAACATCAAAGAGCATCCTAATAATAAAGCTTTTTCTAACCAGATTATCAGAATGAGGTAAATTAAGATTATGGCCTATAGGGCGCAACAGGTAACCTGTTAATTTAATTTGAGGCAATAGACCATGAAGGACATGACCATTAAAGCTTCTTATGGCTAGGAAGAGACGGGTATCAGCTAGTTGACAGAGTTGAGCATAGGAAGGGTTGTCTTCAGGTAAGTAATGTCCTCTCATAAGTCGTCTTATGGTTGAAGATAGCTTATCCCGATCACTTTGGTTAGTAAAGCCCCACCAGGCAGGAGAAGCATAAAATATTCTAGAGAGGATTGTAGCTCTAACCACATCATATAGACAAGGTCCTTGTAGACCGTGAGCTACTAAGGTGCGAAGAGCATATTATGGAGCGGCGGGCCTGACTACAAATTCGGTTAACATGATTCGAAATGTTTAAATTGTCAGATATAGTTACTCCTAAGATGGATAAATGAGAAACTCTAACGAGTCCAGGGGTGGATAAAGCAGCGTTTATATTAGTAAACTTCCCTCTGGGTCTGTGTAAAATCATTTCATACGTTTTACTATGATTTAATTTCAGGTTACAAGTTTTGGCCCAAGACTCAACGTGCTCTAATTCAGAGGTGATGGATGTACTATTAGAGGAAGGTATTAAGAGATAGCAGTCATCAGCATACTTAATAAGAATATTTTGAGGATGTAAAGTTTTAAGGCTTGATATGGAAACAATGAAATGTGTAGGACCTGTACTAGAGCCTTGAACTATGCTGGCATTAATACTGATTAAAGTAGATAATTCATCCTGGAATTTAGTACAATGTTGTCGGCCTTCTAAGAAATTAATTGACCAATTATATACGTTATCTGGTATTGGCAAGCTGCAGGGAGAGGGATTTTGCTAAGTGATTATGACTTATGGAATCAAATGCCTTAGAGAAATCTAAGGAAATCAAGTGAACATACTGGTTAGAGCTTAGCATATGAGTGACATGATGAGTTAGGGCTATTAAGGCAGCAGATGTATTTCAATAACTTTCCGGTAACGGGCAGGCTTAGCCTTTTCCAAAAGCCTGCTGATTAACCGCCTCCATGGATGCCGCCTCAGCCAAAACTGCCTTATCAAAACGCTTCTATGTCCATTTGTAGACACTGCAAAACTTCTTTTAATAATTTGAGATTTATCATACAGGCAAAGGCGTCTATGCCCCCCCGCCAAAGTCACTGGAGCAACTTGACCTCCCTCATCTTCCCTTCTTCCCCCCCACCCCCATTAATGATGGCACATTCACTGACCGATCTTCCCCCGCCCCCTACTTTTTGGATGGAGCATTTGCTCCAAGATTTATATGAAGTGGACGCCCCTGCAAACAGGTTCCCTGCACTTTCCTTAATAACTTCACGCAAAACGTGAGATTTTTTTTATAAATTACCTCGCCTCAATGTTACCATTATTACAAACATTTTTAACGCGCACAAGGTCACGCTTCGGAAGAGCTGGAGACACCAGATCCAAAGAACTAACCAAGACTTCTTCAGCTGTGAGAATGCCGAGTTCAAATGTTTCTCAAACGCCAACGGATGTGGAATGTTACAGAGGATAAGTCGTTCGACTTTCGTCGGATGAAGTATCGCATACGCCCATGCGACAATTCCGCCCCAGTCATGAGCCACCAAGATAAACTTCTCGTACCCTATAGTTACAACAACAATTTCAGTGAATATCTAGAGTTGCTTACGCAGAGGCCTCATTCCTGTACGATTTTAGTTACCATTCGTTTTATAATTCAAATTGTTCAAACAGTTTCAACCTTGTTTAAGAGGTCACAGGGTATAAAGCTTTGATCAACCGAATCTAGCTACTTGATCAACCCTCGTACCAACGACATACTGCAATCGATGAACGGATAAGCTTTACTTGTTGTGGCTCGCAGTATGATACTGATTTGCTTTTGGTGGCTGGTCCAAAGCTTTGGAATTCATTACGTAATTAAGCGCGTTCTATCAGTTCTTAGTTTTGTTTGCCTGATGATGATGATGATGATGATGATGATGATGATGATGATGATGATGATGATGATGATGATGATGATGATGATGATGATGATGATGATGATGATGATGATGATGATGATGATGATGATGATGATAATGATTACTCCTGGGAAAGCAGCGTAAGGCGACCGGAAGCTCGTTCCAAATAAACGGGTCAACAATCGAGAAGGCTCGTCGTTGTCGGGCTGCGGAGCGAGCGCGAGGGACCAAGAGTCCTCCAGAACTCCCCCTAATCGCACAGCGCAAGGCTCTGCGAGAGGCCAAGTCAGAAATCGGGCGACAGAGTTCAGACAGGTAGGATGTGGTGCTACCGGAGAGACACCGCCAAACAAGTGCTGAAGAAGCGAACATGACCCAGTAGCAAAGCAGGTGACATCTGAAGAGCGAACCGGAGGATAGTCCGGCGAAGGCAACAGAGTAAGCGGGACGGGCACCACAGACCAAGACGAAACAATGTCTTTCGGACGGGTCGACGAAGCGCGTGCGTACACGTGTTGACAGACCGAATTAGGTCAACCGTGTAGGCGAGTTAAACTCCGAAAATCCAGTAGAACCAAGTCTAAAGGTTAAACAAAAGCTACGTTCACTGCGTCCAAAGATTAAACTTCATAGGCTTGAAAGCATAAGTAAATCACCGAAAAGCTTCTAATATAACGAGCCGCGGCTGATTAGAGTTCTCACGCGAGAGGCGCCACTCATCCTATTATTATTATTATTATTATTATTTTTTTTTTTTTACCCGAGGTATCATGGATCCCTCAGGATTTGGAAAAAATTATTTAAGAGCAGATTTATTGTCTGGAGGGTCAGGCCTCGTCTTCAGGGTTTGAAGGAAATGTACCTTTAAAAGAGACAAGGTTGATACCTCGGGTTGATTATTATTATTATTATTATTATTATTAATTATTATTATTATTATTATTATTATTATTATTATTTTTTATGCCCCGAGGTATACAGGATCCCTCATGGACTTGAATATTAACTAAAATGGAAAATAAAGCGTCCGGAATGGCCCTATTCATCTATTTCCCGGCCGGCAAAAGTGAAATGTTAAAATGTTATTACTATTATTATTATTATTATTTTTTACCCGAGGTATCAGTGATCCCTCGGGATTTGGAAAAAATTATTTAGGAGCAGGGTAATTGTCTGGAGGGTCAGGCCTCGTCTTCAGGGTTTGACGGAAAGCTACCTTTAAAAGATACTAGGTTGTAACGTTGAATGCTTATAGACAAACGCTGGAACAGAAAGGTTGCTTCACGTCTGTCACCACTTATGGATGTGATGCGACTGCCTAGTTCAGCGATGAAATCTGAAGCCGAAGGGTTGAAAGGGCCTAGGGTTTCGACGGCCACCGGTTGGAACAAATACGAGGCGGGAAGACCACGATATTTCTGAATTTTTCGGTTGGCCGCCTGTACAGATGCTGGACCAACCGAACCGGCTGAGTGGGCGATGTAAGAGGCCGCACAAGTATGGACAATCGTGGCATCCCACGCCAAGTACTTCCCTCCTGACCAGGGTATTAAGGTGGCTCCGTCAGGTCTTTTGCCGTCCGATCTTAAGAGGCCCGCAGGTTCCTTGATACAGGGAATGTCGGCTCTGAGCAGGGCGCGCCAAATGATGTCATTGATGGCGTGATGTCGTAAAGAGCGTCCAAGTGCCCTCCTGCACACAAAGCCGTGGTGGCCCTCAGGGCCAACCATGTCGCCGCAGTGGCACCTGTGGGGACTGCATAAGTCTAGACCCAAACGGAGACCCACCGCGACCCTGACGGCCTCATTATCCAGGACGAGGCCACACGCGGCAATCGGGAGCGCGGTCAGCCAGTCGGCCGAATGAGGGCTGCTGGCCGCATCCAGCCTGGCCCGGTCAATCAGACTGGTGGCGCACTGGCGGATGACTGCCTTATCCCCCTCAACCAAGGGCCGATCCCAGACGCTCTGTTTGACAGGCAGAGGGCACATGATTGCCGGCAAGGTGTCCCGACGCGTCTCCAACAGGTCCGCCATATACTGATCTGTCACAACTGCGCCTGCCGCGAGAATGGCGGTCTGAAGCTCGAGAGTCGACGCGGCTGATGCCAAATAAGCTGAAGAAGCCAGCGAAACGACTCTACGAATGCCAAGTCCACCATCTCTGCTTGGAAGCGCGGCCTGCAGCCATTGGATGTCATTAAGAGAACAGTTGACAATTGTCTCAAGGCCCAACCTCATCAGTCCGTCCAATGTCCCCAGGGCCGGATGGTCGAAGCAAGGAGAACATCGGAGAAGATGGCTCAGCCTCGAAGCACCAAATGATGACCGTAGCAAGATCAAGGCATTCTGTGATGGCAACAAGCGGAGTCTTTCCAAGGCACGCTGGAACATATCGCAGTGGCTGGTCATAGTTTCATCAAGCGCCCTCCCCACGAAAAGTGGGGCCCCCAGTAAGCTCAACAAATCCATTTCGATCCTGGTATAGTCCGACAAGGGAGGGGGCAACTCTAGGGCAGCATCTGGCAGATAAACCTCGCACTTGCTGGGGTTAAGATGAAGGCCCAAAGATGATCCCAGGCCCGCCACCACCCGCACGTCCCGGGTCACAGTGTCCATATCTCCCCCCAGAGTAAGGTCATCAAGATATCCTATTTTGAGGCTAGCATCAAGCGAGTGCAATACCGGCTGTAGAGGGAGACTAAACAGAAGAGGGCCCAACGGGTCGCCCTGTTGGGGGCCCATCTGTGATGACAGAGACAGCTGACCAAATCTAAGGACAGATGGAACCGAATATGACTGATGGACGAACGGGTAAATCTCGGGAATGATCTCATGGACGGAATCCAGCATGACGTCTCGCCTCAAGGTATTGAATGCGTTGGTAAAGTCTAGCTTCACCAACACCTGGTCACTACGCATGCCATTGATAAAACGTCGTGTGGAGTGGACCGCGGCCTCGCAGCCGCCCGGCACGCCGATCCCCAACTGAAGTGGTGCAAAATGAGACGAAAGTCTAGACAATGCGTATTTGTTAGCGCATTTGGCCGCCAGCCTTCGCCATATGTAACCGACGGCTATCGGTCTCAAACCGATCTTAAGAGATCCTTATTGAGGGCGATCATGTTGCCCCCAAACAGAATCGGTCTGACATCGGCGGGACACTCACCGCGTAACAGCAGGTTCGTGAATTCACACAGAGCCTCAGTGAGCGGCTGCGCTGTCTCGTTGTGTCTAACCAGGTCCAACAAATGGCCTGGTCTGAAGCCATCAGGACCCCCCGCCGAACCAACAGGGAAAGAGCGAATCGCCTCCAGTACCTCACCAACCGTCACCTGCCACGCCACAACCGATGCAGGATCAGGCAAGTCCCCTAGGGCCTCTGGGCAAGGGTCGGGCGGATGCTTGTCCTGCAGTAGTTTAAGATTTTGTTCAGAAGGAGCCGTCGGCTGGCCCCCTCGCACAAAATCCGGACCGCCGCCCTGATATTGCCGTCCTCCAGCTTGGCATTGACAGCAACCAGAAGAACCTCTCCTCGACTCTGGTGACCTGTTCGATTGCTTTTGGGCGGGTGTTCATCGCTAAGGCGCCTGGGCTCCGAAAGCCACATCTATGTCCGGTTCTTAATGATTTTTGTCATGCTGCGTCTTTTTCCTGCCCTAGATGGTTGAGCCAAGATGGAGGGGGCAAAGTCAAGTAAAGCCCTCCATGCGATGACCGACTGCGGTGTCTTGCAAATGTCAAGGAGGGTCGAAGTGAGGGCCTGAGCACAGGCCGAACGGGCACCTTTGCATATGTGTTTAAGGATGGGCCCCCGGGCTTCCGGATGTGACATACCCGCACCGAGGTCCCCAGCAGAAACCGGTCCCAATGGGGCAGGTAAAGCTCCAGAATTGCCGAGGGATGCCAGCGTCACACCAGCGCCGCCGGTCTCCCCGGTCTGATCGCCGATCCCTGCATCCAACGCGGCCCCATCCCCAGTCGGCCCCACCAACGGTGGACGGTTAGAGCCGGGGCATGGACTGCCTCTGGGGCCATGCAGATGGACCAGGCCGTCCTTCAGATGCAGTTGTCTAGAGGCCAAGCATTGACTGCAAATGCCCTTGGCCTTAGAAACTTTCTCAGTCTGAGGCATCACTGCTGGGTGGCCTATCTGCTCCTACAGACTGCATACCTTATAAACATGCGTTGAATGAGAGCTGGTCAACTAAAGTAGAAACGATGCAATGCAACCAAATGAACACCTAAGCCTACTGCAATTACACGCTGGAAAACGGAAGCAAAAATGTTTTTACCAGCGAAATATCATCCAGTCTCCCTACAGAAATCAGATCAAAAGAAACTATTTCAATGGAGCTGCTGAACTTTCAACATGCCCGATGTGCGTGCTGCTAAGCCTAAATAAGACCAGGTGTACTAGTGTAAACAAACACGCCCCTAATCAAGTAGGCGTGTGTACACTAAACGAAGTCGAACAAATCGACTGAAAACAAGGGCCAAAAACACCAAAAAGAGGATTAAATCTTTTGAAAAGAGGAACCCGACTCTCACGTGAAAGATTCATACGAACCAAACGAAGAAAAGGACTCGGTAAACCAACGAAAACCGAGAAAAACGAGCTAAGATCCTGTGCGTAAAGAACAAGCGTGTATCCCAGACGAGGCCATTCCAGACATTATTATTATTATTATTATAATTTTTTTTTGCCCGAGGTATTTAAGATCCCTCAGGCCCTAAGAGACTGTCTACTAATAGACTAGTTAAGCTTGGAGCTCATGGTCGTTATTATTATTATTATTATTATTATTATTATTATTTTTTTTTTTTTTTTTTTTTTACCCGAGGTATCAGTGATCCCTCAGGATTCGGACAAATTATTTAGGAGCAGGTAAATTGTCTGGAGGGTCAGGCCTCGTCTTCATGGTTTGAAGGAAAGAGACAAAAAAAAAAGAGACAAGGTTGTAGCGTTGAATGCTTATTATTATTATTATTATTATTATTATTATTATTATTATTATTATTATTATTATTATTATTATTATTATTATTATGTGCTCTACCCCCACCAACCCCACCTGTGTGTTACTAAATATTAACACTATATCACAAGTTACAGAATGTAGTTGAAGATTTTAATTACCTACCGAGCTGATGAATGAGTTGATCAACATCGTCAGTTAACTTGTCGATTGTATACTGAGACACACCACTCGGCTTATCAGAGTCACCGTATCCTCTCATATCAATGGCAATTGTTCTAGAAACAATAACGGTTTATGAAATGTATTTATACAGGCGGCACATGTATTTATGTATCTATGTATGCATGTACGTGTGTATGTATGTATGTATTTATTTATTTATTTATTTATTTATTTATTTATGTATGTATGTATGTATGTATGTATGTATGTATGTATGTATGTATGTATGTATGTATGTATGTATGTATGTATGTATGTATGTATGTATGTATGTATGTATGTATGTATGTATGTATGTATGTATGTATGTATGTATGTATGTATGTATGTATGTATGTATCTCTGATCATTTTAATTGCGCCTTCACTTTAGCCTCTTGATTGCACTCTGTATCAACGTGAATGTCTATACTCTATAGTATAACTTCATATAATAACGTCTTTCAATGCAAATGGCATTAGTGAATGGTCGCTTAGTCGCTAGTACGTAAATCATGGTTACAAGTCATGGTTAGCTATACGTTTGAGATTCGGGTTTATATTCGACAGATTAGAGAAACCAGAAGGTAGGTTGCTGTATGTAAGCAAGTCGAGACTCGACTGTGGAGTCTCAAGGTTAAACCTGAAAGACAATTTTAGAACAACCAAAGTCGGAGGATCGGGCAACGAATTTTAAAAATTTCAACTATCTACCGTCAAAGCCTGACATCCAAACAATAGTCGATTGAAAATGATGAGAAAACTGAATTAATCGTCGTTCCGTTGGTAAACTATAGGTGCATGCGTACATCATGGGGCTGGTTTTGGACTGTTAGAACTTCTCTAATTTGCAAAAAGGGCTGTGGACAAAAAGTTGAAACTGTTTCGTGTACAGCGTCTAACCTGTAGTCTTTGCTGAACTCTTTGAGTTGATGCCTCCACGAATACCAGAACTCAGGAAATCCATGAAGGAACAGCATCAGAGGTTTATCTTTACGTCCGGCGTCCACATAGTGCAGCTTCAGTCGTGTCTTCTATGTATTAAAAATGAACGATCGCTTTCGATATCGATTTTCTACTACATCAGCCCAAGCTCTAAGCTTTACTGTTCTGTAAGCAGGTGCTTGCAATTTCGAGATTTAATGTTTTACTTCGTGTAATCAGTATATTCTAGCATAATCTTTTGTACACATATAGCTTAAATTGGTACACCGAGGCGTATATGCTAGTAGTAAGGGACTAGTAATTAGTCGACTCCTAAACGTGGTCCATGAGTTTGACGAAGATCTCGATTCATTCGTCTCAGTTGGAAGCTTGTATACCTACCAAGCACAGGCGTAAACCTGTCGTGCCTATGGAATTATAGAGTTCTATGTCCACTTTTTTGAAAACCGAGAAAAACAATTTCTTAGGTTTGCTGACAAAAATGTCTCGCACTGTTTCATTGATGGCAATGAAATTAAAATTTGTGGACAACACTGTGTTCCCCTAGTATGACTATATAATGGTTTTCGATTATAATGTACACTGAGTATGAGTAAATTTTGATATAATTATGGCAGTGTTGACTATTTTTGGACATAGAGCTGTATAAGGTTAAAAAGTCCAGGTTATGGGCACATAACGCCATGATTGCAGACAACGCGAGTGCTATAGGGATATAAGTCCAAGTCACGTGTTGAGATCTCTCACTGGTATTGGGTATGGACATAACGCCGTATAATATTATTCTTCAAACGTCACTTCATCGCGGATCTATCGAATATTCACGTGACACAAAAGCACAGGCCCGGCTCAAGACATTTGGCGGCCCTGGGCAAATCGGCGGTTCTAGGCAAACCGGTGACCCTAAGCACAAAAAAGTTGATGACCTTTTTTTTTAGCAATTCGCCTCCCAAAAATTCCATCTTACACAAAAAGTTGATGACCTTTTTTCTTAGCAATTCGCCTCACAAATAATGAAATACTTTTTGAAAAATGGAAAATTGGCGGCCCCTAAAAATCGGCGGCCCTGGGCGGCTGCCCTGTTTCCCAAACAGACGAACCGGGCCTGCAAAAGCATTCATTCTATTGGATGTGGACTTGTACCTCTGTAGCATTAAAATACTTTAAAATACTGTCCAAATTCGTGGACATAGAGCTATATAATCCTGACAGATGGCGCTGAAGAAAGCGTCTACAGTTAAGCTTGACTATTCTCGACATAGCCCATGTCATCCTGATAACGGATATGGCATTAGGTTGATTTTTCAAAAAAGTGGACATTGAACTGTATAATTCTATAGGCACGTTGTCCAAAATATTTGGGTGGGAAGGGGATTTGGTTATTCATTCTACACTTGTTGCATTGGGTGTACAGTCTATCACAATTATTGAGGAGGGGCACGTGCCCCGGCTGCCCCCCACCGAGTCTACGCCTATGCTACCAAGGGATAACTTGCTGTTTTCCTGACATAATCTTTCTTCAACGGTGGTTTCACTCGATGCGGTCATTGATTGATGCCTTGTGCAATGAAATAACGGCGCTATAAAAATCATTACCAAGAAAAGCCATTAGATTGCTTTCGGTTAGATTAGATATACTTACGTAATATATCATGAGGAACCATTGGCGCATAAGCAGATGGCTAATGCCAGTCGCCTGTCCGCTCTATGCGCACCGGTTTTTCAATGACCTACCTTTAGCGGCATCCAGTGATGAGTTCCATATTCCTCGCTGTCTAAGATCTCTGGTCTTTCGTTCCTCTTCTTCACATGACACCATTTCGTCGACCCATGCTTAATTAGGCCAATAACATATTTTAACAGTGAAAATGTTCCAATCACACACGACAACACAAACGTTAGCAATAACTCGGAGAATTTTCTACTTTTCAGCACAACCGCCATGTCCTTATTTATCTCTCGAAAGACCACAAGAACATATTGCTCTGCGAACTTCGGCTTAGGCCTATAGTGGAGCGAAAAGTAGGTCGACACGCAGGTCAACAATCAACTGTTTTGATACAGAGGCGCAAAAGGGAGTTGCGATTAATTTGCAAAGAATATTTTTCGTTTTGTTTTTGTTTTTTCGTTTTAGGGCTTCCGAGTGCCTAATTGAAAACCAGATTTAATCAGCAACCAATGTGGTCAGCACTCAGCACAACAATATTTTGATACTGGCCTAAGAGTTGGTGAAATTTTAAGCCTTGATTTCAGACAATGAAACCCTAATAGAATGCGCTCTGTGACTACGTTTCTGTATCTAGCGAATCCATTGTGCGTCGTTGAGAATTCGATGATTTACTTTTACGTGTACATTATATTAGCCATCGCCCCATATATAGTGAATGCGTTATTATCATGAGTTACGGGAATAACAAAGGAAACGAGTGACTAAGTACTTCACAATAAAGTTGTTCAATATTTTTATGACCTATAGTACACACAACGGCCAGCATAAATATATTACAACGACGAAATACAGTTGATACCAAATCCCGTGGACTTATCCTAATGCAGTACCGGTAGCTCAAGATTTTCTGTTCGGTAGGTTGAATAGCCTATCTTTCCAATCAGCAGTTGTATGAGTAAAAACTTTTCAAGGACCCGAGTAATTACAGAATCGATTACAATTAACGATTGTACCCATGGCAGATGCGGCGTATCACCTGGTTTCTCATTATGCAAATATATATATATATATATATATATATATATATATATATATATATATATTGTTAGCTTGTTAGTCTAGAGGTGAAATGTGAGTTAGAATGATATGAGAAATGACAAGAAAAACAAAGACTTTCGCAATATTGATAAAACGTATATTTACACTATGTACATAATTGAAACGATACTCACACATACAAGACAAACGAAACGTCAAAAGACAGACTCTCCGAGAAGACGCCTGCACAAACTCCACAAAGGAAGATACAACTCGAGAACCGGCAATTAAACATGAGTAGCGACCACGCAGGGTACACTCTCTGAAAACGACCACAAAGGGTACTTACAATGCGTGACACAACCAGTGCACGTCTTACGCCTTACTTAACTAAAACCGGTCTCCCTGTAGACACAAGAACACTGCTATATATAGTCAACGAGACCATCCTACATTTAGCTTCAAACGAGGTGCGTCTTAACTAAGGTTAGTAAGTGCACGTGAGGATGATAATGGCGGGATGGCAGTAGGCCACTCGCAACAGACCCCCCGACAACGAAAAAGATGAAACATTTAAAGTGTTTCCGACCATGCAGAAACTACAAATGCAGTGCCGGATTAACTTTTTAGAGGCCTGGCGCAAACAATGCAACAAAACTAAAGTAGGCCCTCTATCCAATCAAATTATCAAAAAAAAATGGGGAAAAAATTAATTATATAGAAAAACATACTTTAATAATTTATGAACACAAAATCAAGCTGTGATAGGATCATAGGAGATCGTAAAAAAAGCAGAATCGTTTAGTTTTCTTTTGGTACTATTCAATTTTACTTTATTTCCATGTTGTTTTATGGCTTTAGAGTACATGCCATCTTGATTACGACATGGTTCAGGTCCCATCTGCAGCCAATAACTGACCAAATCTTCATTTATAGTCCACAGAGCAGCATCTGTTTGTGGCACGCTTCCAACAGATTGATTCTCTTGTTTTAATGGTAGATCTATTGTAGTTTCAGATTTAGGCATATCAATGATATCATTGCTGAAATCAAGGGTGTCTGTTGTTGGCATTAGTGCTGACACTGCTGAGCGGCCTAAGCCTGAACTGCATCCAGCTTCTGACGCTGAGTCGACACTATCTATAAATTGCGGCACTTCTCGTGTTTTTACTGCCATAAATTTATCAATACTACCACGTTGCTGTTTGCCTACCTCTTCAAGTTCGCGTTTTCTTTGACGTTTCTGCCAACCGGACTCAAATTTCTTCATTTTCTTTAGGCCTACTTATTTTATTTGTTTAAAAATTAAAATTAAAAAAAGAAATAAGCAGCTACATAAACACTAGTAAAAAAATAGTAGATAATAATATTACATGGAACATACACTGTGTCGTCTGTTCCGTACGCATATCTATTATTTTATTTGGTGATGGGGTCGATCCGCGCATAAATTGATTACGTCATACGTCATCATTACAGTACACAATTAATTAGTACGTCATCATTATAGTAGTAGTAGCCTACTGTAGAAGGCCTGTTTTTATAATGCCACCAAATTTTATATGCAATGCTTGTTTTAGAAATTAAACATTTTAAATAAGCCGGACTGTGACTTATATAAACAAATTCGATCGGATAATCGGATTTCTCAATGTTTTTTTAAATTTGTACCCCCGAAAGAAGGCCTGGCGCAAGTGCGCCAGTTGCGCCATAGTTAATCTGGCACTGTACAAATGTCAACGAATTTAAACTATCTCCAAAGTTCATCAAAGCAACAGTCTAGTAGAAAAATCTATGAGTCCGTAGATATACATGAAAAGTTCGTACATTTAAACTGAGGGACGACTTAATATGTCTGGCAACACGCCGATGCTTAATGTTCAATGAGTACTGTTGGAGTTCAAGACTCCATCGCAAAAGTTTCGCATTCGAAGGAGCCATGCGATTTATGAACTGTAGTGGACTATGGTCCGTATAGACAACCACTGGAGCGAAACCAAAGTACACGCTGAACGCGCGTGCACCAACCACCAGCGCAAGTGCCTCCTTCTCAATTGTCGAATAGCGTACTTCAGCCGAACTCAACTTCCGACTCAGGTAGCAGACCGGATGTTCAATCTCGTCCGTTATCTGAAATAGACAACCTCCCAAACAAAAGTACGAAGCATCTACAGCCAAATAAAAGGGTTTGTCAAAATCTGGCGGTTTAAGTATAGGCCGCGAAGCCATCCTAGACTTCAAATCAATGAATGCATTCTCAGCCTAAGGAGACCAAGTAAACCGGTGACCTTTCTTAAGTAACAAAGTAAGAGGTAACGTTAACTGAGAGTAATGCGGCAGGAACTTGCGGTAATAACCAGCCAAACCCAGAAAAGATTGAACCTGCTTCTTATTTTCAGGACGCGGAAATCTTATCAAAGACTCGACCTTCTGCACATTCAACTTACGAAAGTCTGTGCACAGCCGCAAAGACCCATCTGATTTAGGTACAAGTACAATAGGCAAAGCCCATGCACTTTCGGATTCCTCTACAATGCCTTCTTCCATTAGGCCTTTAATCTCTTTGTCTACCTGTGCCATACGCTCAGGATGCAACCGATAGGCTGTCTGTCGTACTGGTCGTGCATCAGGTATCAACTCAATGCGGTGTGCAATAAGTGAAGTCTTGCCAGGTACATCGCTAAGCACACCCTTAAACGTACTCAGCATGCCCAGTAATTCATTCCGTTGCACAAAATCCAAAGGACTATTTGCCACCACCTCTTCTAATTTAGGCGACTCAGACACATTCACACTTGCAGGCACAACCAAACCGACATCAAGTGTAGGCGTACAATCAACACGCGACTCTACATTGGTTAAAACAGCATGCACTGCAGTAGACTCTTTGAATAAGCCACTCAAGTCTACGTCTAACTGCACATTTATATCAGCAGACTTATCTTCTACAGATTGAGTATGCGACACAGGTAAAGAGCCAGAATCGGTCAATTTAACTTGAGCGCGGGTCGTCACTCCCACATTTATCTCATCTTGTGGACTATCCAAGTCGTTACCAATTAGAACGTGAATGCCAGGTGGCAAATGGTCTACCAACCCACATAAGATAGTGCCGTTAGCAAATTTAGACTGAACTCGAATTTCAACCAAAGGAACACGAAGCGTGACACCCGAAATACCTCTAATAAGGCGAACCTCACCGGTGTCAGAGAACTCATTAGCATGCAATAATTCCTTGCTAGCCAAGCTTTGCAAAGAACCAGTATCTCTTAACACAACAATATTGCGAGAAAGTCCAGTGGGCGTATACACATGGCCAGACGAACAGAATGACAAGTAGCCAGCGTCGACCATTTTAGTCGGCCCATCCTTCTGTGCCCAAATTTCAAAATTTTTCGTGTTTAACTCGTCAAGAAATAGCCAGACCATTTTCCGCAGCTTTTCCTCATCGAAAGTTCCAATTTCTAGTCCTAAAATTTTTAATCTTTCCCTCATCTCTTCGACAGACATATCGAAAATATCTGCACATTCCAAAGGCTTAAACGGTAGCGAATTTTCCATTTTAGAAACTTATGCCACTCAATTCAAACAAAACGACTTTAGGACCAAAATTATGAAAATTTCCGCCTTTTCAAAATTTCCGAAGTCAACGCTCAAAATTTCAAGTAAGCAAACGGAAAACGATGAATTTTAAGGACGAGCCCCCATATGTTAGCTTGTTAGTCTAGAGGTGAAATGTGAGTTAGAATGATATGAGAAATGACAAGAAAAACAAAGACTTTCGCAATATTGATAAAACGTATATTTACACTATGTACATAATTGAAACGATACTCACACATACAAGACAAACGAAACGTCAAAAGACAGACTCTCCGAGAAGACGCCTGCACAAACTCCACAAAGGAAGATACAACTCGAGAACCGGCAATTAAACATGAGTAGCGACCACGCAGGGTACACTCTCTGAAAACGACCACAAAGGGTACTTACAATGCGTGACACAACCAGTGCACGTCTTACGCCTTACTTAACTAAAACCGGTCTCTCTGTAGACACAAGAACACTGCTATATATAGTCAACGAGACCATCCTACATTTAGCTTCAAACGAGGTGCGTCTTAACTAAGGTTAGTAAGTGCACGTGAGGATGATAATGGCGGGATGGCAGTAGGCCACTCGCAACAATATATATATATATAATGAATGAAGTTGTTATAATTGCATCTAGACGAAGGGACTTATTGATGCCGACAATACTCGAACCTTCGAAAGTCACAAGCTTACAACCTCCAATCGAAAGAGCTGATGGCTAGTTGGATGATAAAACATATCTGACGAAAAAAAGTCAAGAAATTAATCACGTTATAAGAGTAGTATAATATTGGCAGACCTGAGTGAGAAGAAGGAGCTTCTCTTATGTAGTCTTATCTTATCTTATCTTATCTTATCTTATCTGAGAATGTATAAAGCGCCTCTTTCTTAAGGAACCCATTCAGGGCGCTCCCAGCGTGGCATCCCTAGGGAATAAAAAAAGTCTTTAAGAAACGGGAGGGATGAAGGTGTGACCCCAAGCAAGATTTTACTGCGGATGGCAGAGGGAAGGTAATTCCATAAGGAAGGGCCAACAAAGGCAAAGACACGAAGTTGGGCCATGGCAGCTCATGCCCTAGGGACATCCCAGGTGAAAACGACAAGCAGACCGGAGAGAACGACAGGAGACAGCAGAAAGAGGTTTGCGCATTAAGTGGCAAGGTATTTCGGTGCTAGACCAAACTGGGTTTTTGAGACCAGGAGCAGTACCTTGTATTGAATACGAGAGGTTATGGGAAGCCAGTGGAGGACGTCAGTCATGTAGTGTAGCAAGGAGGCTAGGCTGTAGGAAGCCGACATATAATGTAATAGGTTGTAATGGCGTTTGGTGTTACGGAGTCTGCTGCTTGAACGTATAGAGACCCGGCAGCCAACCAGTTTACTGGTTGATGACTTTATTTACAAAGCACAGTGTAATGCATATCAGTCACTCCTCACGATGACGACAAATCTAGAACTATGACTACTGACGATGACTCCTCACATGTTTTAAGATCAACTTTAAATGCACAAGAATTCAGACCATATAGACTTAACTATACGATTCAATCAACAAGCTCTTTTTTGGTAAGATAATTAGTAAAATTCGCTTACTCACATAGCCACCATTGTTCAGATCTCTCATGTATCTCGGTCAATATCTAGGCTACAGGTACGTGTATCGCTGTCTGATATATATATATATATATATATATATATATATATATATATATATATATATATATATATCAGACAGCGATATATATATATCCCTGTCTCTGTCTTTCTGCCTATATGTGGCACGGGGTCAGCAGGTCAGTATTCAGCGGTCTAGTTTTTCAGACTGGTGGCTGCACGTGTCTCAGTCTACTCTGAGTTCATGCTTTCCATCAACGTATCGACGTCTGACAAGTCAACCTTTACACTTACATGTTTCACATATTGAGTACAGTTTAAAGGTTCAGGCACAAGCAGGTTGAAAGTCCGAAAACTTAAATCGTCTGTCTTCAGATCTCACGCGTGTTTCTGCTGGCAGATCAAGTAGGCCTAAGCCGTACACAAACAGCTAAAATGAAAATAAACGTCATATAGGCTAGCGTAGGGAGCGCCTCTGATTTTGTTCTGGAAGTGGTGCTGTGTGCAGGTCTACGCACAACTACTTCGCTGACTTTAGCCTGCGGGGAGTTTAGTAATCCGAATATTTCTATTTTTGGACAATGTTCATCCGTCAATCAATCAATCGACATCCCCCATCTTGAACTGCACAAACTATGCAATACTTCGATCAAAATCCAAAAATCAACCCGTTAGGCCTACTCACATAGTCATTCAATCAGTCAGTCAATCTATACCACCCACTGCATTACTGAATCCTGATCAAAAACACGTGTTCATGATCATGATCCTAATCATCATCATTATCGTCATCATCATAGTTGCCTGGTGGTAACATCAGCGAAAATAATGAAGACAGGTCTTTGTTAAAACAAATAAAATATTAAACCACCTAAATCCCAACCAATAGTAATTGATTGCTAGCTACATTCTAACAAGTCTGCACAAGTCTGTCCTAAACGTTTGTAAGAAATATATCCAGCTGTATACTGTTATAAGTGACAATGTTTTCACAGCTGATTACTATCTGCAGTTAAAGTAATCTCGTGATCAGTACTCTATGCTGACTGTAATATCGTAACTATATGTATCTCGTATCCTGTACAAGAACGCTTACTGACAATCTCGCTAATCACTAATCCCTGTATCAGGGTCCAAGAATTGTCCTCTGTAGTTCTAGTTTGCTTAAGTTGCGTCTGTGTCAGGTAGTATATATTATGCCTAAACGAATTTGATTGATTGATTGATTGATTGATTGATTGATTGATTGATTGATTGATTGATTGATTGATTGATTGATTGATTGATTGATTGATTGATTGATTGATTGATTGATTGATTGATTGATTGATTGATTGATTGATTGATTGATTGATTGATTGATTGATTGATTGATTGATTGATTGATTGATTGATTGATTGATTGATTGATTGATTGATTGATTGATTGATTGATTGATTGATTGATTGATTGATTGATTGATTGATTGATTGATTGATTGATTGATGTACAAAATGGCCTATTAGGCTCATTAATTTTGAATATGTTTCTGTTCTATCGGAGGAAAGCTCAATATCCAACACTATGAAGCTCTGTCTTGGGATCTGATTGTTCCTTAGACTAAAACAACTGAATTGAAGGAAGCATTATAGACATCAGACTATTTTGAATGCTGACAGTATTTAACTAAAATGGCTATTCTTTACAAATACTACATTTGTAGTCTATTGGTCTAGAGATGAAGTTGGTATCCCTACTTTCTATACAAAAATTATGCCCATACTCAATCGCATGTGGATGCCTCTGGTGTCTGGATTCTAAACTACTAGTTACTTTTAGTGGCATGTTCTGGAGTGCAAAGGAAGTGGGCATTCACTATATCGGATATTTGCAGGATTTTCTCAATTTCTTCCTCATTAGCCTATGCCCCAGGCAACACAGTCCCTGAAGCTAAATCCAATCCCTGGTCCCGAATCTGATTATGTCTAGTTATTAAGTTAGATAGTTTGTTAATTAATTAAGTAGTTAGTTAGTTTGTCCATAACGGGACACTCGTCCCTTCTGCCATGGGCTTCCCCTTTTGTGTCCACTAGAACACGCTCTTTATGAAACAATGTATTGATTTTGTATTGCTTGCGTATTTTGGACCAATAAAAGTTGATTGATTGATTGATAGTTGTGCGATTAATATATCGCCATTTTTTACTCCTCGCAAGTCGCAATTTATACGACATGGCATATGACAATATGTCTTGCAAGCAAAGCGCATCAGTTAAACTGGCAGTGTGAATATATTATGTGTTAATCGTGCAAAAATTATGCTAAGTCCTGGAGAAACCGAATATCACAGATTCTTATTAGAGGTCTTTCTTATTATCGAGGAATTCTCGAATAAATGCGTTGACTTGTTGCGGTTCTTCCTGATGCACCCAGTGACTGGCGTCCTCTATGTAGCGCAGTGTAAAGTCTTCGACATAGTTGCCAGAACTATCGGCCATTTTCTTTTCGAGGGCTGTATCTTTGGTTCCCCAGATCATCAGCGTTGGAACCTGAAGCTTCGACTTCGGAAAAACTGGTCGATCATACCTCATCAGCGCACGATAATAATTGAGGGGTCCACACAAGTCAGCTGGATAACAGCAGAAAAAGTAAATTTAACAAATCGTGTGTTGTTTAATTTACAAAATCGACATTAGGAATAACAGAGAAAAGTCTATATTCATTGGGAGAAAAGACTAATTAAAGTTTACTGTAAACTTGCTTACTACAAAATTACTATACTCGACTCATATTTTACAATATTATTCTCCTGACGTGTTTGAGTAAAAACTTGTCGCAACTTGGCAATAATCTATTACACAAGAAAGCGACACAATAGGCCTATATGCAATATCTGTAGAAAATGTTCAATTCCTTTGTCATATGCAAGACTTATGAACGTATTAAAGATAGGAATCAAGCAGATTTCTGTCCCTGAAACTATTAAACGGGTTAGGGCCTACATAAAACTATGTGAAATAACTTATTAACGTACAGTATTCCCCAAACGTATATTTGTACAGTTCGATATCTTCTGAAGTGAATGTCCCAGGTTTAGCGCCGTAAACCTTTCCAGTAAGTGACTGTTCGAGCTGTTGCAAATCATTCACACGGAACGTCCAAACTGGCAGAACTGGATTCTGGAATAGGAAGATGTACCTGGAGCACGGATATAAAAAATTTGTCGACGATATCTGAAGGGTAAGTCGATGTAGCTTCGAACCCTCGACTCACTCAATTTGTAACGCAGCGTTAATAATATTTGAGATATGACACACAGTGTACTTAATAAACAAACAGTTAGGCCTAAATGACCACAGAACTTCCGAGTTCGATGTAAAATTACCTACACGTACGAATCCATAAATGACATTTATTATTAAAACTAACAATAGACTCCTTTTATGCTCTCTCAACAGCGTTGACCTTATAGGGCTTGGCTTCGTGTGCGATCGATTGATACTTAGTGATAGACACCGGCGCTATCGAAATTATTAATTACAAATTATTATTAATAACTGCATTTTCAATTGCCTTATATGCACTTTTTCTCACCTCTTTAGCAGACAAGGCTGGATGTGTCTATTACTCATAGCACCATCTGGTGCTTGGGACAACCCAATTTTACCTAATCGTGGGTAAGTTTTTTTCTTATATCCAAAACGTTTTACCAACTACTCACGTCCATGCAGGGTCGGCCAAAATTACGTTCACGAAACTATTGTCTATGTCCGTTTCCGGTTACTTCAAGACTTCTGTCGATGTATTAGATATATATATATAATAAGTAATAAGTATATATATATATATGTCTATCTCGCAAAGTCATTTGCACTTATTGAAACGTAACATTTTGAGATATGGCTTCGCTTCAATATATCGTGCTGCAACTTAAGAAAAGCTGGAGACAATTAATTTTAGACAAACTGATATGCACTGAACTAACCAAGACTTCTTCAGCTGTGAGAATGCCGAGTTCAAATGTTCTTCAAAAGCCAACGGATGCGGACAGTTACAGACGATATATCGCTCGACTTTCTCCGGATGAAGCATCGCATAGGCCCATGCGACAAGTCCTCCCCAGTCATGAGCCACCAAGATACACTTTTCGTACCCTATAGTTTCAACTGCTATTTTAGTGAATGTCTAAAGTCAACATCGCGGAAGCATGCTGCCTCAGGCAGTATGAGAATTGTAGGAAAAAGACTGGGGGGTTACACTTTGATTTACGTATAGTTAGGGTGTGCAATGAAGACTTCACTGTGGGGTCCTAAGAAAGACGGGGGGTTAAACCCCCAACCCCCTACAATTCTGGCCCCGACAATTCTCACCCTGGCCTCAGGCCTATGCTATTTATTGCTGTCAATCGTTTAAAGATTGTCTTAAATGTTTTTAGACAGCTAAAAAAATTATCTTGCAGGTCACAAAGTATTTTATGCCTAAATCAATCCAATCTTTTTGTTCCTATAGCTCATCCCTCATACCAACAAACATTTCAACCAACTAATGGATCAACTAAGCCTCTACCTGTTTTGGCTGGCAGTCGGATAGGCCTACTGAACTGCTCTTGGGGTGGTTCCGAAGTTTTGAAATTCGCCACCCGATAGCGCATTGGATAACATCTGGCGTAGAGTGCGAGAGGTACAGAGATCGAGTCCCATAGGCGGACATGCTTTGTAGGCTGCAATTGCGCCGTGTATTGCATGTTGTCTGTTCTGTTAGTAGTTAAGGTTTATCGCATAACATGTACATGTACAGCGCAGTGCGTTTGCAGGCGCTTAATTAAAGAATAAATATTATTATTATTATTATTCAGGTCTTCTGTCAGTTTTTCAAAATAACTTTGGTGTAACTTTTGGACTGATGTGTTTCGACTTGCTTGCCCACCGCAGTCTTTCTCTAACCTATTAGATTTCAAGCAGGCTTCTTCAACGAATCACGATTTTGTACTGTGGTTTCACATATAATAACAATAATAATAATAATAATAATAATAATAATAATAATAATAATAATAATAATAATAATGATAATAATAATAATAATAATAATAATAATAATAATAATAATAATAATAATAATAATATCTAAGTCCCCGAGGGATCATATGTACCTTGGGGCATAAAAATAATAATAATAACAACAACAACAACTACGACAACAATAATAAAAAAGTTTATAAAGTTCCTAAAATTTCATACAAATAATAATAATAATAATTTAATTACGTACCGAGCTGATGAATGAGTTGATCAACATCGTCAGTTAACTTGTCGATCGTATACTGAGACACACCACTCGGCTTATCAGAATCACCGTATCCTCTCATGTCAATGGCAATTGTTCTAGAAACAATAACGGTTTATGATATGTATGTCTGAATCTGCATAATTATGCATGTATGTATGTATGTATGTGTGTGTATGTATGTATGTATGTATGTATGTATAACTTGTATGTATGTATGTATGTATGTATGTGTGTATGTATGTATGTATGTATGTATGTATGTATGTATGTATGTATTTATGTATGTATGTATGTATGTATGTATGTATGCATGTGTGCATGTATGTACGTATAAGAATATAAGTAAGTATGTATGTGTATATGTGTATCTATATCTGAATATTCTTCTAGCAGCTTTTCTGAAATAACCTGATTGCGCGCTCTGTCAACGTGCATGCCTAGTATATCCTAATCTAACGATCTCTGTAGGACCGTGAATAAAGTGCAAAATGGTATCTGTGACTGGTCGCTTGGAGTGAACCGCAGAATCGGAATACGTTACGACAAATCTGCTCTAATCTGTCCTAACCTGTAGTCTTTGCTGAACTCCTTGAGCTGATGCCTCCATGAATACCAGAACTCAGGAAATCCATGAAGGAACAACATCAGAGGTTTATCCTTAGGCCCGGCATCCACATAGTGCAGCTTCAGTCGTGTCTTCTATAAATTAAAAATCAACGATCATCGTCAATATCCATCTAATATTTCATTAGCCCAAGAGTAGGCTATGTTCCAATGTTCTGTAGGCGTGTGTTTAATTTCCAGTTCTTCGTTTCTTATTCCGTGTAAACAGTGACCTCGACCAAGGAAAGGGACCGCCTGTTGCTTACTAGATCGGCTGGAAAATCGGGTTTTCCCTAAGCCTTGATTACTGATTTTTTACGTTATATTAATTATCTGCTCATGTATTACAAACTATATTATGTCACATGATGCGTTAAAGCGAAGTATGTGATTAGGCCTAAGTCATCGGTTAGAGACAGGTTGAATTTTATAGGCGATATCCTGCCAAATGATATTTTACATTTTCATTTAATTTTTTGCTCGATTTGCTTTAGGTATCAGTTCGTGCAAAATGTTTAAAAGTCAATTCCCGACAAGTAGGCCCTTTTCTTGACCAAGGTAATTATTTTAGTAATATTATAATTATTTGTATGCGTAGCTTAAATTTCTATCGACGCGTGTAAGGTAGTAACGCAGTATCGGTGGGTAGCACGACACTTAATACCATGACACTTAATACCGTGACACTTAATACCGGACTATTCGTACCGACGACACTTAGTCCCATAGACAATTAATACCGACGACACTTAGTCACTTAGACAATTAATCCCAGGACAATTAATACCTATGCACAGATATGCAGTCTGTTGGAAGCATTCGAACTTTTTGCCGAAAGTATGGCACAACACGAACAAATTAACGAACTGCTTAGTTTCTTTGAGCACACGTAGCCTACCTACCTAAGAGGGCACCGGCTTCGAGGGCGCAGAGAGGCGTATGGCCCAGCGTTGTTTCAACATCAACTTGTGGAACCAGTGCGCCTCATCTATAGACGGTATCGTTCGATCGATATAACTTTGCGACGTTCCTGATCGGTATCAAGCAAGATATGAACAAGCAGAAGTCTTTACTACAACAAGCTGCGACCGGTGTCGTTCATCCGCCCCCCCCCCACCCCAAATGTAGTCAATGCTGCAAAAGCGAGTGGAAGGAGCGGTTGCGGCATACGGTAAAACCGAAATTCTTGTTTACCATCGGGCTATGTCTCACCTGTCTCACTCGTGACGTTCACAAAGAACTCGATATGGAACATGGAATAGACTATTGCTGTGTTAATGCTTTCACTGATTTTTACTTAACTGTTTCTTATCTAGTTCCGATACAGTTTAGTTCGCACCCTGGATTAAATGTCATAGGGATTAACTGTCGTAGGGACTAAGTGTCATAGGGACTAAGTGTCATAGGGACTAAGTGTCATAGGTATTATGTGACTGGTATTAACTGTCGTGGTATTAAGTGTCACGGTATTAAATGTCACCAAACCGTATCGGTGTTACAGTAATTAGTCAACTCAGTAGCGTGGTCACGGAGTTTAACAGGTCTTTCGATTTGCTCGCCTCAGAGCAAACTTATGTATTCACCGAAGCTCAACTCCTGATTTTCCTTATAATTTGGTTTCAACCGAGTTCAGCCAACAGATTACGATGATTCAACTGCTATTTCACTTTATGCCGCTATTGATTCATTCCTTGTGCTATTTTATAATGGCGCTATAAATCAGTTGACTACCCAAGTTTATATTAGATACATCTGTTAGAGAAGGGTCAACTGGCGGATAAGCAGATGGCTAATGCCAATCGCCTTTCCGCCCCCTATATACTGGTTTATCAACGACCTAGCCTATACCTTTAGCGGCATCCAGTGATGAGTTCCATATTCTCCGCTGTCTAAGATCTCCGGTCTTTCGTTCCTCTTCTTCACGTGGAGCCATTTCGTCGATCCATGCTTTATAAGGCCAATAACATAAGATAGCAGTGAAGATAAACCAATCACAAACGACAATACATACGTCAGAAATAACTCGGAGGTTTTTCTGCCTTTCAGCACAACCGCCATGACTATGGACTGCAGCTAATTAAGGCAACACTTACACCAACTTAATATGCAGGTCAACAGTCAAGTGTTATTTTGTCGATGGTCTGGTACAGAGGCGCAGAAGGGAATTACGACTATTTAGCAAGAAAAGATAATCGATATTTTTCTTAATGGATGTCTAACAATAAATTAATAAAGCATCAAGTTTATTCAGCAAATAATGTGGTCAGGTCAATATTTTTGATGCTGGCCTAGAGTAGGCTCTACTTGTTAGTGAAACTTGCACCTTTGATTATTTGCAATGAGAATTAAACTTAAAGAATGGAATGTTTCAACTTAATTGAAGTAAATTATTCACTGATTACGTAGAAACACCTTGCCTAATCTTCATATCAGCCAGTCGAGTAGTTTTAAGGTTGCCGTTATTTCCTAATTTATGCCTCTGGTCAACTCTGATCAATTAGGCCTATTATTATATTTATATTTAGGTGGTGTCACTAAACAGGCCAAAAGCCAACGCTTCAAACGCCCCAGCCGAGCAGTTGGGATCAAGATCCTTATTAAATAACCGTATCTGAGAAGAAGTGTCCAACCATGCAGCACATTCAGTGTAATTAAAATGACGCTATCAAATTGTGCGATTATGATTGTCAGGTAAGATAACATAACTCTAGGATATTACAGTGGCAGAATGATGCTGTTTTTTTACTCTCACCTTTGCGTTCGTGTTTTGACTCGATGTACCTCATGTGATATTGATAGCTCGTTGTAAAATTATGTTGCCTAAACGAAGTTTTCAACTCACTCTTTTCAAACTCGTGCGTGGTTTTAACAAAGTCATCCAACTATAAGGCACTCTCCAGTTTAAAAACCTGGATAAGGAGAGTTCCATTTAATATATAGACCTATTTCTTTCGTAATAAAACTCCTAGGATCTTCTTTCCATAAAAAATCGGTTAAGATATTTTGGAAGCTATGATCTTAGAAACTTGAATTGCTGAGTAAAGTTACAACTTATATCTAAATGTTGCATCTTTAAAACATGTGATAGTGTAGGCTTATACTGATAATCAGATATGGTTTCCAACAAAAGCATATTGGAAGAAGCAGGTAATGCGATGAAAAGCCTACGCTGTATACATGTACGAAATGTGCTTCTGAGTGGTCTTATTTAGTAAATTTTGCATCGGCATCTGAATGTCACATACCAATCTGCCAGTGTTTAATCTAGACATCTTTGGGGGGGTAAATGTCCCCCCAGGATTGATGTTTCCCTCCCCCAGAGGCCGGCAATATTATAATGTAGAGAAGTTTTGGGGAGGCAATTCCCCCCAGGATACATGGTGATACATGGTCCCCCCAGAGAGACGGATCCCTAAAAAAAAGGTCATCAACTTTTTTGAGAGTGTAAATCCTAAAGGAAAATTGGGAGGAATGACTAAAAAAAAGGTCATCAACTTTTATCGAAGATGAAAGTTGTAAAAGTCTGAAAAATTGGTTGGTCCCCCCAGAAACCTGGTTTCCAAAAATTGGTTGGTCCCCCCAGAAACCTGGTTTCCCCTCCCAGAAGAGGGGGACTAGATTAAACACTGCCAATCTGCAATCGTTGTATTCCTTGACATTTTACAAGATTTAAGACTGTTAATAATATGTTTGTGATAAATGCAGACACTAATATTGTGAGTTTATTTATGTTAATATAAATTACAGGACACAACACCTGCATTAAAGCGCCACGAAGCGATTTTGTTTTAAGTAACAAAACACAAAACATCAAAACTGAATGTTACGGTTGTTGTAATGTTAGACTGTTGTTAATATAGTCTTACGTTTTTATCCTCTTTTTTGTGAGCACCAACAGTACTTATTAACACCCGAACCAAATCAAATACCTTTAAATCACATTACATCGATTACGCATCTCTGCTAACGGTGGATTGGAATCTATAATTAGTACAAATAACGTAAATATAACGATGATAGGCCTTCGTAGGGTATTTGCTTGAGCATTTCTGTGATACTCGTGTAGTTGCAATGGATCTAAGTCTCTGTTATAGCATTAACAAGCAATTAATAGTCATCCATGGTTTACATCGGACTCATGTTCAGAGTCCCTGGTTCGTATTGTGCTGAAGATCAAGAATGACACCGAACCACAGAGAACACGACGCTTTCTAAGCACATCAGGTTAACCGGGTGTTAACCGTGTGCTGTTCTCAGACCATACATGTGCTGAATGGTTTTCTTTAGGTATATCTTAAATGTGTGCCCTACTTTAGGCATGTGATAAATGTGTGCCCTTCTATAGGTAGGCCGATAGTATGTACTAACTATGTGCTCTTCGATCTTTAGGTATTTGTCAAATGTGTAGGTGTATATACGTTTGGTATTGTAAGCGTTAGAACATGTATTTGTTTTTATTTGATTAATTTTAGACGTAATACTTATATCGTGGATAGCTGAGTTTCGCTATTTATGCCGACATTTGTGATTTAACAAACGTCCAGTCATTAAGTTATAGGTATGGCACTTCGCAGGTCGGATCACCAATCATCTTGTAAACCTACACAGAAAAGAATTGCAGATAATTATATCGATTACAATTAAAACGCTCATAATTTCTCCAAAATTTATATTTGCTGCCCATAGGCCATTTATATTTATAAATTTATATTTGCTGCCCATTGCGAACACTAAATTAAGCGTATTAGATCACTCCGTGAGTTAACCACAATGATCAACTTAATGTTCCTTCACCTTCCATACAAATTCTTTTCACACTCTCGCAATGTAGGATACGTTAATCGCTCCTTCAACTGTAGTCCTCAGAGGTGTAGTTCAAAATAGTTTGGCTTAATCGCAAGCACGACAACAGCAACTGGAAACCTTTGCTTACGGTTGACAAGGCTCAACAATAAATAACAAAAGGTCTAAAACATTAAACGCGGAGGAGAGGGACAAAAGCTTTTGCAATCTGTGACGGTGTGTAAAGAAACCATTGGAAAATGCAAACTCTTGGTAACGCTGTTACAAAACGAATACATTATTATTAGTGTAGCGTTTGTTTCACTTCATCATCATCAGGATCCGTGGGCCGAAGGCCCGTAGGTGTCCAATGCAAGGTCTATCAGTTTTTTCCATAGTCCCCGGTCTTGTGCTAATATATTCTTAAGCTGTGCAGATCTTGTTTACACCAGTCTTCGATGTCCTCTGTCCACCCTCTGTTAGGTCTGCCCCTCCGCCCATTTCCATCCATAGTTCCCATCATCACGGTTTTATTTTTCTATTATCATCCATTCTACATTATGTCCAAATAGACTTAGTTTTCTCTTCATTATTGTTTGCATTTAGATCTTTCTTTATATTCAGTCTTCTTCGAACCTCCAAATTTGTCACCTTCATTGTCCAATTTAGGTGTAGTATCCTTCTATAGCAGTACATTTCAAATGCCAATATTTTATTCTGGTCCGTCTTTTTAATTGTCCATGATTCACAGGCATAAAGAGCTTTGCTAAACACACATGTTTTTAAGATATTTAATTTGTTTCACTTACAACGCGAAATCGCTTTCGAAATCCAGCTGCAGTAACAGGAACTGAAAAAAGAAGTGGATTCAAGCTAGTGCTAAATAATTCAAGACGAAATACAGAAATGTCACACTTTTACGAGACGATAGGAAGCGAAAAAGATATTCGAATCGCATGGTAAGTAATTTACTACAAGTCTACGTCAACAGCATTCCTAAGAAATCAGAGGCGGACCTACATTTTTTGGGCCTTGAACAGTGTTTAATCTAGTCCCCCTCTTCTGGGAGGGGAAACAAGGTTTCTGGGGGACAAAGGAATTAACATAAGATTTTTCCTGTGATTTCATCCATCTTGAAAAAGTTTCAGACTTTTCCTTAATTTCATCTTCCAAAAAAGTTGATGACCTTTTTTTAGTCCTTAGTCCGATTTTTCTACTTTCTCTACACCAATTACTCTCTCAAAAAGGTTGATGACCTTTTTTAGGAATTCAGCTCTCTGGGGGGTAAAAACATGCATACACATGTATCCTGGGGGATTTTCCCTCCCCTATAGGTCTCTGCATTGTAATATTGCTGGCCTCTGGGGGAAACATCAATCCCAGGGGAGACATTCCCCCCAAAGACGTTTAGATTAAACACTGGCCTTGAAGCTTGAACTGTTATGGGGGCCCTTCGCAAACAGACACGGAAGACACTTATGTCTACAGTCTGATTCGCTTCTGGGGGATGGGGCCGGGGACCCTGCAGCTTCAGCTTCATTAGTTTCATGGTAGATCCGCCTGTGTAAGAAATGTGATCCTGTTGATTGATAGACCTATTACTGAAGTGAAATAATCTATCTGTTTCCGTCTCGGTCGACTGACCATTTGGATGTTGATCTGATTACGCCTTGGATTTAGTGTGCCATCGGTTGATACCTCATGAATTATGCACCGGCGCTATAGAAATTACTAATTAATAATAATAATAATAATAATAATAATAATAATAATAATAATAATAATAATAATAACAATAACAATAACAATAACAATAACAATAACAATAACAATAACAATAACAATAATAATAATAATAATAATAATAATAATAATAATAATAATAATAATAACAATAACAATAACAATAACAATAACAATAACAATAACAATAACAATAACAATAATAATAATAATAATAATAATAATAATAATAATAATAATAATAATAATAATAATAATAATAATAATAATAATAATAATAATAATAATAATAATAATAATAATAATAATAATAATAATAATAATAATAATAAATCCCAGCTATGAAAGCCAAGCATCCACTATATAGGGCTATGTAAGAACCAATAAATTTGACGTTCCAAAGTTCGGAGACGAGAGGACGTATAATAAATTTGCACGAGTTTGGACCAGGCGATCTTATGGTAGCAGTGCTTACAAGAAGACCACGCAAGAAATAAGTCGTTGTCACAACATCAGCAATGTTTACTTACCCTTTCCTTCGTATTTGACTAGGTCGGCGTACCACAGGTCAGCATCTGTTGTTGAGAAACTGCTCGGATCTCCGTCGTAACCCGACAGAAGGTTGTAGCTTCCTATGACTTCATTTCTGCACGCAGGGAAATATCCAAGTCCAGCCAAGAAACATTCTCGATCGCACTTACCTAGAAAGAAATCCACCCATCTACTGGACATACTAGCAGTGATGGCAATAGTTAACTAAAAAGTTGCTAACTTTTAGTTTAACTACAAAATTTTAGTTAAGGAAGAAGTTTAACTTTAAAAAATAGTTTAGTTAAAACCATAGTTTAACTAAAAAAAATTTAGTTGCTAACTAAAAAGTTTAACTAAAAAAATCAGCAATATGCAACTATTTATCCACAGTGAACATTGAACACTGTCAGCAAAAAAACATTTTAACACTGCATGGTTTTAGCATTAACAGCCTGTGTTTTCAAATTCATACACTACAGTACACATGTAACTGTATGCCAGAACAGTATACATTGCATAGTTTGAAGGTGAAATTGTCATTGACGCTTTGCATTATTACAGTTCACTTAACGTCTTTTATTGTGAAAATGTTTGTCGTAAAAAGTTGGAAAAAAGCTGGAAAAAGTTTAACTACTTTTTTTAGTTTAGTTACCTAATTTCCAAAATCAGTTGCCAACTTTAATTAAACTATTTTTTAAGTTGGAAAATAGTTTTAGTTTAACTTTAAAAAATAGTTTAGTGCCCATCACTGCATACCAGGAAAATGCTTAATAGGAATCAGCATTGTTAGCCTGTAGATACAACTTTCACCCTGCGGTAGGATTGTAATTTAATATTATATAAATCTACGCAATTTCTCAGCACCACGTAGGCCTAAATCCTGCGTCACGGAGATCTGCTCAATCACTGGGGCTTACATACAGAACTACTAGATCTTACACAGACCACAATGTATGTGAAATTAATAAAAAAAAATGTATTGTCAAGAGAATTGTGCATACAAAAATAAACCAAATGCATAATATATCTAAAAAGATGAATTACCATCTTTTACAATCTGGTTGTATATGTTGACAATTTCGAACATGTTAATCACGCCATCGTGGTTTGAGTCGGTGGAGCAGAAATCAAAGCGTCCCAGGACATATTCTCGATCGCATTCGTCTCCCGCTGAGCAAAAGTCTTTCTGAGAACAGTCGTACCTGAAAACATTTGACCATTCTCCATGTCGTGCTTACATTAAAACTATCACTATTTATTTACAATAATGAATTGTTCCAATTGACCTGATTACGGCTTGGTTTTGGAGTACCCTCGGTTGATGATGCCTTGTGCATTAGACACCGGTGCAACATAAGTTACCAGTTATAATTTGGGGATGAATGGTAACGCTCATGACCAGGAGAGCATTAGATCGCGGTTCGATACCCGTAACCTCCCTTAGAGTGGGCGCCTTGTATGGCTGCCAAAGGTGTGTTTAATTAAGATCTTGATTGTACTGTCATGTTTCAATGTAATCTTACTGCGCACTTATCAGTTTGAATTAATAAAGAAGATTATTATTATTATTATTATTATTATTATTATTATTATTATTATTATTATTTATATTTATTATTATTATTATTTTTTTGCCCCAAGGTACATATGATCCCTCGGGGACTTAGATATTAGACTATTTATTGTTTTTTCCGGAAAATCAGGCCTCGTCCTCCGCTAAGTCATTAAACGTGCCGCGAAAAGCGATGGCATTATAGCGCTGAATACAGATGGAAAGGCGCTGGAAGAGGAACGTAACCTCTCGCGGCTCCCCAGAGATGGCCGAGAGTCGCCGACCAACCTCTCGAAGGAAACTGATCCCGGCGGCGTAACTGATATTATTATTATTAATATTATTATTATTATTATTATTATTGATTGTTGTTGTTGTTGTTGTTGTCATTGTTACTGTTTCATTATTAATTACAATTGCACTATTTAGAGCAACGGTTTTCAAACGGTGGTACGCCGCCCGCGTTCCACTACTGGTAGGCCTACGCCATGTGTCGCTAAATGGTACGCGAAAAAATTCAAAAGGATTAGTACATTCTATTACATTTTAAATTTGTCTACCTATGGTCCTACATTAATTGCAGGGGACTTCGCGCTCGCCTGTTGTTTTTGATCTGACCTATGCTGGTGGTTCGCCAACATTCGATTTTTTACCTGGTGGCAAAATAAAATAAAGTTTGAAAACTGCTGGTTTAGAGCTTACTTATACCTGGCTACTGATAAGGGCTAACAGGCCTATGTTGATGCTAATAAACGTTATATAGCACTCGTATTTCAATACATATACCTACAGTAGGCTATACAATTGTATTTATTAATAGCATTTGGAACAGACATATATATATATAACACGAATATTTATATATCAATAGGAGGCCTGCATATTATAATATGCAGGCCTCCTATTGATATATAAATATATATATATATATATATACAATGATGTTACATGCACGTAAAGAGATTCCATGTTCGAAGCCTTTGCCAAGCACAGTTTTATGGGTTAATTATGTTGTGACGAGGGGCAAAGGACAACTTCTTGAGCAGAGATTAACAGCCGACTCAAAAGTAATTTATTCATTTCTGTCTTGTCAAGGATCTGTGATGTTCTGAGTGATTTTATATTCACCATCTTCGAGAGACAGTAAAATGCTCAGACCCATCTAGACATTATAGATTTGCCTACTTAGCCTACGTGTCTTTCTGACGGCTGCGTGATATTAGTAAAGTTTGGATTGCTTCACTGACAACTCAGAGCTTGGGAGCTCAAGTATACCCCCATTGCAGAAACAAGTTCCGAGATATCCCCACCACCTGCACTCCTAGGGAACTCCTTCATGAAATGTGCACTTAGTTGGTGGGAAGGTCAGAGGTGCTGGAGTGACCCATAGGCGCCGACTCCTTGCGAGCCTTGGGGGCCAATGCACCCAGAGAGAAAGTTCAGTGGGTACCTGGCACCCAGAAGATATCGAACCTTAAATTCAAATTTTTTACAACTAAGCAATCTCACAACTCACAACTTGAGAAGTACTACTACAACACAAATACCCAACATGATCTTACAGTCACAGCCCGTACATACATAAATTACTTATTTATTTATTATTTAAAAATAAATAAATAATAAAAATTAACACCGATTTCCAATACTTTTTCTAACCTCGTAACCTTTGACAAGAAAACAATTTTCTTTCTCTGAAAATCCGCTGAAACTTAGAAGAGCGGGAAGGGGAAGGTAGGGGAGGACTCAGGCACCCAGAGACAAAAGCAGAAGTCGGCGCCTATGGAGTGACCTGTCCTTCATGTAGGCCTAGGCCAAGAATTGAGAGAGCAAAACACCGTAAATAAATAGCTTCTATCGCAAAAGATCTGACCAGGGGCGTAACTTTGGCTTAAAAAGTGGGGGGTACCAATTTCTTCTCCACTTTCGCTTTTCGCATGGAGACCATTTAGGACATATTACCCTGCGAGTATTCTCATTAATGTTTGTGTCCATAAAAACAAGCCATCTTTTTAATTCCATCAATAATAAAATATTGATTGGCATTGTTTAAAAAATGGGGGTACGGTAACCCCAGTCGAAAAAGTGGGGGGTACGGGTACCCCCCCGTACCCTCCACAAATTACGCCTATGGATCTGACGCCAACCCCGTCTTCCCCTAACTTTCTTTAATTTCTTCTAACTAATACGCCTACATCAAGCCATACACAGCCATGCTGTTTGATCTTGAGGATTCGTGGTCCTATGTTATCATGCACGCATGCTGCTGAGTTTCTATTAAAAGTACTTATACAAACTGATGATTTGAAATTCGCAATAGAAATAGACTGCAGCGTAAAGCCTACATCCAACACCTTAACTTACTCTGATGAGACAAGACAGCTGAAGCCGATCAAAACGAACGCAAGACTCAAAACTCTTCCCATGATCTGCAATAAAGAACAGCATTTCTAGATCACGCATACATCCACTGTACGTGCAACACTTTTTGAGGTGTACACACCAGGTGCCATGTAAAGTACCTTCACAATATTCATACACATGCATGCATGCATGCATACTCGTATGCATAAATTTGCACATGCATACATACCTATACACACATACACAAATACATGCATACATGCATGCACACATACATACAAACATACAATTCTTTCATTCATTCATTCAAAAATTTAATATAGCGCACCTTCAAGAAACCTACTCAGAAGCGCTCCCAGCCCAGCCACGGCAATAGAGATTAGACTTGAGCAGCTTGTAAAAAGCAGATGTGTTACCCCTAGGGAGAAGGCGAATCTCTAATGGAAGACCATTCCAAATGGAGGGTCCAGCTATAGAGAAATCCCGGCGTTGCCTAATTGTGGAGCGAGCCCGAGGGACTAAAAGTTCTCCCCCAGAAGAAGACCGAAGAGCACGCCGACCAACTGAATCAGAGACCGGGCGGCAGAGCTCACACAGATAGGCCGGGGCACAGCCTAAGAGACAGCGCCATACCAGTACAGCAACCCTATAACAGATACGCTGCGGGACAGGGAGCCAATGCAGCACATCACGCATGTATGCAGAAATAGGGGCATATTTAGGGATGCGTCCAATAAGCCGAGCAGCTGACCGAAGAACCCGGTCGAGGCGGCCAATCAATCCAAGCGGCAGACCAACCAAGATCGCACTGCAGTGATCCAGCCTGCTTGTTACAAAAGCATGTATAAGGATGACAGTAGCATCATGAGACAGAGAACGAGAAATAAGCCGCAACTGGCGCAGTTGATAATAACAGCTACGGGTAAGCTGGTTAACATGTTGGGAGAAGCTAAGAGTACGATCCAGGAGGACTCCTAAATCCCGAACCACGTCCAGGAAGGTGATATGGGGAAAAGCCTCTGCCACCAAGGGCCAATTAACACCCGCTAATCGCCTACCACCACCCAGCCAGATAAATTGAGTTTTAGTAGCATTTAAGAGCAAGCGGTTGGAGGCTAACCAAGCAGAAAGGACCTCCAGAGCTTGAGTCATCTGCTGTACAGCAGCTACCACCCCATCAGGGCGACAGTGAATGTATGCCTGAACATCATCAGCATACAGCTGGTGAAGAAGCCCGCATGCCTCCAACAAGGGGCCAATACCAGCGGTATAAATAATATAAAGTAAAGGGCCTAGCACTGAGCCCTGAGGAACGCCATAAGGGGCAGGGACCCAGCCAGATCTAGAAGAGCCAAAAACTACACAGTTAGTGCGCTCTGACAAGAAGGAGCGAAGCCACTCAAGGGGCCCACCAGTCAGCCCAAAAGAGACAGAGAGGCGTTGGAGGAGAATGTGATGATCAACAGTGTCAAAAGCCGAGCTGACGTCAAAGAGGGCCAAAAGAGAGATCAACCCAGCATCCATGGCCTAATAGTAGAGCCGTGGCTAGCTAGAGTTCACACGCCTGAGGCGCCACTCCTTCCATACAATGTCGTATACATACGTGCATATATATATATATATATATATATACACACATACATACATACATACATACATACATACATACATACATACATACATACATACATACATACATACATACATACATACATACATACATACATACATACATACATACATACATACATACATACATACATACATACATACATACATACATACATACATTAAGTTACGTCTTCGAATAGCTCGTGAGGTTGATCTTGCGTCCTAGATCTTTAACACGCTGTTGCTTTCCTCCTCTCTTATCTTCGTGAACCGTCGACCTAATTCCGTCCTCGTCAACCAGACCCCTCTACTGATAACAACTCGATACAGCCGCCCAGATTCGGCTCAATGGCATTCATGTGCTGTATGCGCTTATGCATGTACTTATGCAATTACGCATGCATCCAGACTCTTAATTTTAGCCGCATTCTGCATGACATTGTGTACGTCACAGAAAGTGTTGTCAAAAGTGTGTAAGTTCGTTAACGAACAAAAGGTACATCTATAAACAACTGAAACTCTGATAACTGGGAAGGGCCTCACTGGCGGGTTCATACACGCATAGCCCGACCTTTTGAATCTGAGATGCAATCACAGGTTAAAGGCTTAAATTTTCTTAGCTGCGGTATTTGACGGCGGGTAGCCAGCCTTCTCCCTCACCAACTTTTATCAAGCCCTTTTGCAACGTTAGCTCTGTCTCTCTGTCTCTGTCTCCCTCTCTGTCTCTGTCTCTCTGTCTATGTCTCCCTCTCCGTCTCTCTGTCTCTCTGTCTCTGTCTGTCTCTCCCCCGTCTCTGTATGTCTCTTTCTCTCACACACATACACACGTACACATACACCCATGCACAATCATTCTCTCTGTCATTTTCCTCCTACCCCACCTTCTCTCCTGTTAGGTTTATAATAAAAACTGAAATCGAACAAAATTAATGATACAGACGAATATGTTTTACAAACAGACGAACCTGCAGAGATATCTTATAGCTATGTATCGTGAAGAACAACGTAAACCCGGAGCAAACAAGCGTCTGAGCTCAGTGGCCAACTGACCTCTGAATTAAAGCAATCCGCCGAGAACAAAGTTTAAGCCGATCGGAGTCCAAAGATGTCGCCCATTGAAATGTAAACAATAATTGATCACCTCTCGCTCTGTTGCAGAGATTATTGTTACCTATTGGTTAGCGTTCTGTAGCCCAGAGGTTTTCAAACTTTTTGGACCAGGGACCCCTTATTTTATCTAGGTATAGCTCGCGGACCCAAGCATTTAAAACGTAAAATTTATCACTTAAAATTTAAACAAAATTACAGGCAGACTGTTTCCACAATACAAGCTTGCTTATAAGTAACGTATGAATCTGAAAATACAGGCTGTTAATGCTGATTTTAGTGGCGCTATATAAGTTTTCGGTTACAATTTCGGTTACAATGCTAAAACCATGCAGTGTGAATCATTCATGAATATTTTCAGAACGCTCTCGCGGACCCCCGCCATATCCTTCGCGGACCCCTCTTGGTCCGCGGACCACAGTTTGAAAACCTCTGCTGTAGCCTACTATCAACACTGACCTTGGGTTTCAAACCCCGGCCGGACAAACGATGTTTAGAGACATCTCTTCGGAACTCTTCCACTTGGTCGGTGAGAAGATTAGACGGCTAGAAAGAAGACTGGTCACCCGCCTTCGTCTATCGGAGCTAAAAAAAAACTGACGCTACCATATTCACCTTCAACTTCTTGTCATTGATTGATTGAGTGACCGAGTTATTGACGCCTTTGTTAAACACGTTTTGGCGAGTGTGACATAAAAACTAAGTGATTCACTGGCGCATCCAAAGAGACGTGAAGTCCGACCAAGAGGTTCGCCTGCATTCTTGCAGAAGAGACTCGCGAAATAATAAATAAGTAGGCCTATACTAGCTGCAGTCATGGGCGTCCGCAGGAAGTTTTCTAGAGTGGGGGAATTTTTCTAGGAGGGGCAAAATTTTCTAATGGGAGCAAAATGACGTTTTTGCATAGAATTTATTCAAAACAACTGATTCATGAAGACAGAACACGTGACAAATTTTAAAATAAATAGGGGCCTACTGATCAAGGACTTACCTAGATAATTAAGTGTAAGCTATTTTGCATTGAAAATTGTGTTGGGACTGTTGTAATAATCATAATAAACAACTTTTATTTTTTAGATATTTGCAAAACCCAGGAGGGGCAAATGCTCCCTTATCCCCTCCTCCGGACGCCCATGGCTGCAGTGCATAGGTGATTGTATAGCGTATCTTACCTGCAACTTAGTTGCTAATCACCATCTACACAGTAAAATTTCGAGATCTTTTTAAATCAGTGCATCCGACGACAAACCTCTGACTTCTCTGGACAACCCCACTGACAAGACGCAGCGCTCGTGAATAAGCTGGTGCCCTCTCTTAGCTTTCGAGTAGCGCTTTACAGATTTGGAGATTACGATTACGATTCCGAGTCTCACTTCTCTTCGGCGTTCGGCCGAATCGACTCAGTCAATTTGACTGTGCCGTTAAGAGCAGATATAACAGGCGCTGGGCAGAGTCAATCGCAGTTGCTCAGACATTAACGCATACAGCGTTATATAATTCTACGGCCTTGGTCTGCCAGATTTATTGGACGACGTTTTCATGTAATCGCGAACGATACTCGACGACATGTGGGTCACAGAGTTAGGCCGCCACCAGCAGGCTCACTGAAACGCAAGCTAAAGGACTTCCGTTGAAAGCAGAGCGCCGAAGCTTATCAGCATAATTAAGTGCTGTATAGCTGCCCTGGGTTTATGTCCACAGTCGCAAAACGAGAATCAACAACTACAGTAAGGTGAGACCAACTAGTATGATCGCTTCAGTAATCCATCAGAGAGCCGTGAAAATGTACCTGCTGTTGAAATAGTAAGGCACGCGACCCCGACAAATGCGCCCCCGACTATACATGTAGCGTCAATTGGTTCATCCAGCAGAATATTATGTATAGCATAAGAATGTTAGAAAATGTTAGCGCCCTTGTCGAACAAAGACTGAAGCGTCACTTGGAAGAGGTCAAGCAGCCTGTTACCAATAAAAACTATGTCCCCTTAAATCGTCGGATACAGGCTGTAACAAAAAAAACGCGGACATATGACCCAGTTCCAAATATAGAAAATATCTAAGGAGTAGGCCTATTTCTCACAACTCGGAACTTCAGTTTGCTAATTATGTAACCCGTTGTAACTATAGGTGAAAATAACAATGCGGTTTTCAAGACAAATTTCATTCGTTTGAATGCGTTAACGTCTACTGATTTTCTTGCATGATTAACATGTTTAAGTTTAAAGCTTTCTGGGAGCAGCATTAGTGGTTCAAATAGTCGGGGCTCATTTGTACGATCGCAACTTCGGGGGCGCAACTGTCGGTGTACCCAGATGACGGCCGAGTCTCTGATGATTCCGTTAACCCAAATTTGAACGAACATCGGGAAGCCAATCCCTGTTCATGCATTCACGTGGGCCAAGATTACGTACAAAGAAAATATCGTCAAAACGTAGAAAATCGCAGCAGTAACGAAGATATAATTCCGACGTCCAAAGTAAACTCCAGCATTTAAAAATTTCGAGCAAGTTCTACAGTTAAACAAAATAATTCGCCGAAATAACGCGGTGGGCGAATCGCCAACCTACATGGCTTCTGACACATTGCACATTGTATGTATACTTGGCCCAGAGTGATACTCGGTGTGATTTTCCACAACAGTGTAGGCTATCAGACATAGATTAGGTATAATTGCTCATTTATTGTACATCCTTTCAACAGTACATAGTCATTGGCACGATCCCGCGGTGGAGGGTGTTCCAGCTGAAGTGCACACACATAAAACATCAAACCAACAACTGTACAACTTCTCCCTACCAATTATGCACATTGCTTCTCAGACTGCTCGAGTCCTCCGCTCGGTGGGGAGGGGGATGCTATCCGTCCCGTTTGCCCGTACTGCTATCATGCAGACCCGCGCTTTCTCGGTGGTTGGCCCGACCATATGGAATGGCCTTCCCTCTGAGCTGCGCCTACATCCTAGGTCTTCCTCTGGTACCTTCTATGACCACCTGAAAACTGCTCTTTTTCGCCGTGCTGGAGTCGGGAGCGCCTCTGAGTAGTTCCCTTGAAGTGGCGCTATATAAATTTACGAATGAATGAATGAATTGACAACAAACTGTCGAGTGTGGATTAGGAGATGTAAACATTCAGCTGTTCCATGCCTCAATCAACAGAGACGTGGTTAATATTAACATTAATAATAATAAAAATAAATGATGCACGAATTAATATTAACATTATAATCAATTAATATTATTATCACTATACTAGTATTAATATACTACATTTTTTAAATGGCAACTATATAAATTATTTGCTTGATTATCCGTGGCTAAAACCCGTGTTGCAATGCGTTCGTTCGTTGTACCGTATCTAAAGTTAGCGGTATTCTATTTCTTTGCAATTTCAACAACCAAATTTGATAACTGGCCATGCAGAAAGATTCCTAGTTGGTGGGATCTGCTCAACACTAGCGCATCTCCTTCAACTCAACTTCTCCTCATTGATCCATCAATTGTTCCATGACCGTTCCACTGTCCGACCTTGTGTTATAATTATCAGAAAGTGACGCATTGCTGATCATTTTGCCATACCAACTTCTAAAGCTCTGAACACTTAATTCAGCCTCAGATCCTATGCCGCTGGACAGAAGGGGGCGTGTGACCGCAGTTGGTGTGGACTAGTTGCCCGGCGGCGGCTGATCGTGGAAGATGCCGGTGGAAAGGGAAACGCTTTTCGACGTCTCCAGCTTCTTGAGATTGGAATAATCTTGCGTTGCTGTTGGCATCGTTTGTTGCGGAGTCAGTTTCGCACAGCAAGATTTAGCAACAACGACAAAACACAGTGACTGATGTGACTGATAACAGAGTTAGTTTTAGACATTGTTTGATGTCGTCGTCGTCGTTGTTTTTGCTCGCGTCGTCGTTGTCGGCTTTATCATCTTTATCGTCGTTTTCCGTTTGCGTTGTCGCTTCATGTTGAACTTGATTTGTAAACAAGCGAGCTCTGCCTTGTTTGAACTGTCGTACAGACGCAGTCGCGTATCGTATTCACCCTAAGGCAGAAATAAACATTGTATTGTATTGTATTGTATTGTATTGTATTGTATTATATATAGAAATTTATAAAGCGACTCTCGCAGAATAACTATTCAGAGGCGCTCTCAGCACAGAAGCCCCGGGGAAAAAGAAATGTCTCGAGGGAACGCGAGACCGATAAGGAAAAGCCAGTCATTAGTTTGGGTCCGAGCAGATGGGAAGGTCGTTCCAGATCGAGAGACCCACTACAGAAAACATGTACTACCTAGGATACCGTGAGAGTTCTCGTTTAGATAACTCAGCTAGCTTCGTTTACTGTTTTTCGTTTTGAATTAAACACCTGTGCAGAAAATGCAAGAGGAGCAGAGTTAGTTAGCTGTCGGCATGGGTCAGACAATTGGTTATTATACCGTAGTTCTCGCGGCAGTGTCCGTTCTATAGCAGTCATTCTATGCCCTATCGCGAGAGATATGCAGTCCATATGACATTGGAGACCTGAATTCTACTGAACATGGAGCCCATACTTGTGTCAAGACACTTAATGTAGTACACTCACTCAGTGGCGTAAACTTGCCCAAAATAGTATTCATTCTACACTTGTTGCATTGGGTGTACGAGGGCTCAGATAGCCTATGTGAGATGGATTGGAACCTCTTTGCCAAGTACATGGAAGAAAAAAGCCAATCCTATCTTTGGAGTTCTGGAACAAAGTATGTACAGCGGAAAATTTGACTTATCTGGGCACAGTGCTCAGCTCCTATTTTCATTGTGAATTTCTGATAGTATTTAAGTTCTTTGTCTTTGTCTTTCTGTTTTTGAAGAAGTTTGTCTGTATTGAAACATGATATTTTAATATTTCAAGAAATTAACCTCTCGATTTTTGTGGGGCAATCCCTTCTCAATTACTGGGGGCACGTGCCCCAGCTGCCCCCAGAGTCTACGCCTATGCACTCACTGCACTTATAGCCAAAGTGTTGACAGAACTTATTACGAAGAACAGGTGCATCTGAAAGCAAACGAAGCTTAGACAACTGGAAGAGTAACACGTAGGACCCAAACAACAGAATCTCACCCAGAGTTGACAGTTAAATAGTAGTAAAAGGTGACTGAATATGACATACCGTTGCAAGAGATTCAAAAATTCCTCTGAGAGCCGGAACGGGTAAGAGCCAGCGCTTGAGGTGGTAGAGACCAGCTTCAAATGGACACCGACACGGGATTCTGTGCTTCTTCAGGACACGCGGACAATCTTTGTCCGTTGGAAATAGCGTTTCCAGCAGACCACACACGTCTTTGTAATGACTACAAAAAGAACAATTCATCCACTGCTATCACTTCTAAGCTAATAACTTTAACGGACCACACGTGTCTTCGTAATGACTACAAGAACAGTAATCCAGAACATGTATCGACACAGTTAATACAGCGAAAACCTCGCCACTCTGATTCAAGTCACTGTCTAGTCAGTCTGGTGAGTGCATGGGTAGCAGGTGCTACTGCCAATCAACAGCCTTCACTCCATGTCAGAACAGGGACTCATCTGAACACTACCACTGCCTCCCTCTGGCGAACTCGACAACAAACAAATCCACCAAACGATCACCCGGAGTTTTCTGAAATCCAAATGGCTTCTATTTAATAGAAGTTCTATAGCCATTGATGCTGATGTCCAAAGTGTTCGTTATTATTTCTTGGCTGGTCTTTTGTTGAAGGAAGTGGTATATGCCTCACTTACCTAATGCACACCAACGTACAGCACTTTCGAGAAATTCTGAAAAGGCGCTATATAATATTTTGAAACATACATACATACATACATGCATGCATGCATACATACATACATACATACATACATACATACATACATACATACATACATACATACATACATACATACATACATACATACATACATACATACATACATACATACATACATACATACATACATACATACATACATACATACATACATACATACATACATACATACATACATACATACATACATACATACAATCATAAGCTCATTTCCTGGGTATGGAATAATGAAGAGGAAATCTCCTAATACCCATCGAAACCTCGGTTGGTTACAGGCCATCAGTTATGTTATAGGCCTACAGTACTTACACACAATTCTAAAAACTGTCAGAGATTCAGTAAAACCGACACTTAAACATCTGTAAGATGTCCATAACAGCCACTTTTGTTCTACCCTCATGCCACCGGCGGCACAGAGCGGGTCAGGTAAGGAGGGCCCACTCAAAGCGGCCGTCTGGTGTCTTCTTCACCTCTGCAGGGCATCTCCCGGGTTTGATCCTTCTGCATTTCAACCATGACTTGAAACTGATCTAACACCCTGACTCCTGTAGATTGGGTTAACTAATCTCCGGTGAGTATGCTGGTCTTCCCACCGCAGCTCCAGATATCCACAGAAAAAGAACTTATCTGTCTCCAGATCGCACGGTTGCTAGCTAATACTCTAGTTTCAGGTCACCTCGATTACTGTAACTAACTGCTATATGGCACTGCAAAGCAGTATGAGAATTGTAGGAAAAAGACTGGGGGGTAAGACTTTGATTTACGTGGAGTTGGGGTGTGCAATAAAGACTTTACTATGGGGTCCTAAGAAAGACTGGGGGGTTAACCCCCTCCCCCCCAACCCCCCGACAATTCTCACCCTGCTGCAAAGACAATATGAGCAATTTATAATTTCTTCATAATTTGTAAGTCCTTTGCCAGTGACTATAATGAAACACTCAAACTGTAACGCATCATTCCAAATGGTAATCACTGCCCAGGCATCCAAACTATTCCACAAAGATTCAAGTCGAAAAAATGTCTTATAGTTAACAAGGTAATATGTACTGGCCAGCCAACTCTTCCATTGTATTTGCTTATACCTTCAGACCCATAAACATTGCACTCGCTGACTGGATGCTTTGTTGGACCCGAAACCAGACCAACGCTGGGTTGTCAGTCTTTCTCGGTCGATGGCCCATGGTGTTTGAATTCGCTATCTGGTTCTGTAATAATCTGGAGTTCCTGTTTTGTCGTTTGAGTATGAGACGAAAGAGTCTCACGCTGATCGAATTGCTTATCATCCGTAGTCACCCTTTCGCTGTCTGGACCCTCAGAGACCTCGACTAGACATATCATCCAATGGATTGTGGTTCTGGAATGCCATTCTGCTTAGAAGCAAGTTCAAGAAATCATCGAATGATGCCGTGTGCATTGAGATTCTGGAGATTAGATTGGATTAAAAGAGGATACGGGGGAAGCAGCAGAAAAGGAACAGGCGGAAGAGACAGAGGATGAACAGGAGGAAGCAGCAGAGGAGGAACAGGAGGAAGAGGTAGAGGATGAACAGGAGGAAGCGACAGCGGAGGGACAGAAGGAAGCAGCAGAGGAGGAACAGGAGGAAGAGGTAGAGAATGAACAGGAGGAAGCGACAGCGGAGGAACAGGAGGAAGAGGTAGAGGATGAACAGGAGGAAGCGACAGCGGAGGAACAGGAGGAAGCGGTAAAGGAGGAACAGGAGGAAGCGGCAGAGGAAGAACAGGAGGAAGAGGCAGAGGAGGAACAGGAGGAAGAGGAACAGGAGGAACAGGAGGAGGTGGAAGAGGAGGAACAGGAGGAAGCGACAGTGGAGGAACAGGAGGAAGCGGCAGAGGAGGAACAGGAGGAGAATCTCAGGAAAAGTAAGTCGACGGTTGTTGAACCGGCTGTAAATATCACGTCCTGTTGTTCAAAGACGCGAATCCTCTTGTCTCTCTTCCTCCTTCTCCCTTTCCTCCCTCCACCCTTCCTCCTTCCACGCTTCCTCCTTCGCCTGCCTACTCTTCCATCACTCTCCCAGTCTCAACCGCAGACTTCTTACCGAAGATCAACAGTTGCTGCTGCTGCTTATATACGAGTCTTCCCGTAAGTTGGTCCGTCTCTGTGTCCCTGTGCATACGTCTCTCTGTTCGTCCGTCTCTCGTTAGCTGATGTATATGACTGCCGCAACTATTTACCGCGACGCGGGTGGTCCTTACGACCACCACCACCCAGAACTCCCGTTCCCGTCACCCCTTCTCCTACGCTCGCTCGCTCCCTCCTTTTCCTTCGTTGCCTCTCCCATTCTGTCCGTTCGTCTACCTGTCTGTCCGTCTGTCTGTTTGTCTGTCTGTGTGGCTGTCTGTCTGTGTGTTTGTGTGTCTGTCTGTGTATGTGTCTCTTTGTCTGTCTGTCTGTTTGTCGCATTCTTTTCCTTGTTCTGAATCGCCTCGGCTCCGCTCACGCCGTTACACGATAAATAGAAGATTAGCCAACAAACCACCAGCCACCCACCCTCAGACCTTACATCTCGTCCCCACCCTCAGACCTTCCATCCCGTCCCCACCCTCAGACCTTCCATAACATCCCCACCCTCAGACCTTCCATCCCGTCCCCATCCTCAGACCTTCCATCTCATCCCCACCCTCAGACCTTCCATCCATACCCACCCTCAGACTTTCCATCCCATCCCCACCCTCAGACCTTCCATCCCATCCCCACCCTCAAACTTTCCATCCCGTCCCACCCTCAGGCCTTCCATCCCGTTCCCACCCTTAGGCTGCCTCCGCCAAAGCCCGAGACGCTCAAAGTTTAGGAAATTAATTCGGTCCCTGACGCCCCCAACTCGTCTCGCGATATTCACCGGTTACAATAATCAAGAGACGGTGGCCGATGGAGAGTGTTTATTGTCCGTCAATTGACCAGAGAGGGCGCTTCTCTTACACCTGCAACAAGACGGTGATATTCGCGAACCTCGCTTTAGGGTCGGAGAAAATATCGGCCGGTGGTGAATACCACTTCGCAATTATAGCACACGCGAGGATATCGTGGTACCAAGACAGCTGTTTGTAGGAGAAAATAGCAAGGAAAACCCGAACCCCTTTGGGTCGGGCTATCGCTTACTGAGGATACGTTTCTCTGTGAAATTCGTTCCTGCCTGTCTCTCAGATGATCAAACCGTCCCTGATTGAAGACACATCTGTCCACACATTTCGCTTCAGTCTGTCTTTGCTTCCAACGGTTCAGACTCTCTCATTAAAGATACGTTGGCTCCCAACATTCTGTTCCAAAATCTGCTCACATTTTATGCCGACCACACAACTCACCCTGATATATAGTATCTCTCACCTTTTGACGAGTAGATCTGCCAGACTGCCATGTTGTAGCGCCATAGCGAGGTTCTGTGTACAATGTAGTGCGAGTTCAAAAGTCGAGTGAGAGCCACTCTTGCATGCATGTGCAAGAGCTGAGAAAAGAAACTATCAGCGTTTCGTATTATAACCAAAATTATCTTCTGGGCTGATCAACTTCTTTTACTGAGCACGCTGGCTGGGCCTCAGAAGGTAAGGTTTTCCACGGTTACAAACACAGTCATCTCTTCTTAGTTGAGTCTTGGGTGAAGCATTGAGTGCAATAGAGAGAGTACTTACCATATATCACTGTTTTTTATAGCGCAGTAAATACCTTCAATGGTATTACATTTTTAGAAAGCAAACGCCACTATGAAAAGCTCTAACCTACCATGTACCAATGTTACTGAAGCACGGTATCTTCAGCGGTATTCCGTAGAAGTACTTGCTGACGCTGACGTCAGCTGATAACGTCATCGGTAGACGTTCTGTGACGTTGACGAGCGTGGTCAGACGCGCTCGACCGGGCGCCCTGATGGGTGAAGGACTGACGGAGAAGTTGAGAAACTGAACAAGTCGACTACTCTCACTGCCTGTGTATCAAACAGGTTGACAAGCAGTTAGACATCAATCTATTACAAGGTTCGGTGGCTGACATTTGCCGTCAGTCGCACCTGTGTAAGACACATCACATGATTGCAAGTTGCACCTGTTAGATCAGTTAGGTGGCCATGAGTTCAGCATGTTTATATTTATATATATACATGCATTTGTAATCATGTTTACATAATATTATGTATATATATATATATATATATATATATATGCATGCATGCATGTACACATATATACATACAAACTTGCACTGCCTATCGTGCTACACACATATACATAAAGATATTCATACATATATACATTTGTACATATACATACATACATACATAAATACATGCATACATAAATACATACATACATAAATACATGCATACATAAATACATGCATACATAAATACATACATACATACAAACACCACTTGAGATCTTTCTGTTTTTTTGCATTCTGACATCTGACTGACAATCTCACGGGTGGCACTAAAACAACCGCTAGCCAACTCGACCAGACAATCACCAGGATAATTACCACCAACAGCACATCAGAATTTCAATCGCGAGTTAGATTATTCAGATCAATTTTTGTCCCATGGACACGACCTCACTCAACTCAACAACCATTAGACCCGAATTTAAAGGTCGAACCCGTTATTCGACCCGACCCGAGGAGGACTTTAAAATGCGCCTCGATGCAACCAAACTGCGCTTTAGGGTTGCAATATAACGTATTTTGAAGACATATCGACGTGGGCTCAACGGTCCGGTGAATAGGAAGGTCTACCCGGTCGTTGGTTTAGTCCTGACTAATTGGGGTTAAAGCGCGCCCCTCCTCCTTCTCCTTCTGCCCCTCCTCCTCTTTCTCCTGCCCCTCCTCCTCTTCTTCGTCTCCTTCAAACACACACTCAATCGCCAATAAACGGTCCAGACGAGGAGACTCGCCTTGCGACTCGCCTTGGAATCCAAGGCGGAACCGCGGTGGCGTCTGCATAGTTGGCACGCATAGTATGCCACGGCACGACGCCGTCGTCATTGGCGAATTATTGCCCCGTCGTCGAAGGTGGACGTACGGAACGACGACGGGGAGAGATTGAGGGACGACGGATCGAGGGAGGGCGATGACGATATTGATCGTCTGTTAGTCGACGGGCGATTGTTCGCGACCAGCCGAGTCCTCAGCTGAATTGACGGCGTCGACAAAGGCTGAATGGACGACCGATGACGCCGATGAAGGTTCGATTGTTCGACGGTCATCGTTCCCCATAAAACACCCTTCTGCCTTTGCACTGGTCCAATGGGGGGCTCGTCGGGCCCCCCACGTCGACCAGCGCATTTTCACGTCACAGGGTGTCGCTTTCAATCAACGATTGACACAAAAGAATCATTAGCTGCTCATCCATCGCCCTCAACTCGGACACTAACGACGGAGACGCACGGTTTGCCTGCCTGTCTGCCTGCCTGCCTGCCTGCCTGCCTGCCTGCCTGCCTGCCTGCCTGCCTGCCTGCCTGCCTGCCTGCCTGCCTGCCTGCCTGCCTGCCTGCCTGCCTGCCTGCCTGCCTGCCTGCATGAACAGTCACGACCACTAGCAGTGAAATGAATTGAGCTCTGAATGGGAATGCGCTCAAAGCAGGTATAGCTTAACGGTGATTATGAAACTTATTGAAACACAGAGCGACGACGCCTGGGTGGCAGGTACTTTAAAATACTTAGACGAGATACGTGTATGCCTTGCAACCCTGTGCCAGAGGTTCGAACGCCGACATATGAAACTGACAAGAATACGTTATATGTATTTAATGCCTGATATATAAAATTATATCACTTGAGTAAGCAAGTATATATCCGCCAGGAAAGATTATAATCCTGTTATCGTCAGAAGTCTTTGAAGTGGTAGGCTATGTAAGTGTAAAACTCTGGAAACAACCGATATTATCCGATGGCAGATAATACGCACGATCTCCGTTCATGGTTTTACCACATTTTTATGCTGGCGAAATGCACTTGTCAGCTTTGGCACATGGTCACAACCCTCGCGTTATCACAGCGGCGGCCTATATCACCCTCATGTACTTGATGAGGGTAACCGACTATTTTAACGCCCTTCCTCTGAGGTAGTTTGATAAACAACATTTGTAGCGAATTGTCGATTGTAGCAAAGCTTGCAATAAACGATCGTTTATCCAACGTAACATGGCCTCATTCAGCGTCTATTTAGCAGTTGTAAAAATACGGTCACTCACGTAGAATATGTGAGGCATGAAAAATTAAGTTGGTATTGGCCTACCCATGGCTGCCTCTAGTCTAGGACCTGGCTTCGGATATTTTTCCTATTACGTGATGTATCAGACGACTCTGCAATGGTTTCAAGAATATTGTGATCATGTGTTGGTATGTATTTTATGTATGCATGTATGCAACTGTGCATGCATGCGGTTTGAAGTGCACTTATTTATAGATAGATGCGTCTATGTGAGGTACTTAAGCGTGCCAAGTCAAGTGTCTTGATGAATTATTCATGCATACGCGTAAGTATGTATATATTCATAGTCCCGTTTAAGTTAATATGCAAGCAAATAATGCAATGCTCAGATATCTGTATAGGCCTAATAATATTAATAATATGAACGAACAGAAATGAAGTCAATATTTCTGTTACGCTTCTCTAATAGGTCGCTTCCAACTAATGAATATTCATGACCAATGACGTCACTGTTTTACAAATCGCGAAATTCAAACGGCCCTTCGTTTCACACTTAATTCAAAGTCAATTTAAATATACCGTAAAGGGCTGCTCTTTTAAACTGACTTCTTAAAACTAATTTACTTAGGTGGCGGGCGGTCAGGGTGAAACGAACGAGCTTAACGGGTTTAAACGGGCCAATTTACGTGTCTATAGCTGGATCCGTGGTTTGTTATATAACACTATTTTTCTCAAATTCTTTTTCAACTGTCTTAGGACGGGCAATAATCCAGTATCTATATAATAACATAGATATCTTAATATTAATGCTCACAGATCTAGGAACGTCACTGCTGGCGGGCTCTCGCACACACGTAACAACAAGCGACTCAATTAACGATAATATACACGTATGGCTTTTGATGGCTTGTGACATTTGCGCCTTCCACTGCTAAGCAGCCATTATGTGCCACGATCTGTACATTTATATAGCGCCTTTCAAGAGCCTCTCAACTGAGTCGACGTCAAAAGGCCATTCAACGAGCGACAAGGTATACAGAGGAGAAAGGGATTAAGCGAGAATTGTCAATTTCACACATGCCAATCAATTTCCATCGTCTGCTTATTATTCATTAAGCCAGTGCATTGGGCCGCAATTGAAATAAACCGGTGGCTGTGCGTACTGAGCAGGACAAGCAACGGTACGTAGACAGACAGGCAGGCAGACGCACTTAAAGGCAGAAACAGACAGGGACAAAGAGATACGAACAGGTATAAGAATCAACTGCGAGAGACCGAACGCTGAGGAAAACAACGGAAATAGGAGTTAAAAAGGGGAATACGTATACAAACAGGTAGGCCTAGATAATCCTATATCGGTGCACGGATAAGGACAGGTAAGATATCTCTCTATCTCGGGAGTCGGTTCAGGTAAGAACCTGTATACAGATATTCCTCTAGCTCCTCACTTCTTCCTTAGAAATGAAGAAGCAGAGAGAGAGAGGGAAAGAGGGACGAAGGTACAGAGGGATGGAGGGACGGAGGGAGGGACGGAGGGAGGGAGGACGGAGGGAGGGACGTAGGGTCGGAGGGAGGGACGAGTAAGGAAGCGATGGAGGAAGGGAGGGAGGTACGGAGGAAGGGAGGCGTCACAGTGCGCAAGGTGGAATAAATTGGGGAAAGATAAGAGGGAGAGTTGGAGGTAGGGCTAAAGAGAAATAGAGGAAGAGGGAGAGAAGCAGAGGATGGAAGACAGAGAGATAGAGGCAGACAGATACATACAGAGACAGAGACAGAGACAGAGACAGAGAGACAGAGAAAGAAATAAAAGAGAGAGAAAGAGAGAGAGAGAGTTAGAGAGAGAGAGAGAGAGAGAGAGAGAGAGAGAGAGAGAGAGAGAGAGAGAGAGAGAGAGAGAGAGAGAGAGAGAGAGAGAGAGAGAGAGAGAGAGAGAGTGCCAAATGAAAGATTGAGCGTAGAATACATCCAATCGTCAAATACCGCCGGATCGGTGTCTTCTGCTGCGTTAAGCGGGGAGCGTCGGCGGCGGCGGCACCGTCGGTGGCACTGCAACGAGAGGCGGCAGCAGCGGCAGCTTCGCCAACGCCTACCATGCACGCCGCAAGTCAGACTACGACCGCTGCTTCGTTTATGTTAACGGACACATAACGGATGAGTGCACGGGCCGATCGATAACACATTGTTCAATAGTTCTTCTTCACAGTTGTGTAGCCAAGAGCAATTCCGTCCAAATGGGAAACTGAATCCGTGTTAGTCTGGATTGTATACGACTTTTTTTCGTTCCGCTTAATAATATATATCCACGCGAAGCCCACTGGAGTAGTATTCGCTCTTGTCCTCCTTCCGTCTGGTTAAGTTTAGGCGTATCTTGACAAGTTTGCCACTGGCGGTATGATATGTACGTACAGACTGCGGTTTGAAAACTCCAAGAGTAAACCTGTTGCCGAAGGCCGAGAAAACCCTTAAGATTAAGTTGAAACTTCATAGATTAGGAAGAGCACTGAGGTGGTCCTATAGAATTTTTGGCATATAACCTTGTTGTTGTAGGGCCTATATTATGTGCGCTATTTTCTATAGTAGTGTTCGTGCATTTGTGAAAGTCAGCAATGGTTAAAGCGTTCATATTTCATTATGCAATTTTCAACACGGATCAAGTTTAGTAACAAAGCTAAATATCATTTCTAATTTCGCTATCATTTAGCCACTATGGTCACAACCTTATCCTTGACTAAATTCCGCTTGCTTCGTGGTGGTATACAGTTCGAAAAAAAACAAGTTCATCGATAGCCGACTGACGATCACAGCCAGTAAGAGAAGAGCTGGGAGAAATAATATTTCAGCCTGACATGGACCTCCATGCACAGTGACTGAACGAGTGATCATGACGACCTGTAAACTGGCAATTCGTACGTAGGGCGTAACTTTGGTCTAAAAAGTGGGAGGTACCAATTTCTTCTCCAATTTCGCTTTTCGCATGAAAACCATTTTGAACATATTACCTTGCCAGTATTCTCATTAATTTTTGTGTCAATAAAACAAGCCATCTTTTTAATTGCAGTAATAATAAAATATTGATTGGCATTGTTTAAAAAGTGGGGGTACGGTACCCCAGTCCAAAAGTGGGGGTACTCATACCCCTCGTACCCCCTACAAATCACGCCTATGTTCGTACGTACATCTTAGAAATGTGCGGTTCGTTTTCCCATTTGTTAGGAACACATTCAGGTCCTTATAAGTCGTAAATAACATCGACCGACTTACAGAAGAGGGCGGACGAATGCCCCTGCGTTCCTATAGTCGCAACCTTATCACATTTTCTTCACCGTTCATTAAGTTGACTTGTAGGTTTATCGCCATGGAGTTTTCGACGGGAAGGCGTGTAATTGTGTTGATCGCGATCTGGGTGTAACTTCGTAGGATGTTGGTGCATCAAACCCAGTATGCGCTCATAGGAGCTACCCATGGTCACACTACTGCATGCCCATTCAGCATCAGCACGCGAGAGTAGTTTGCTCTGTTATAGACGCTATATAATTGACAAATAAGATTTGATATAGTACAGCATAGGCGTAATTTGTGGGGGTACCAAGGGTACCCATACCCCATTTTTTTGACTGGAGGTACCGTACCCCCCACTTTTGAACAATGCCAATCAATATTTTATTATCGTGCCTTTCCAGAGATCGCAGTCTCCGTCTTGCTTCGTGAATGTAAGAAATTGGTACCCCCACTTTTTAAACCAAAGTTACGCCCCTGTAGTACAGCACGATGAAATACATGCAATACTACACAATACAAGACAGTATGATTCGATGCAATACGCAATACAACTAACTCACCGCAGTCGAGATGAACAAATCGATGAGGGTTGGGCGTCGAAGAAGACGGAGGATAGGGCGTCGTCGACAGAGTTGTTCGGTCTCGCCTGGCCCGAGATTCGACCTGGCACACGTGGTGGCACAGGAACACGAGCAGCGATGCCCGGTACACAACATCCATTTCTCGGCTGCAGACACAGCAGTCCACGACAAAGACGAATGGCCGCCGCGGCTTCCTTTCTCTCTTCGGGAAAAATCCTCGCCGCCGGAAGAACGGCCGAGTCGCGTTTGATGTCTGTTTAGTTTGCTGTGGTTTCCTGGCTTTCTGCTCCCTTTCTCTCTCTCTTTGCGGCTACTTATAGCCAACGGTATCCGAAGGGCACATTCAGCGATCTTTCTCCTCCTTCTCCTCCTGCTCCTTCTCCTCCTCGTCCTGCTCTGCGCCTATGGAATAGAGATGTCGTTAAAATAACCAGGATTTAGGAGTGGCCGAGCGGCCGGTAGCGTCGAGTCGTTCCGTAATAACAAAAAGCATGGAGTTATAAACTCCAACGTCAACCATGCGGTCAATGCAGACGATGCCTGTAGCAAAGGAGACACCCGTGGCTCGATGTACAGCGAAGGGGTGGGATGTCCAGCGTAGGGGTGCGTTTCCTAGCCTAAGGATGGGGAAGCAAGTCCGTCCAAAATGCAGTTCGTGACTCACACTGGAGTCGATAGATGTCTTCACTGTTTTACCGCGATGACGAATGAACGTGAGAGGGTGGAGAGGCGGCGGAAGGACAGCAGCACTCCTGGAAAATGTTACAAAAGCGATTCCATTAGCCATCGATCGTCAGTATACGTCTACTGTCTGTCTCTGTACGTCTCTGTGTCGGGTTTTGTCTGTCCCCGTGTATGCGTGTTTGTCAGTTTCGTCGTCTGTCAATGAATGTCCGTTTTATGGTGTGCCGTTGAATTATTAAAGAGGAAGCTCCACTGAACCGCGGCTCCTACATGTATCTAAATCAATTAGAGAAGACCTTTGAACAGTGTTCGTCTAACTCGACTGGGAGAGTGGGATCTATTGTCATTGCTCAAGGGCCGATCCAAGGGTTAGGCAATATACAGCCATTCCTTTTTTATGGAGGGGGAGGGGTGCCAGGGAGTTCCATAACTGGTTAGCCTGAGGGCTTCCTGCATATAAAACATTTAAATGAAAGGGTCTTGATAAAACTGGGGAAATAATAAAGGTCATAAGAGCTGCAAGAAAGAGTACTGTTGACAATAAAAGTAATTACCAATCTGACCAAATACACAGCGATGGAACCTCAGGCACCCTAAATCACTCTGCGACTCGAAGGAGGATCATTATCGCTAGGCTAGAGGTGACGCTCCATTTGTGATTGCAGCAATATTCAAAAGCATACCTTGCAGTTTATGCCTCTACTTTTGAATATTGATGACATATACTTTTAACTGTGCCTGTACAACAAAGCGACTATCAGTTGGTGAATAAAGAATATACTAAATTACTTACTTTAAAACTTGCCACGCTTGGCGCTACCACAATATTGCTATGAATCATATCAACTACACAAACCTGACCTGCTGAGTAGCTACCATCACGCAGACAAGCATTTCACCCAAAAAACCAGTGTCAGAAGGGTTAGTAGGAAGGTGTTGATAATAATAATCAGGGGCGTCTACACCATAGAAACCTTGGAGCAAATGCTCCATCCAACAAATAGGGGGGGGGAGATCTGTCAGTGTGTGCGCCACCATTTTAGGGGGGGGGAAGGAACGAGCAGGGGGGAAGAAGAGGGGTAAAAGGGACGTTGCTCCAATGACTTAGGGGGGATAGACGCCCCTGATAATAATTATTGCAAACCATAAGTTTGCACTAATTGATGCGACACAAATCTATGTGTCTGTCAGAAATTTTTGAAAATGACAAAAAAGAGGATCAAAGACACGTGGCCTAATACGCCCAAAACGACGTTAAGCGCAGTGAAAACTCATTGATTGATATTCATTAATTTTATTTACCGTACTGCACTATTGCACACTTGAAATCAGTTAATCTGACCACGAGGAGAAGTGAAACAACTGTGCACGAACCGCTTATCCCCTATCGTCATGCACACGGAGTCAGTTCAGTGGACTCAAACTCAAAATCAATGGACTACAGGCCCCAGCACGCTTCCGAATGGACCACCATCGCTGGCTCCACTTGACACCCTCCCCCTTCCCCGCTAGTAAACTTCCGCGTCGGAATCCTGCCGCAGCTGAGCGAAATCGACGGCAGAGGTCGTCAATTGCGAGCGGAACGTGGCGCCCCCATATCGCCGCCGACGCCGCCGCCTTCGACGTCACGACAATTGTTCCCGACCGCCAACTGCGAGCGCGCACGCAACGACGCACACACAGCAATGCTTCGGCGTTGGCGTGTTTACGCCAGAGGCTATAGGCTTACCGCGTGTTTATAGAAATCCATCCCAACATCTTAGATGCGAGCAGTGCACGAAACATCAACATCGTTATAGAAATTTACGCAGATCGATCGGCCGATTAAAACGGAGGGTCTCCTCCGGCGTTTAATCGTGTCGATGTCAAGTAGACCTAGACTCTCTCTGTCTGTCTCTCTCCTTCCCGCAGATCCTACTCCTCCTCCGCCGCGGAGGAATGGTATTTCAGAGCCTTGCCCCAGATTCCTCAGCGATGGCATGCAACGTTGGTTGCTCTCAGATCCAAACCGATCCGATCTGATATAATTTAATGTAATCTAATCATAGCAAACAGACCACCGTATACGCCGTAGAGTGGGCTATCCGGTAGCGCACTTAGTCCGTAATCCAACGACTCTGGGTTTCAGCCTGCTGAGCGGATTTCGTGAACGATCTTGTAAAAGATGTTCGCGCACATATCTCACATTACCATTGAGTGACCATGCACTCGAGTAGGTGCAATAAATAATGAAAATGATCTTATGAAGCGCTGTAGATAACATAAAAGTGTTTAATTGTTCCTTACTTTTAAGTGCAGTTGCAACAATGCAATCATGGGCGTCCGGAGGGGAAGGGCATTTGCCTCTCGCCCCCTCGATTTTGCATATATTTAACAAATTAAATCTTTTGATTATTATGATCATTAGAACAGTCCCAACACGATTCTCAATGCGAAAAAAGAATTATTTAGGTAGGCTAAAGTCCTTAACCATTATTTAGTTTTAAAGTTGTCACGTGTTCTACATTTATGAATAGCTCATTCTATGCAAAAACGTCATTTTCCTCCCTCCTAAAATATTTTGCCACCCCCTAAAAATGTTTGCCCCGCCCCAAAAAAATTCCTGGGGACGCCCATGCTTGCGATCCGAAATATGAAAAACTGTTGTTTTCCTACTGATTCAAGCAATTGTCTAGAATGAGTGATTTCCCAAATTTTCAACGTTTCTGCCTCTGTTTTAAAACCGAGATCATAGTAGGCCTAATATGGATCCAATTTTACTAATCTATCGAATCCAATTTGTCCAATCTTGTCTAATCTCGTCAAAACGGGTCTAATCTAATCTTATCTAATCCAGTCGTCTCCCATATATTATGTTCAAATCCCATCCAGTTAAATCCAATCCAGTCTAAGCGAAATGTGAACTCTTATCTATATCTCATAATCTATAAAGACGGCCGCAAACCCGACCGATCCGATACGACCCGAATTGGATCGGATCTCTTCGGATCTCTTCGGTATGCGGCCGCCTTTAGACTTCGTTATCGTATAAGACGTAAGGTCTCAGCTGAAGGTCGCTTCTGCTATCCATTAGACAGAGCTTCGTGTTAAAAGCGAGAGCTTTGAGACACCGGAGAGCAGGCAGGCGGCGTGGGATAAGCACACTTGAGAAAAAAAACGAGATTTGAGTTCTTGCATCGGAGCCGCTTCTATATTAAGAACCTTTGATACCTATATATATATATATATATATATATATATATATATATATATATATATATATATATATATATATATATATATATATATATATATATATATATATATATATATATATATATATTCAAACGCTGCCATATTCTGAAATCGCAGGATGGTTAGAGCTTTCAATATCAATGTGTGTCGCAGTAGATAAATGTAACGGTCATGTTGCGTAAGTTACGATTCCAGCACGTGAGCTGAATTAAGCTCTGATACCACAGGAACATAATGCAGATGGGAAAACCGTCGACACTTGTTTTAGCAACAGTATTAATTTACTGCAGGTCAGAAGACTTTCAGGTAAAATATTATACACGTCCCTCTGTCAATGCCTAAGAGCCTCTGAGTAGGTGTCTTGAAGGGGCGCTATATAAATTCCTTGAACGAATGAATTACTGGTCTGGCGTCAAGAGTAAAAGGTAAGGGCCTTACCTAAGGCTATTTGTCTTAATCTCAAGATATTAGTGAAACATTAGAGTTACTTCTAAGACTAAAAATTTTATTATTTGTCTCAAAACTAAATTATCGCTCTCGTGACTAACCGCAAAGTTTGGTCTTGATTGTGGCAGTCATGATCTTGGGCACAATAGGTACCTCCAGAATATACATTACCAATACGAGTTCAAGCGGGCAGCAGGAGAGGGTACAGAGCAAAGCCCCAATAGTTCCGTCTTGCAGTTGAAGTGCGTACGATACCAATACGTTCCAGCCGTGGGCGTTAATTAACGCGGACATGTTTATGCCCTTATACGGTGGGAGGTTCGAAGAGTAGGCCAGGTATAAGGTCAAAGTGCAAAGGGCGAGCAGGGCTGGTCAGAATGGTGGAACTGAGTCTGGATGTTAGTTAAGCACCTTTTAAGAACTATGTACGAGGATATCTGATCACGATTTAAAGGAAGAAGGCAGATATTTTATGGAATTATGATTCTACTTGCTTATGTGGCCCATCCGAGAGTGAGAGAGTATTGTACTAAAACTAGGCCTACTTACCGCATATTGTCCTCCATTGCTGTTTGATTTGCCGCAAACTACACTGATGCAGTTTACATGAATTCATAGCACGTGCACTGTGGGATCCATACCTACTCCAGTTTTCCAGAATGTAGGCTTGTGGAGATGGCTCAAGTTACCCTCGAATCCCCTTCATTATGTGTATTGACCAATGCTTTGTAGACATAGCTATCCTCGTTTCCTCTCCACAATAAATAAAATAGGCTTTTGTTTTGAGGCAGAAAACCTAATTACTCCGCATTATCTCGTGCAGATGGACCAAGTTACCCTTCTCTCCGCACACTTCAGCGTTAGAGGTCTTAGAATAGCGCTGCAAAATGATCAGACTAGATATCACGAAGGAAGCGATTGCGTTAAATAACCTGAACGTTGATCGTTGGTTCTTGTACCTGCTCTCGTTCCTAGTATTCCGGACAGCGTTTCCGTTAACTTGACTCCAGTCGACCACGTGGTAATCGAACGACTTCAGACCCCAGGTGTCCCCACTGTGCTGCGGCTCAATGACGACATAAATGACGATGACATCGTGTGGCTACCGTCAACGTCACCTCTTCACAACTTCGCAACCGTTAAAAGTCATCCGTAGGAACTTCGTCTGAACGCTGAAACTTTCGTTCTTCTCCTCGTCAGTTTCGTTTCTCCTCCTCCTTGTCTTGCTTCTCCTTCGATTGCTGCTGCTTCGTCGTCTTCTTCTGCTCTTCAGTTGCCAGAGGAGTTTCCCTTCGATATTCGTCGGCAAACGCAGCGTCTAATAGTTTGTTCTGGCGAAACGGCGAACGTCTTAAACGCCGCTCGATTCTAACGCCTCTCAGTCTCTTTCGCTCGCTGGCTCGGGGCACCCCCGCCCGAATGCCTCCGACCGACCTCCCCCCGGTAGGTTATTAGCGGCTACGCAGACCACCCAAGTAGACAGCCAGTCAATTGACTTCATTTGGGCCGTGCTCTTACGATTCAAGCGCGCAAGACGGAGACATACGGACAGACGGAAGGGCGGACAGACGGATAGGCGGGCGGACGGCGAAGAACCGGTGGCAGGCGGGCGGACGGACGGTCGGAGGAGGAGGATAAGGCGGTCTCAGCGGGCATCAGTGCCTACTTCAATCTTCCTTTTGAGTACGCAATCTTTCAATCCCATTCTTACCTACTATATATTATATACAAAACTACGTTCCTATACGTATTGTATAGACAGAGGGCCTACACAATAGTACACATGCATAAATTAATCAAGTCTTGACATACGATTTGTAAATGATCTTAAAGGTAACGCAATTTATGCAACTGATCCTTGACTATACAAATACACATGTAATCTAATTAAATGTTACAATTATTGTTCTTATTGTCATTGTTACTGTTATTTTTATTTTTTACCCTAGGTAGGCCTACATATGATCCCTGAGGAGTTCAAAAATTGGGGGCATTGTTCTGGAATGGCTAGTTTTCACAGATGGTTTTATTATTATTATTATTATTTTTAGTATTATTATTTTTAGTATTATTTTTAGTATTATTTTTCTAATATTATTATTTTTATTATTATTATTATTATTATTATTATTATTATTATTATTATTATTATTATTATTATTATTATTATTATTATTATTATTATTATTATTATTCAGGCAAGCGACGGGATGCTGTAAGGCGAATAGTTCGAGACAAGGGCATATAACAAGAAAATCAACGCCACAAATAGACGCCTAATCTAATGTAATGACAACAATAGGCTACGTATACAGGTGTGTGTGCATAATATACAATTATTCATGTATATAATACATGCGAATAATTGTAGTTGCGGGGAGATGGTTGAATGGTAACCCGCTGGCACGAAGATCAGAAAGACGCG
>OY744611.1:31701602-31744102 GCA_963556255.1 Allolobophora icterica
AAATAGTAATGAAAGAAGAAGAAGAGAAAATTAAGAGCAGTTTTCTAAGCTATAGCCTGAGAGTCAGAATTTTTCATAACTTTCGGTACGTGAGGGCGGGTGGCCAGACCTCTCCCTTGCCGTCTGATCTTCGCGTCGATTGTGTGCGGTCGGTGTATTCATCACAGCTGAGTTGGATAGGTGTCGCAAGTGGAGCAGAAATCTCGAATCAAATTTCTACCCTAGCGGGATTTCAACCTCCGATCTCTCGGTTAACAGTCAGGTTACGAAGGAAGGATAGCATGGGGTATAGTATGGGGATTACTGTTACAAGAAGAGCTAAATACGCTGACGTGCTCTAATGTAATATAATATAAGGTAAATCTTTTAAATTTATCATCGTCAAACAGGAGCCGCGTCAGGGAGACCAGCTGAGCATGGGCGCTATATCAATCCAAGAGAATCCCAAGGTAAAAGCGATCTGTTAAAACTGTAAATTACTTTGTCCACATCTTCTGTTGAGTTGACTTATTACACTAATGTGGACGGTTTAACAACAAAGTGTGGCCATACACTGTTCGGCCACACTTTGTTGCTAGGTATCTAGAAAAATTGTTGCAGAAAAGTCTACACACTGCCAGACCTCAGCGAGCGTTGCGCCAAAGTCTGTACTATTTTTAGACAGCGGTGTTTGATTAATTTCCAAGTTCATCTAGTACCGGTTCAAAGAAGTTATTTTGAAACCGTCGGGGAAATAATCTTGAGAACCACACGCAGGCAGCGAACAAGACTGATCGTGGCCGACGCACCAAGCAATGTCCGAAATGATACATCTTCTTCGGAACCCGAGGCGCCTCCGCTGAGCATCTCCCGCAGACAGAGCAGCATCTTCTTCCGTCCACCGGGGATGAGGTGCTAATTGGTTGCAGAGGCAGACTGCGTAGTGGGAGCGTGGTCGGGTTGGTGGGCGAGGGCGGAAGAATAACTCTCGTCCGGTCGACTAAGTTCTTCGGCCTGTCCTTGAGGGACGGTCTACGGGTCTAATTGGGGAGTGGCGTTGACTGACGGACAAAACAAAGGCACTGGAGATGGACGATCGATTGAACTCTGTTGTTATTGGATTCAGATGCTTATTTATAAGAACTCGGGGAAAGCGACGACTGGCAGCGTTTAGCACATTCGGAGCTGCATGGGTTTCCTCATCTGACCTGATCTTATCCGAACTGACCTGGATCGGATCCGATCTGATCCGATGTGACCCAATCTTATCCGATCTTATCCGATCTTATCCGATATGATCCGATCTGATCCGATCTGATCTGATCCGATCTAATCCGATCTGACCTGGATCGGATCCGATCGGATCCGATCTGACCCGATCTGATCCGACCCGATCTGATCCGATCTGATCCGATCTGATCCGATCTGACCCGATCTGATCCGATCTGATCCGATCTGATCCGATCTGATCCGATCTGATCCGATCTGATCCGATCTGATCCGATCTGATCCGATCTGATCTTACTTAATCTAACCTGATCTGATCTAATCTGATCTAATCTGATCATATCTATCTTTGGGACCACATTTTGACAATAGACATAATAGGCGCCTCGTTTCCACCATCTGATCTTATCTTACCTGCATCTTGTTTCACCTTATCTCATTTGTTGGGACCCTCCTCTGAGAAGTGTCTTTAGAAACATGGAAAAAGTCTGCTATCTTCACCGTTTTACCTTTCACTTTACCTGGCGTGGGCAAGCCAAGGAACGAGCAGGTTGAGTAAATTTTTTTTAAAGGAAGGAATTATAGGGCAAACGAAACGAAGTTTCAGTTATCAATTACTGAGCGAAACTCTACGCCGGCTGACTTTTGAATGTTGTTCATTCGGGGGGGGGCTGCAGTGGGGTCGTGATAGTGGTTAGTAACTTGGCTTGTCACCCGGGAGAAATACACTGTTAAGCTTCTGCATAGGAATAATTTGTGGGGGTACGAGGGGTACCCATGCCCGCCACTTTTTGGACTGCGGATACCGTGCCCCCATTTTTGAACGATGCCAATCAATATTTTATTATTGTGCCTACCCAGGGATTGCCGTCTCCGCCTTGCTTCGTGTAGATAAGAAGTTGGTAAGAATTTGGTACCCACCCCACTTTTTAGACCAAAGTTACGCCCGTGAGCTTCTGATCCTCTCGCTCCTCAGTGAACTCAGGTATACTACGAAAACACTGACCGTATACTGCAAGTGTCAAGATCAGGCGGCGAGGCAGAGGACTGGTCGCCCCCATTCATGCGCCGAGGCTAAGCAAAATGAAGTCGCTATTAAGTTGTCTTCATACCCGTGGATGCCTTGCAGTCAGTTTGAGAGACTGCTCTTCATCTTTATAGGAACTGTTGCTAAAGGATTCGAACTAACGCTCTCGTAAAACCGCGATTTATTGGGGAACGACCAGAGGGAACCCCCCCACCCACCCACACAGGTCTACGGCGTCGGTCACGTCCGACTGATTTAGCGCCACTCATTATCGCCTTTAAAAATTTAATTGTTTAGACGTGGCTTTCAGGGCCAACATCTGTTCCGTTCCGTCCGAACCACGGTTGCTGTCGATGATGGGTGGAAGATGGACGATGACATAGGAGGCGTCGACACTGTTTTTTTAAGTGGAGGGGCAGTGTGCAGATCCAGCAATTTTGGTAGGGGCCGAGTAATCTATAGATACGCTAGGCTGCGAATTATGCTGTAGAATCGCGGGGGCGCCCGCACAGAGGGGTAGGCAAATTTCTATACGCTATGCTGCAGTATCTACTGCCGCTAAGATTATTTTGCTGACCAGGATCAATGGATGGAAGGGTAGGGGGTATGGTAGAGGGAGGGAGGGAAGGATGGCGAATGAGTGGATTGACGGATTAATGGATGGATGGATAGATGGATGGATCGATGGATCGATGGATTGATGGATGGAAGGATAGATGGATGTGGATGGATGGATTATTGAGTAGATAGATGGATATGTAGATAGAATCGGGGATAGATGGATATGTGGATACATGGATATGTGGATGGATGGATAGATGGATGTGTGAAAGGGTAGACGTACGTATGCTTGTATGGATGAATGGATGGCTGGAGGGAGGGAGGGAGGGAGGTATACACTGGCTGGACGGATGGGTGGTTGATTGGTTTGACGGACGGATGTATGATGATGATGATGATGATGCAGAGATGTGTGGTCCAGTGGCTGCTGAGGCGGTGGCGGCGGCGGCGGCGTATATTGATGAGCACACGAGAGGAGTCGCACGCACGCGCGCACGCACCGCCCATCAAACTGTCAGGACGAACGAGGAGACCACCCACGTTGGCGTCGGCGGCGGCGGCCTTTTAAACGGTTCGCAGCTGTTGCTGGCATCTGGCCAAGTCCTCCTCAAGAAATCTTGCAGGAACTGAGGCACTTGCTGCGGAGGGATCGATGGGTGGGGGAGGCGGTGGTGGCAGGGTATGGCAAGCAATGCGTCGCAGTAGACTGTCCGCTCCTCTGCCATGTATAAATCGCAATGGATCGAGTACGCTGGGGCGCCGAGTAGTGAATAAGGTGTCTATATGTAATACTAGCTTTCGACACGTGCAGCGCTGACCGGCAGTGTGTATGTGATGATGAACGCTGGCGCACTCTGGTGAATAATGTAAGAACATAAAGGTCATTCAGAAAGACTGTAGATTTAAGATGAAGTTTAACTATGGAACGCGGTAGTCTAGTGGTTAGCGTGCAGGATTGTCAATCGAGAGGTCGAGGTTCAAATCCCCTCCAGAGCAGAAATTTGGTTCGTGATTTCTGTCCCATCTGCTTCCCTAGCCAACTTAGCTAAAATGAGTACATTGCCTGCACAATGTCAGTGAGAAGATCAGAGGCGAGGGAGAGGGATGGCCATACGCTCTCAAATGTCCAGGCTCGGAAAATGAAATCGCTAACACTTCATACCCATATGGCTGCCATAAGGCTAGCTTAAAGGACTGCTCTTCTTCTTCTTCTTCTAAGATGCACATCTGCTTAAATATTTTATATCTATAACTGCCTCTCGATCGGGACAAGCTTAAAGGACTGGTCTTCTTTTTCTAATATCAAGGCATATAGATGAGCCATGAGAAGTACGTAAGTACGTACTTGAAAAGTAAATAAGTATGTAGGTCTACTCCTGAATAAGTACGTTGCTTAGCCTGTGAACCACACAACTGGTACGTGTTTCTCTACTGGAGTTAAGCGGGTCCTCGTATCGATTTGAACGTTTCGATTAGTTCACTCGACGGTCCCTGAGTACCCTGACCGACAAGGATTCGAATCCTGTTCGGTTCCGACGGGGTAAGTGGAAATTCCCTTTCACTGGCTCACTCAAGATTAACCACCACTCTGTGTTTCAACTCATTCACACACTGCTTCCAGACAGAAATCGCTGGGAAGAAAACCGTGGTCACCACATAGGGTCACCCTTTGGGCGACTTATGTCACCCTCTGGTGAACCCAGGATCAACCTAGGATCAACCTAGAGTTACCCCAGGGTCACCGGATCATTAACCCAGGGCAAGGAAGACTAGATACTACAATTAAGGTCTTCTTGCCCTGTGTAAGTCTAGGGTTTACATGATAGAGTATATGACCCTGTAGTGGGCATCTGCAGAAAAGACAAAACATGAAAACTGGGACACGTAGGCCTAATCGCAGCCTGATCAGAATTTTTTTAATATGGCTTTCAGGAGGGGCAAGTACCTCCATCATTCTATAGGTTAACCTTAAATAAAAAAGTTATTGAAAATTTGATGACGCTCGAGAAAAAGAAGTCGTGAGCATCTATTTGCCGTGTATAGCATCCGGTTTTGTACACTTCTTCTTAAGTCAGATGGTTCATTATGAGTTAATAATTAGACCATTCCGTCTAACACAATACACCTGTACAGTTGCCTTGGCAACGTTCAGGTTGACTAACTGCACTCCAAATCGTATATCTGGAAACAACAGTCACTAACGTAACACAAACATCCAGACATCAATAATTAGCCTTTTGTTTAGTTATAAAGTACAGTGACTCTGGCTTATTGCCAACCGCTGCAATCTAGAACAGTCTAGAATTAGCAGACACTAACGTTTACAATCAAAATGCTCAAATGCATCAGCGATAATAGGGTTTAATGCACAGTTACTGTGGCCGACGCTCTAATGATTAAAACCTGCAAACAGCAGACACAAATTTAGCCAAAGGCTCATGCATTAGCATAAATACCTGGTAAATAAAGCATCATTAATGTTGCCTCTTGAACGTTATGTCTAAAAACCAGAAACACTCATCAACGCTCGCTGAATACATACAATGTCTGGTAACAAAGCACACGTACTGTAACTTGTACAAACACATCGTTGTGATCATTTGTAGGAATTCGAATTTAGCAGATGAGTGTGCTTTGTGCTTTAGCAGCAGCCAGATTATATGTGGATGTACATCTAGACACTACGGGTGGAGCGCTTTTTAAGTATATAGGCCTACATAGGCGTAATTTGTGGAGGGTACGAGGAGTACCCGTACCCCTCCGACTTTTTGGACTGAGGTACCGCACCCCCCACTTTTTGCACACTCCCACTCAATATCTTATTATCAAATCAAATCAAATCATTTTTTATTGAAACATATATATGCAATCCCAGAGATCGCAGTCTCAACCTTGCTGTATGTATGTAAGAAATTGGTACCCCCACTTTTTAGACCAAAGTTACGCCCCTGAGTAATATACCTCACAACAACGCTGCACTTGCTACCCATTGCAAGCGGTGTTAAAGCACAGAATATATAAAGCGTACCTACGTTTTATCTATTCTGTGGTTAAAGGCAGTTAGGAATAATTTCATCTTTTACACAGAAAAACTGGGAAAAGTCATCAGTGACAGGCCCTCACCAACACGTCAAACCCAACCAAGTCTTCTTATCCATAGCTTAAGTTTTCAGATACAGGTAAATTCTAGCCAGCTACACTCTAAACCCGGACCTTGTCATATGGTAAGGTTAGGGTTACTTGGGCTTGTCCACCAGGCGGTTGGTTTAAGCTATACCATATAGTAACCTGGACAGGTTACTTCTGAAGTAAGCCTGTTTAGGTTACCTCTTGGTAAGCCGAGGTTACTTCGAAAGTAAGCTGTCTATGGTTACCACTTGGTAAGCCGAGGTTACTTCGAAAGTAAGCTGTCTATGGTTACTATTTGGTAAGCCGAGGATACCTCGAAAGTAAGCTGTTTATGGTTACTATTTGGTATGCTCATGATACTTTCAGAGTAAGCTGTCTTATGTTACTATTTGGCAAGCTCATGATACTTTGAAAGTAAGCTGTCTATGGTTGCTATTTGGTAAGCCGAGGATACTTCGAAAGTAAGCTGTTTGTGGTTACTATGTGGTATGCTCATGATACTTTCAGAGTAAGCTGTCTTATGTTACTATTTGGCAAGCTAATGATACTTTGAAAGTAAGCTGTTTTAGGTTACTATCTGGTAAACTGAGGCTACCTTTGCCTTGTCCACCAGGCGGTTGGTTTAAGCTCTACCATACAGTAACTTTGACTGGGATACTACTTGGCAAGCTGAGGATACTTTGAAAGCAGGCTATGTTACTACTTGGCAGGCTCATGATACTTTGAAAGTCCGTTGTCTAAGTTACTATATGGAACCTTTAGTGTTACTTCCATGGACTAGTAGGATTCTGTAGATGAAACCTTCAGATTTTCTTCAGTGGTAGTAAATAATGAAATATTCAATACAGTACTATACCAGAACAAGAAAATTTCAATGATAAATTTACTAATACAATCTTCAGCTTGATACTCTATGAATTTACCAATAATAATTATTCTCTGAGAACTAAGTACACACTGGTACCTTTTCCTACCAATTATTGACAATGCATTGTATTAGAAATGATTTTTATTACTGGAATATAATACCATATATACCGAGACAAGCTTAACAGTTCATGACAAGTAACTGTTCATACGAAGTTTCGATTGCAAATGCAAACTGTCCATGTTGCCCAGGGTGGGAATTTCTGGGGGTTGAAACCCTTAGTCTTTCTTAGGACCCCACAGTTAAGTCTTCATTGCACACCCCACAGGGATGTTTCCAACTCCTCAGTTGTGCTAGTGTGATATAGCATTATTTGATTCATATATATCTTCTTTATTGTACTTAATCACATACCAATAACAAACATAATCATGCATTAAAGTACAATCAGAGCCCTACAAAAGCATACATGACTTATACAAGGTTAGGCCCCTGTTTCCATATTGGGTTCGTTTACATTATTAAATCATCATAATAGAATTGTCCAGATTTAGAGATAGTTCTTAACATGATTGAAGGAAGAGATGCTTATATTAAAGAATATTTCAGCATATAAACCCTGAACTTAAGACAACTATATTGATACAAAATATTTAACTAGGATGTCAATAACAATAGTACCAATTTTTAACTAAATCCTATTAATAAAGATGTTTGTAGCAATCTTATACAATCACAACTTTGATAATATCAGAATAATAATAATAATAATAATAATAATAATAATAATAATAATAATAATAATAATAATAATAATAATAATAATTGCATTAATTAATACAACAATATTAGTGACAAAATACCATTCATCAAGCACTATCTTTGTTATACTTCTTGGCATAACCATATTAATCTGTCTGATGAAAGTATGATCATCACAGACATTTTTTACCATCATCAGTTTAAGGACATTTTTAGTGTTATCCGTAAACAGTTAGTAATTCAGAGTCGGTTACAATTGTTAACACATAACCATTTTTCAACTATACAGATAGATCAAAAGCAGAAGGGAATGTCATGTCCAGAATAAAATAAGTGGCAATCAGACAGCAGTGAGCCTTCGGAAGGTCCACAGTCTATGAAACACCTCTTTGCCACCTGCTCTGACAGCGATGCTGGAGACAATCGGTCATTTTGCGGAGATAAATCATTGGCTAATTTGATGACGACTCCTAAAAACATCGAAAACTTAAATTCAACAAAGTTCTGCTTTAAAGATCCAAAATATTGCGCTTAACATACAATTATGACTTAATACTGTTCATACCATTATGTGAATTGAACAAGTAAGAAAATATAAGAAATTTAAACATCCAAAAAATCTGATGTGAAGAAATCGATTTAGCCATTAACCTTCACAACTAAAGACAGCCATATTACTGAATAAGGATTGAAATACTTGTAGGTATTCTATTGTATTGTATCAGAACATTTGTAACGCGCCTCTCAAATTGTTCGCTAACCAGAGGCACTCCCAGTGCGAAAGACCCAACATTTGAACAGAAAAGCAGAAAGAGGCACTTGGGCCACTAGCTAAGAAAGGGTCACGTGTCAAAGGAGGGAGTTGATTCAACCAATGCAAGAAAAGGCTCGAGTTTTGGCCATAGTAGTCCTTGCTCGTGGGACAAAAAGATTATGGCGATCGTAATGGACAAAGGGAAGCAGCTGAAACTGTTAGACGAACGAGGTCACAGAGGTACTTGAGTGCGAAGCTTGTGTAAGACCGATGGACCAAAGTGAAAACCTTAAGCTGAATCCGAGCAGTAAAAGGAAGCCAATGAAGATGATCAAGCATAAAAGAGGAAATATGAGACGAGTAAATGTAGTTGTAGCAGCATAATTTCTTAATATTGTCTGAAGGCTAAAGCCATGTGCGAGCCAAAAAAGACTAATCAAGCACTTAACCTCTAGACAAGTGATACTCGCCTGGCATGCTTTTAATAAGTCAGAATAAAAAAAATTCCCTCTTTACATCGAAGTTTGCATCATTCAGCAAGCTCTAGCAAGCTTCCAGCGTGCTTCAGTCATTTACATGCAAGAATACCAAAATATGAGTGATAATCATTTGTAATGAAACATGAAAGAAGCAATGACGATACAAGTGTTATTGAGAGGGGCGTAGAATAATGGATAACACACTGGCGTGAAGAGCAGTAGGTACCAAGATCGAATCTCGTAGACTCCGTAAGGTTTATTCAGCCTTTCACCCGCTAGGTGGCTTCTTCTTTCTTCTCTTCCATCAGTTTCCCGACGATGAGGCTCTTATGAAGTTTCTCCATAGTGTTCTGTCTCTGACACTTTCGCGCACCATGGTTAAATCCGTGCCTTTGCTCTTCAAGTCTTCCTTGACAATGTCCATCCACTTTTTTCGTGGTCTCCCTCTACTTCTCTCTCCCTCAATCCACCCATGTAGGGCTGCGACTGGTAATCTGCTGTTGTCCATCCTTTCTACATGGCCAAACCATTTGAGTCTTCTTTTTTGTATCTTTTCTACTACCGTTACCTCTGCGCCCAACTCCTTCCTTGTTGTTATATTTCTGATTCTTTCCCTTCTACTTCTGCCCCTTATTCTCCTCAGCCAGCTCATATAAGAAATTTAAACATCCAAAAAATCTGATGTGAAGAAATCGATTTAGCCATTAACCTTCACAACTAAAGACAGCCATATTACTGAATAAGGATTGAAATACTTGTAGGTATTCTATTGTATTGTATCAGAACATTTTTAACGCGCCTCTCAAATTGTTCGCTAACCAGAGGCACTCCCAGTGCGAAAGACCCAACATTTGAACAGAAAAGCAGAAAGAGGCACTTGGGCCACTAGCTAAGAAAGGGTCACGTGTCAAAGGAGGGAGTTGATTCAACCAATGCAAGAAAAGGCTCGAGTTTTGGCCATAGTAGTCCTTGCTCGTGGGACAAAAAGATTATGGCGATCGTAATGGACAAAGGGAAGCAGCTGAAACTGTTAGACGAACGAGGTCACAGAGGTACTTGAGTGCGAAGCTTGTGTAAGACCGATGGACCACAGTGAAAACTCCCATCCTCAAATCACTCCACTGGTTAAATATTCCAGCGCGAATCCACTACAAAGTTCTATCACTAACCTACAACTCCCTATAATATTCCCAGCCCAAGTACCTCCGTGATCTATTCACCACCCAGACAACCCGCTCCACCCGATCACCCTCCTATCTAAGTCTTTCTCGACCCTCAGTCACTACTCATCTCAAGTTCTCCAACCGAGCCATATCCAACAGTCACAGAACACCACGCCTCTGGAACGATCTTCCCCTTGAATTCCGCAGATTATCGGTTCCTCCATCATCACTGCAGTCCGTCCTCCATCCTCCTCCTCCTCCTCTATCACCCGTGGGCTTTCCACTCAAAACTGGTCTCACCTTTTCAAGTACTCCTATCCTGACTCATCTGATCCTCTGCCTTCTAATTCTTCTCGCCCTAAACGACACCATCCTTCACAGCTGCTCTGCCTCCTCCTCTCTTGATCTGACCCCCGTGGAAACCGGACTCGGACCTCCTTTGGACTACTCTCTAGAAACCCCCTCAACACTTACAGTCATACTGGCGCATCCTGCTTGAACAGAGCTTCGGTACAAGTTTCTTTCGTTCTCTAATAATTTTCTTCTTTTCAATGATGACGCTGCCCTCATTAGGCATTATAATTCCAAAATACTGTAGCACACCAGATGCGATTTCCTCCCTGATTTGAATGTGTATTTCATGAATTGTAACAGTTCTACAATAGTTCGTTCAAGAAAAAATAATGCAATATACATGGACATTTTTCCAAAGAATTTTAAATGGTAAATATTTTTTCGCCGGTAGAGGGCAGAAGACGCAAAGCAAAATCAACAATATTTTGAACACTACTGACACTAACATGCTGGCAACTTTTCATCACTATTAGAAGACGTTTACTTAAAACAAAAATTTGTGTGCCATTTTAAACTCCACCCTAATGTTCACTGCACAGCGCACTGCGGTTAGCATGCGCTTAAATAAAGAAAAGATTATTATTATTATTATTATTATTATTATTACTACTACTACTATTATTATTATTATTATTATTATTATTATTACTATTATTATTATTATTATTATTATTATTATTATTATTATTATTATTTTTTTTTTTTAACGCCCGAGGTACAAAAATCCCTCAGGCTCTAAGAAACTATAATGACTTTTATAATTATTATTATTATTATTATTATTATTATTATTATTATTATTATTATTATTATTGCAGCAGCGATGTTGAATAATTTCCCAACAAGACCAAATGAGTGCACGCCAACTTGAAACACATGGCATTTATTGCATATAGTGCTAAACTCTTACCTCATTGAGTAGGCAGAAACATTTCATTTTCCCCATTAACAACAGGCAGCTGCAGAATTGCTGCACATGTCTCAAAATCTACAACAGATTTTTAAAAAATTTGAAATAATTTGCTCAAGATAATTCTGCATAGAAACCATGCAGATATTAAAATATGTGAATCACACTTGAAAACTAGGATTTCACATCACATGTGAAATATGGTATTTCATAAGTGAAAATAGAACAAGTTAAATTTCACACACAAAAGTCACAAGTGGCATGTGACATTTCACATGTCCCGTGAAATTTTCCACAGATGAAATCAATATTCACATGTGAAAAGCAGGTTGACACATGTGAAGTTTCAATTTCACATGTGTCAACCTGTTTTTCACATGTGAAAAATGATTGTCACGTGTATTTCAGATGTGAAGTTTCAATTTAACATCTGAAATACATGTGATATTTCCCACACCTTTCTTTCTCGACCTGGGTCCGGGACTTGGGAGTCATCCTGGATCAGGAACTTGCATTCACGCGCACATAAAACTTCTCTCCCACAGCTGCTATTACCAACACAGGCAGCTCAAGGTGATTTCTCGTTCTTTGTCCCCTGGTGCAGCTTGTCCATGTATTTGTTGTTTCTCGGCTGGACTACTGTAGTGCCATATATGACGGTCTCCCGGGGTGTAGGCCGCATCCCCAAGTTGGCCGAGTGTCTGAGTAAGCAATCTTGAAGGACACTATAAAAAACTGCTTTACTAATATACAGTTGTGGCCAATTCATTGGAAACTTCTACAAGATAAGACTAAACTTCTACAAGATAAGATTATAGCCGTAGCCCGTTTCTTCGGCGACCACAGCCTTGGAGAACGCATTTTCACAATATTAACTGTATTCCTACAAGAAATGAACAAGAAAATTGGTTACAACTTGTACAATGTAACAATTAACAAAATGAAATTCGAAAATCGAAATTAACCGATATTTATCCTGTTCATAATCAATAAAAATTTCTAAAATAATGTACCATATTATTATTCTTTCCTTACTTATTAAATTACCCGTTTTGTAGTCGAACTCAGCAAACGCATTGTTAAAACACTGCGAAAAATTCGAACAAAATAGTCACAAGAAGAATGTACAAATACAGAAATAAACGCATTTTTTACCTGTTCAGGAATCAATAATTAATTACTGAGAAATGAGTTAATATTTCTTTGTTTACGGCTTTTTCGTAATAAAATACAGCCGGATGTTCATTGAATATGTGTAGGAGTGTTTCTAAAACTTATTTGGATTTTACATTGTATAATTTTATAGCGCCATAGAAAATAACAGTCAGCCATAGAACTAAAAACCGTCAAACACGGAAGTTTCCATTCAATTGGCCACTAGTGTAATAATAATTTCTATAGGCATAAGGGAAGAAATTGTCCAAAATCAATTAGAGAGCAAATAGTGTCAGCCCCTAAAATCGTGGGGCCCTGGCGACTGCCCAACGTGCCCATGCCTTAAGACGGCACTGCCTACTGGGTGAGACGTATAGCTAGACATTTTCTGCCGTAGTTCGCGACCTTGGGGCCATGCTAGATCAGGAGCTTACTCTTACACCTCTTCTCCATCGCCTTGCCTGCACCTGCTACTACCAGCTGCGCGAGCTTCGCACTGTTGCCCGCTCTCTCACCCATGGCGCAATTTCTACCATAGGACACTCCTTTATCACAGCTCGACTTGACTACTGTTCCTCACTTTACTATGGCCTACCTTCTAGTCATCTAGCGAGCCTCGATCGAGTGCAACCCTCTGCTGCGCGCCTAATTGGCCGAATACTAAATTTTCTCAGGTCTCGGGCTATATGTTTGAGGTCCTGCACTGGCTTCGCGTCAGAGGTGCTAATTATGCCTTTTGCTCGCACAGCCTCCACACAAAATCGTGCGTTTACAGTGATAGGCCCGACGGCATGGAATGGACTCCCTCCAGAGCTACGCCCGCTTCCAAGAACTCCCTCTAATACATTCTACACTCGATTGAAAACTGTCTTGTTTGGCCGTGCTGGAGTCGGGAGCACCTCTGAGTAGCCCCCTTGAAGAGGTGCTATATAAATACTCGAATGAATGAATGAAAGTGAACTGTATGCTACTTATATGACTGATGTTTTGTATTGGGTTCCTATCTCTGCTCGTATCCACTTCAAGATCATAACACTTGTCTCTAAGGCGCAACAGGGCTTAGCTCCAGCCTACCTCTGTGACATGATGAGCAAACCTCTCTCTGCTTCTTCTCATCGACCCCTACTTTCTCTGAATCGGCTTGATCTGTTTGTTCCCCGGGTGAGGTCTGCTATGGCTCAGTCTCGCTCTTTCGCTGTCGTGGGACTATCCCTATGGACCTCCCTTCCTTGGTACTCCGTGCCCGTGGGACCCTACTTACAAGATTCTCCCTCTATGTTGTTCGTCGTTTAAAGACTTTTCTCTCTCCACGAGGCTCACACGGTGAATAGTTCACACCGTGAGAGGCGCTTTATAAATGCTCAGATACCACACCATACCACATTCGTAGTCAAAATGGGCTTTTCTATGCTTGTTTCTCGTTACAGGGAAAGTGGCGTTCACCTCCATTATATATCTTCTACAATTTCCCGTGCACTTGTAGTAGCAGATTTGGGGCCCTAGGCGCGCACCTAGTGCGCCTATATGCGTAAACCCGCCTCTGCCCACTACTTGTCCGATTAGGGGCCCTAGGCGCGCGCTGAATGCACCTATGCGCAAACGCGCCTCTGTGTTACGACCTTTCATACGTAAGAAGCCTGACCCCGACATAGGCGCATTAGGTGCGCGCCTAAGGCCCCAAATATCGGAGGGCCCCAAACGAATGAAAATATTATTTTAAATTATAAAAATAACACTTGAATTATTTTAAATATATCATATTTTCTATTTTCTTTTACAGTTTAGCATTCACATAAAAGTAGGCCTATAGGCTTATTATTGTTATTTATAATTGTTTTCTTCATTTGGGCTAATAATTCATTTTTGTGCAATTATGAAAAATAACGTTAAGTTCAGAAGGCCCCCCAAACGTTTCGCCTAAGGCCCCGTTTCCTGTAAATGGTTGTGGGTTTCAGAAACAGTCACACATAGTCGTAATGACCAGCTAGATTTGGAGGCCCCTTCCAAACTTGAGGCCCCGAACCGGGGGTTCGGGGGCCCTAACGCCGGCTCTGAAATCTGGTGATGTAATGACTTTAAGGAGTTTAAGCTTTCTACTGCATCTTTGAATTTTCTCAGTTTAAAAAAATACGGATAACATATTCAACTCCACATTGATCAAACTCATCAAAGTCTAACCCCACCCCCTAGTTTTTTCTACAATTATCACACTGGAGAGAGTTCAAAGCAGAGGGACCCACATAGGCGTAGCTCTGGTTTCGGCCGTGGAAGCGCGCATACGAGGGATAGCCATAAGCTGGACACTGCACTTAAGCGGCGTCGACTGTACATCCACCTATACACCATTCCATCCATATAAAGTTGTGTACACGTAACACATTATTTTCGGCGAAATAAAAGTTAATATTTTACCTTCACAAGTACAGCAGCAAAACTTCAACTACAGTTAAACTTCAACTACAACCACACTTCAACGAATAATATACGCTCAGTAGGCTATTTCCTTCAACAGTACTAAGCTTACACCAACTGCAACGCACGCACTGCAACAGACCGATCAGATAAGAGTCACCGCAACTCATCCAAGCCGATGCTCTTGCGTATTCACCCCATGTCGTCCTTTCACCAATCGGACGCTTCCGAACCCATTAATTTTGGCCAGGGAATGGACAGTGTTCCTGCCGAAGGAGAACTAGGCCGTTCTGAATAACCCAGGCCACGTTCTCCATGCTCTGCTCCCACCAGTGAGGGTGCGTACTTATGATCTCCGCCCCCGGCCCCACGACCGCCAAATCCCCAGAGCCGATATGATAACCCGTAGAGGTTTCATCACTAGAATGTTGTACACCTAATTTATACTTACTTAGTCAACTCCAACCCAATTTCATCATCGCCAATTTATCATCATTGTACTTATCTATTGGTTTAACCCACCTATTTCAATTGATTTTCCTTTTTCCTTTTTCTGTTTTTTTGCGCCTCGTTTTGTATACTTGTGTTTTGTAAACCACAGTGTTAGTAAGTAAGTAAGTATATTCTTTCTGAAGAAGCACTAGCATACGCACAGCACTGTACAAGTAAGATATTACAGCATATTACTTCGTGTTACATATTACAGCCAAACAATGTAACCAGTGTAACCTATTATTAGACTCGCTTTCAGAATGATTCCAGCTTCGTGGAAACATCTACTGCCCCTAACGTTGTTGGCCAGTGCACATGTTTACAGTGAAAAACATTAGAAGTCGTTGAAACGACTGTAAAAGTAGGGCCTATATTACGTAGATATTTTAAGTTGCCTCTATCTAAATGTACTATGAATACACATGACAATGTAAAGCCATTTTACCTGGCGATGGATGGATGGATGGATGGATGGATGGATGGATGGATGGATGGATGGATGGATGGATGGATGGATGGATGGATGGATGGATGGATGGATGGATGGATGGATTGATGGATGGATGGATGGATGGATGGATGGATGGGTGGGTGGGTTGGTGGGTAAACTGAATGGTTGATAGACAGACAGACAGACGGATAGATAGACTGAAAGATAGATAGATAGATAGATAGATAGATAGATAGATAGGTAGGTAGGTAGGTAGGTAGGTAGGTAGGTAGGTAGGTAGGTAGGTAGGTAGGTAGGTAGGTAGGTAGGTAGGTAGGTAGATAGATAGATAGATAGATAGATAGATAGATAGATAGATAGATAGATAGATAGATAGATAGATAGATAGATAGATAGATAGATAGATAGATAGATAGATAGATAGATAGATAGATAGATAGATAGATACAGACAGGCAGACAGATACACACACAGACAGACAGACAGACAGACTGAGTTAGATAGATGGATGGATTGATGGATGGGTGGGTGGGTGAATGGATGGGTGGATGGGTAGATTGAATGGTTGATAGACAAACAGGCAGACAGACAGACAGCAGACGGATAGATAGATGAACTACGGTATAAGAGAAATCCGGCTTAAGTGGTTTGAAGCTGGCCTACTGCGACGGTGTATACTCAGTGACCCAAACGGTTCGCTTTGGTATTCCCCAAGGATCGATTTTAGCACCTCTGTTATTCCTTATCTTCATTAACGACCTTCCCTAACGCGTCTCCACTAATCCCTTACCTCCCTACATCAAACATTGAAAGACACACACAGACACACACACAAACACAGGCACACAAACACACACACACACTCTCTCTCTCTCTCACACACACACACACACACAAACATATAATTATATATACAGAGAGACAGACAGACAAACAGAGGGAGACAGAGAGAGCGACAGAGACAGAGAGAGAGACATGGAAAGATAGAGAGAGAGACAGAGAGTGAAGCAGACAAAAAAGAAAGGATATCTATCTATCTATCTATCTATCTATCTATCTATCTATCTATCTATCTATCTATCTATCTATCTATCTATCTATCTATCTATCTATCTATCTATCTATCTATCTATCTATCTATAGATAGATAGATAGATAGATAGATAGATATCTATCTCACTCATTCATTCAGTCAGTCATTCTATCTAATAATCTTCGTTTAATATTTTCAAACTGACAATTACGCAGTATGACTACAAATCAGTATGAACGGATGATCACATGCAAGGCGCCCATCACGTCCTACATCTCATTTTAACAACGCGCTATCTCGCGAATGAAGGGCTGAGTGGACCTACATTTGGGAGGGTTGCGTGAAGCGATCCCGCCACGTCTTGCTCTTCACGCCAGTGATGTTACCACTACTCTATGGACTACTCCAACCCAAGTAGGCTCGATATCGGCACCCCAGGCCTATAAGCCCACTTCTCCCCCACAAAAGGTCGAACATTGCAAATGTCGATAAATTGGCTTCTGACTTCAAGCCTAAACGGGTTCGACGGGGCAGCCCAAGCCCATGAGCCCATTTGTCACCCATGTACAATTTTAGCCTAGTCCTGTTTCTCATTATGTATCTGTTAAATACTGTTTCTATTGTGAGTAAATAGATTTGATTTTTTCCATCTGATTGCGTGTCAGTTTAGGCGTTTGTATATACAGTGAATTTTGTGGTAAAATGTTACACGACCAACATCAAAATGCCGCAGCGATTGGGCGCTCATGAAGCTCATTTGATATAGGGCCTATTCATGCGAATGCAGCGCTCCGCGCTAAGTACTGTTCAAAAGTTACAAATTTGCTCTAATAATACTGTCCGCGTTTGTTCTCATGTGAAAACATTGCATAATATATAAAATGTTAAATTACTTGCTTACTAAAATTATTTAACCAACGCGTAGACGCTCGGTTTGCATGGTTATACCAGAACTACGTTTTGCGTACAATTGGTTTTCATTTATTTTTTGCTCTTTTCATAAAACCAACAAATATATTTGTTTAATAATTTTTACTATTCTAAATTAATTCCATTGAATTTTCAACATTTGTAAATTCTCAAAACATTACTCTCCCTACTTTGAAGTAACGTACGTGCAAGACCCTCGAATCATAGCGCGGAGTAACCTGAGGTTACTTGCATGCTGTTGTGGTATGTCTGGAGTAGGCTGAAGTTACTGGAGCCTGCTCGGGTAGGCTGGCCTGTCATGAGGCAACTTACCTTGCCTTTTAGCAACGTCTGGTAAGCTTATTTCTAAGTGTGTATAGTTGCTGCTGTCAACAGACTGGCTACTACTGGTGGTCAGTTTGCGTACCCCACTCGATGCGAATGCCCCGTTTCACACGGCCCGTCCTCCTTCTCCGAAACGGATCCGCATGGTAAGTGTGGTAAGCGGGTAAGACAGCATGGCACGGTGCAGGCAGACTCCCTGTAGGAGCGAGCGTCAACAGCCGCACTGTTTATGGACGACCTAAACACAAACAGAGAATTAGGTGCAGCGCTGTTTAAAGTCAACCATGCATCTTGTGGATTTAGGAATATAGGGCCTACTCGATAAACAGCGCGCCATAGGGGTGCTTGATAGTCCAGTGATTAACGTGCTAGACTGTCAACCGAGAGGTCGGGGTTCAAATCCCGGCAAAGGTAGAAATTTGTTGGAGATTTCTGCTCTCCTTGCGCCCCCTGGCCAACTCAGCTATGATGTGTAGCCCTACACTGACCTACACTGTTGGTGGGAGGAGCAGACGGTGAGAGAGATAGGACTGGCCATCCGCTCTCATATGCCGAGAATATAAGTAGGCCCCTAAATGAAGTCGCTTACAAATTAGGCCCTATGCCCATGGTTGCCTCTCAGGGTAGCTTACATGGGCGTCCGGAGGGGGAAGGGGCATTTTCCCCCTGGATTTTGAAAATTGTCTCGTTTTCTGTGTTTATGAATAGCTCATTCTATGCAAAAACGTCATTTTGCCCCCACCCTAGAAAAATTGTGCCCTTAGAAAAATGTAGCCCCCAGAAAATTTCCTACGGGCGTCAATGGTAGCTTAAGATTCTTCTTCTTCCTCTTCCTCTTCCTCTTCCTCTTCCTCTTCCCCTTCCCCTTCCCCTTCCCCTTCCCCTTCCCCTTCCCCTTCCCCTTCCTCTTCTTCTTCTTCTTCTTCTTCTTCTTCTTCTTCTTCTTCTTCTTCTTCTTCTTCTTCTTCTTCCTCTTCTTCTTCCTCTTCCTCTTCCTCTTCCTCTTCCTCTTCCTCTTCCTCTTCCTCTTCTTCTTCCTCTTCTTCTTCCTCTTCTTGTTCTTCTTCTTGTTCTTCTTCTTGTTCTTGTTCTTCTTGTTCTTCTTCTTGTTCTTGTTCTTGTTCTTGTTCTTCTTCTTCCTTCTTCTTCTTGTTCTTCTTGTTCTTCTTGTTCTTCTTGTTCTTCTTGTTCTTCTTCTTGTTCTTCTTCTTGTTCTTCTTCTTGTTCTTCTTCTTGTTCTTCTTCTTGTTCTTGTTCTTGTTCTTCTTGTTCTTCTTCTTGTTCTTCTTCTTGTTCTTCTTCTTGTTCTTCTTCTTGTTCTTGTTCTTGTTCTTGTTCTTGTTCTTGTTCTTCTTGTTCTTCTTGTTCTTCTTGTTCTTCTTGTTCTTCTTCTTGTTCTTGTTCTTCTTGTTCTTCTTGTTCTTCTTCTTGTTCTTGTTCTTCTTCTTGTTCTTGTTCTTCTTCTTGTTCTTGTTCTTGTTCTTGTTCTTGTTCTTCTTGTTCTTGTTCTTGTTCTTGTTCTTCTTGTTCTTGTTCTTCTTCTTGTTCTTCTTCTTGTTCTTCTTGTTCTTCTTCTTGTTCTTGTTCTTGTTCTTGTTCTTGTTCTTGTTCTTCTTCTTGTTCTTCTTGTTCTTCTTCTTGTTCTTCTTCTTGTTCTTCTTCTTGTTCTTCTTCTTGTTCTTCTTGTTCTTCTTGTTCTTCTTGTTCTTCTTGTTGTTGTTCTTGTTCTTGTTCTTGTTCTTCTTGTTCTTGTTCTTGTTCTTGTTCTTGTTCTTCTTCTTCTTCTTCTTCTTCTTCTTCTTCTTCTTGTATGCATGTATGCATACATGTATGCATGCATGCATAGGCTACATGCTTAGTCCTACATACATTATAGAAGCCAGTTGATTAGAAGCCGTGAAATTTACGACGGGAGAAACACCAGGGCTTATTATATCTATGGAGAAACACTATTAAATTGACCTGCGCGCCTAAGTTTTTATAGCAATCGTGAAATATGAAGTTCTTGCATTATCGACCATGGTAAGTTCAAGAGGCGATTTTGGTAATCCTGGGTTTTAGCGTCGGAAATTATATCATTGAAAAGTTCTAATACAATAATACAATAAATAATCATCGTTCATCCAACTTCTAGTTTCAGTTATATTTTAATCGATTATCCAGCTTCTAGTTTCGTGAACATTTTCATCAATCTTCCAACTTCTAGTTCGAATTTTACTATGAAATGTTTTCATCGCTCATACACGGGAATAATATCGGCACAAAAACGATATATTTTCGTCGTAATTCCAACTTCTAGTTTGACTTTTATTATGTAGCCTAATATTTTCATCGCTCATCCGGCTTCTAGTTTCATTGATATTTTCATCAATCTTCCAACTTCTTGTTTGAGTTTAACTGTGAAATGTTTTCATCGCTCATGCAATGTAAATAATTTCCGACGCTAAAACCCAGGATTACCGCGATTTTTTATGGTTTAGCTTGATAAAATATAAGAAACAAATTTAACTTTGTAATGTTGACACGTTTGTATGCGGCAGATTCATACTACAGAAAAGCCAAAGAATTACTAACATGGCGTGTGTTTACTGAATCAGGTGATTTGTCTGAGGCGCAATCAGTGCAATAAGTATATTTCCAGCATAAAAAAAAGGCGTCAAAGGAAAGCTCGGCATACACTCGGAATGTGTCAGCGAGTTTCGGTGGGATTCAGAAGGGATGCGAACTTCTCTTGTGACCCTTTTGCGTTTCCAGGAGAGATCCCAAGACGTACCCATGTAATTTTTCTAACCTTAATTTCTTATGCCCTCGCACTGCAGGATGGAGGGACTTTGCCCTTGTTCATCTTGTTATAATATTTACCACTGATAACCGTTGCCTGACTAGGTCTCTTAATGTTGCATTTGGTGGCCAAGTCGTATTTCTTGTTAATATTCTCTAAACAAAGGTAGTTCATGAAGTTAGTTTTTCGTGTTTGGTAGTGATGAAGTGGCATACTGTTGTAGTATGCTTTCAGTTTATCCTAACTTGCACTTTTTTTAGATCTGCGGGATAACCATGTTTTCAGCACTTTCATAAGGTTCTTACAAGGTGCTATATAAATGTTCATATGTATACATCTGTACATACACACACTCATACATATCAAAGATATACAAGCATTGTTTGACAATGAATTGCACTGAATGCACTCTGGTTCAAACCCAGGGTGCCAGGTTTAAACACATACATATATGTCACTTGCTGAAATTCTAGCTTGTTTTGCTGATGTCTTCACAGTCAGTATGCGAGTCAATATGGGTTAAAGTAATGGCACAGTTTCTGCTGACAAAGTAAGTAAGTAAGTAAGCATGATCTTTTTTAACCAATTGCTAATCACACTTTTGTGTACAGACATCTAATAAACACAGGTAAGGTAGTTGGGCTATTGTCTCCAGAGTGTTGCATAATATGTTTGTGGTTCGTTAAGACCTTTTGGGGCTGCTGCGCTAGTGAGGTTGTATATTGTTTTATGTTGTTAGACAGAGGTGTCCTATCCTTGGATTGCTGTTGTTATATTTGTACCTCAGCTAAATGATCCATTGAAGAAGGGACTGTTGATGAACCTCCACAGAAGCATGTTTAACCTTTGTTTTACCTTCCATTATTTCAGGTGTTTTGTTTGTTTCAGGTGCGTTACAGTTACAGCTATAAGAAAAATGTCTCAGGTGATATCTCGTGGGGCCATGATTGTGGTTGAAGGTGGAGATAAATGTGGCAAAACCACACACTGTGCAAAGTTAGTGGAGGCTTTGAAACAAGACGGAAAAAAGGCCGAAGCTGTTAAATTTCCAGGTATGGCTGAACAGTCGATGCATGAAGATTACATGTACAATGAATTTCCAGCTGTTTTATTGTATTGTATTTATGAATTTATAAAGTACCTCTCGCAGTACAACCTAATCAGAGGCGCTAAAGGTTTCTATGGTCTTTTGGTGTTAGGACAACATTTCTGAGGAACAGAAACAAGTAAATAACCGTTAAATTTTGCCTAACAAGTACCGAATCCTACCTTTACCCTTAGTATAAACTTATCCTGTCTGCCTTTGATCTGTTACCATTATAAGAACTGAATCTTACCCTACTCATTGTGCTTTACGTGGAGTTTTCTCTCTCTGTGGTGGCTCAGTGGTAAGTTCGGCGCCTTGTGACCGGAGGGTTGCAGGTTCGAATCCCACTCTAGCCGCTGCGTACGGATCTTGGGCAAGTCCTTCACTCGCAATTCCTCGTGGCGCTTCGTTGTGAAAATTCCGACACAGTATACCAATGCTGTAGTCGGGAGCGCCTCTGAGTAGTAGTTGACTTCGAGAGGCGCTATAGAAGTATCCGGAATAAAAAGAATATATATATATACTATATATAATTATACTATATATAATTATACTATATATATATATATTATATTTAGAATTTTGTATTTTTACATCAATCCAACAGCCACAGTACATTACAGCCATGCTAGAATCTCTATACTATGCTGCATTGCTGCTCTTAGAAATATCTATAGAATTTCTGTAGAAGAGTATAGAAACATGTATTACCTCTAAATTTAAATGTGTTTTAGCTTTATCTGAATTTTAAAATAAATTTGTTTGATAGATCCCTAAGTCAGTTCAGCCTTAGAGTGTGACTTAGTACACCATTAATATGTATTGTTTTACGTATGGTTAAATTAAAATTTTGTACATATGTGCGATATCACTGAACATTTAAATATAGTGCTCACCTTTTTAGGAACTCTCTAAGGCCATAAAGCACAAGTCACAGATTAGATTGGATATATATAAATATATATATATAGTATAATTATATATAGTATAATTACAACAGAGAGAGAAGACTCCAGGTAAAGCACAATGGGTAGGGTAAGTATCTTACTTAGTATTTACCATGATGATGGTTAGATTAGTGGAGACTGATGCTTTGCTGCCGTTGATTGGTGCTTTGTTATTAGACAGTAAACACAGCAAAGACTGACAATAGATTAGATGAGGCTGGGGTGACTAAACTTATCATTAGCTTTGACTGTTTCGATTAGATAAGGTGGGACAATTTAACGTTTCATTTGACTTGACGGCTCAATGTTTCTTGCGTTTTTTGCCGTGTTGCAGATCGTAAGACTGCGACTGGTCGTGTGATCAGCGATTATTTAACGAAGAAAGAGAACCTTGATGATCATGCCGTTCATCTACTATTTGCTGCTAATCGATGGGAGAACATGTCAGTGAGCATTCTAACTGAGAATACACACGCATTGCATGTGCCGATATGTATCTAACGCTTAATATAGCGCCTTTTAAGTACATCTCACTCGCGAGCGTGAGTGGTATTAAAGTTAAATAAGAACATCAAGTTCGTAGTATTAATCGTAAACTCAAATTTCTAAAATGCTACTCTAAAGCTAAGCGCGGAGCACCAGCACATTCATCTGTGAGCAAATGATGCTGAGATAACTAGCGATGCCGCCAACTACGCACTTAGAGCTCATCCGACAAGAGTTCTTTCAGAGTTGACCTTTGACATCATCTTCAGAGTTCATTATCAAATCTGAGTCGGTGTTTCTTCTTTTCTTTCGGTAGTTATTAGTGATGTAAGTTTGTTCGATCGGGCCTTTAGATGTTACTGGTAAGTTTCTGTTTTCATGAAGTCATGATTGTCAATAGGCTGCCATAACTATGTATGGCTGATCCACTGTCCATATGCTGTCACTGTCAAGATCAGGCAGCAAGGAAGAGGACTATCCTCCCGTTGTAATACCCTGAGGCTCAGAAAATGAAGTCACTGACACTTGAGCACAGCATAGGGACTGCTCTTCTTCTTAGCCATTATGTAGATCTCTTAGTGCTGTTGAACTGCATTTGTCAATTAATATTTTATTTATTTATTTTATTCCGGATATTTCTATAGCGCCTCTAGAAGTCAACTACTACTCAGAGGCACTCCCGACTACAGCATTTGATACTGTGCCGGAATTTTCACGCCGAAGCGCCACGAGCAATTGCGAGTGAAGGACTTGCCCAAGGTCCGTACGCAGCGGCTAGAGTGGGATTCGAACCTGCAACCCTCTGTTCACAAGGCGCCAAACTTACCACTGAGCCACCACGCCCCACAATATAGATAGCACCTGTTACAAAATAAACCACTCTGGAACGCTTTCGGTGTCAGAACTCCAAGGAAAAGTGCTAATTTGTAAAGCAGTGATTTGCAACAGTAATCACGATCTGCAAAGCTTTTCTTGTTCTTTATTTCCATGTAAAACTTTCAGGCCACAGATGAAGAAGAAACTGGAAGAGGGCACCACACTGATTGTTGATCGTTATTCGTATTCTGGTGTGGCATACTCGATGGCCAAAGAGGTTTGTTGTTTCCAATGTGTGTGGGTCACATGGGAAAAACTAAAAAAAATGATCATTTGATGCTATGGGCTTGGTTAGTAAATGACTAAATCTTTAATTTAACTTTACTTTGGGCATAATTCATTTGAATTGCTCGATTGGTTAAGATGTACTCGAACTTTTATTCTTAAAATTTTTAATAGAATTAAACTGCAGTTCGTTGAATGACATAACTCCAAATTTGGCTTTTTGAAGAAGAGCTAACTAACACTGAGAGGCAGCAGCCATGGGTATAAAGTGTTAGTGACTCCAAAAATTCTTAGCCTTGGCGCATGAGGTCTGGTGGCCAGTCTTATCATTGTATTGTCTGATCTTCCCGGAGGCAGTATATGCTCGCTGTGCAGCTTATTTTGCTCACATTGGGAATGACAAGGGGAACAGAAATTCTTAAATATCTCTCATTCTCCTGGATTGAAACTGCAGTTCTGAATTGAAACGTCCCTTAAAGGAAATCTGCAATTGATTAGTGAATGACTGCAATCGTTTATGAGAGGAACATTCTCCTAGGCTAACCCTGAGGGAAAGCCATGTGTATGAAATGTTCACAGGTTCACAAATTTCTTGGTGTTGACATTGAAGACAGGTTTCCAGTCATCTCCCTCACCACTCTGTCATTCCCAACGTACTAACTCTCCAGCTGAGTTTCTTTGGACTGCAAGTGGAATATCTGAGTTCTGAAGTCCGGTGGGGGAAACTAATTGCATTTATGATTGTTGTGATTGTTTTGTGCACAGTAGATTGAAGGCATGGACATGGAGTGGTGTTGGCAGCCAGAGGTTGGACTTCTGAGGCCGGACGCTGTTCTTTTATTGACCGTGAGCCCAGCAGCTGCAGCCAAGCGCCAAGTCCAGGCTCCAGAGCGCTTTGAGGAAGACTCGTTTCAAGAGCACGTTCTTATGAATTTCAGAAACATGAAAACTGCAACTTGGACGGTAACTTATGCATGATACTTTCGGTAAAAATTAAAGGTAAATGTTTAAAGGTAAACATAACACATTTGTTTGCATGCCTTTAAATTAAATCTCAAATTGGAAGATAACTCATTCCCTATTTTCATGGTCGTTACTAGGGGTCCACCGGAAACCGGCTCGGATACTCGGTTCGGCCGGAAATCCCGTTTCCGGAAGTATTCGGCTCGGCAAATATTGTAGACGCAAATAGTTTTTAAAAAAAAGTCTTTAAAAAAAAATTTCTGTAAAAACTTATTCAATAAACTTACGTATATAAAATTATAAACGTTGAACCTTAAAACAATTACACAGAAAACTTCACAACTGCACAGAAATGACTACAATTCAAATTGTATCAGTCACTTATTACAAGTACACAAATTTATGTCGATAATTTCTTATTACATGAAAATGTGAAGCTTCGCATATGGAACAAATGGTACCCGGTTCGTTACCGGTTCGTTACCGGTTCCGGCAAAAATACATTCAAATACTCGGATTCGGTTTCCGGCGGAAAATGTCTTACCGGTGGACCCCTAGTCGTTACTCAAAGTGAAGATCTCACGTTAGCTGTTTTGGATCTCGTGGATCTCTCATGAGATGTCTGGGACATGAAAGTCCTCATTAAACATGTTTAGGAACTCACTGATCTCATTTGAGGTGGTTATGTTCTCATTGCCACTCACCCACCCACCATCATCTGCCTTAAGCTCATCTACTTATCACCCCAAAGGCTTTCCAATCCAAATCGAAGCCTCACCTCTTCAAGAATTCCTACCCTAATCCATCTGCCTTGGAAGCTTTCTAGTCCTTGACGAAACCAGCCTTAGCAGCTGCTCTGTCTCCTCTCTCTGGCAACCATGCTCAGATCTTCATTGGACATCGATCTCTGGACCCTCTGATAAGACACAGCATTCGTGAATAAGCTGGTGCCCTGCGCTTAGCTTTAGAGTAGTGCTTTAGAAATTTGAAAATTACAATTACGATCTCATGTGAGAACTGTGAGGCCTCGTGAGGTGTTCAGGGCCTCTTGGACTGCGCTTGAGTTCTTGGGCCTCATAGATTTCACTGGAGGTTTTTGGAGCCTTGTCGATTCTGTCCAAAGATAGTGACTTTAGAATGTGGCTGATTAGAAGCGATCACCGGATAATGCTCTGTTCTTTATGATAACAAATGCTGTAGAACAGCGGTTCCCAAACTTCTCTGGGTCACGACCCACTTGTGAATATCTTGGCATTTTCGGTACCCACTGTGTAAAATTAAGCATTGTGTACTAAAATTTTCTTCGTAGATTGGTATCTAAATATGCGGGTTTTCGCACAGCGCTTAGAAATTAAAGCATTGAAAGTAAACTTAGGTAACAACAATTTACAATTTATTGCAACCCAGCTAGTTATAGCCCAATCATAGCCAAATGTTGTTGCTGCCAAAAAAAATGTTTCTCGAAAACATTTGGTGACCCACTTGCCATAGCTTCGCGACCCACTTTCGGGTCGCGACCCACAGTTTGGGAAACGCTGCTGTAGAAGTTTCCACAGTTACTGTAATTGCATATAGTATGTGTCTGTCAGCATGCCTGTCTATTTCTGTTTACCTCTGCCTGTACCTCTTCTGGTACATTTAATTCTGGTTTTGTGTTGATGTTTATGTTTCACGATTGGCTCTCAGGAGATTGACACTAGCAGAGATGTTGATGAAGTTCACGCCGACATAAAAGCCGTGGTCAGTCGACTTATGCTGAACCTTCCACCTGTAATTGAACTTCTAGACAAGCAGCATTTTCCACCGGAAAGGCTCACAAGGAATTTGTCTTTGGCACTCTATTGTTCATTGGTACTCTGTTGTTCACTGGTTCTCTGTTGTTCACTGGTACTCTATTGTTCTTGAGGATTCTGTTGGTCTTGGGTATTCTGCTGTACTATGATTTCTTGTTGTTCTTTGGTGTATTGTTCTATGGTATTCTGAGGTTCTTTGGTACTGTACTGACTTTTGGTACTCTGTTGCTCTTGGTTCTCTCTTGTTTTTGGTACTTCATTGTTTTGGTACTCTGTTGTTCTTTGGGACTCTGTTGTTCACGGTACTATGTTTTTTTGTATGCTGGTGTTCTTTGGAACTCTGTTAATTGTTCCCTGGTAGTCTACTATTCTGTTGATCTTTGGTAATCAATTGTTCTTAATTGCTTAATTGTTCTTTGGTATTCTGCTTTGCATTGGTACGTTATTGTTCATGTGGTAATTGATTGTTCTTTGATACTCTGTTGTTCCTTGGTGCTTTAGAAATATAAATCTGTCATACGACTCTATTTTTGTTGTCTTCACTTCTCTGTTTTCATTGCTAGTTCTTTTGTCCATCTTCTTTTGTCTATGTTCTGGTAGACATCTTGTCTAGCAGAACATTGACAGTTCCCAGTCTTTTGAGTTTTCTTCCATTCTTCCTTTCTATGCTACTAAGACGAACACTATCATTGTGGATGGCTTTGTTGTCCATAATTAGAGTTTTAGGGTGCAAGTTCACTCTGAATTTCAATGTCGTTTCTCTGTATATAACTGATGTGAGTGATTGTTTATTGAAAAGTAATATAGTCGAATCCTGTGATCATCGTGAATCCGAGTTGGTTGTTAAAAACTAGAGGGATCATGCAGTGACTTCTTAACTTAACAGTACTTTTAATCATCGTCTGTTGAAACATTGCAGCTGAGCTATCAATCACCTGTGTCATTACATTTGGAAGATGCCAAAACATTTTGCTTTGAATCAACAATAATTTTTAAATTATAACTTTGTACCTTTTCTGTGTGCTGTGTACATAAGGGGGACAGCTTTTTGCTTGTTATATCTGTGGAAATTTAAGAGTTTAAATATTTGACTTGTGTGTTGACTCTTGCTGCGATGTATGATGCCAAGTATGTATGTATGTATGAGAACACTTAGTGCATTTTAAGTAACTCACCTGTGACGATGTAACAGCATTTTAAGTAACTCACCTGTGACGATGTAACAGAGCTAAACAAGTGCGTTTAGGACAGTTAGCAAATGTATGCTGCACAGAGTCAAAGGCAACAGTACGTAAGTGCAGTGGCAGACTGTTCTAGGACGGTCCAACACATGACAGGGCTCGATGGGCTCAAGTTGAATTGCAACAGCATGGCACCTGCATATCTCCATTAGCAGATTTGCAAGTTAGACTTGAATAAAAATCAATTCCTTTGTTGAGAAAATTTAAAAATTCATACATGATACACTATGGAAATGCCTTCTTTTTGTCAGAGACTCCAAGTCAAATAAGGCTAAATCACAACTGAAGGGTTGGAACGACCCATGGTGTGTACAATGAAGACTTAACTGTGGGGTCCTTAGAAAAACTAGGGGTTGAGCCCCTCAACCCCTGGCAATTCCCACCCTGGGTGCAACCAGAAATTTCGCAGACCAGCAAGGATAGAATTGCAATAGTCCAAGCACGTCATGATGAATGAGTGGACGAAGGTCACTGCTGCACCGAATGACAGATTGCGTTATATCACCCACAACTGCTAAAGGATGCTGGAAATTGGCAGGTTAATAACAATGATGATAATCATAGTAATAATATTAATAACAATAATGAAAATAGTAATAATGAAGCTGCGTGTATTTGTACCTGAATATTTATATTTTCACCTTTGAATAACTTCTTAATATCACTGAAACGTGGATGACATCAAAATGATGGACGAGAAGTTTCCGGTTTGTCTTGGAAAACCATCTGATTCTGTGTGTTGGATGGGCTACTTCACTTGCTAGTGGAGAGGGTAGGTAATGCCAAATGCGGACAAGTGCGGTTGGAAGTGGTCCTTAATTGTGGACGACCCCATAATAGTCCCCCAGTCTCTCTTCCTTCTTAATTTCCGTATGCCCTAAATCCTCGTCTTGCCTTCGTTTCTCCGCATGTCGTCTCGTCCAGAAGCTAGTCCAGGCGTAGCGCCTACGCCGGAAGTAACTATTCCCCGAATAGCACTTAATCGTGGTCCATATTCATGAGACAGGCGCAGCCGTTAGAATAGCTATTCCCGGGCGTAAACGCTGGGTTTTTCCCCGTGCGAAAAACCGTCGTCATGATTTGCGTGGTTATGGATTTTTGTGCATGCTTACTATGTATTTATATGCGGTCATTACCGATAGCTGAAGTAAACAAAGATTAAAAGACGGCCGTAAACCAAAACGAATCATATTAAACATAAACGTAAAATTAAAATAGGCGTGGGTTACAGTAACTCTGGAAGCGCCTCTGAATAGGTTGCTCTGAAAGCGGCATTTTTTTATATTCTCCGATAAGAGTAATATAGGCCTACATGTTTTTCAGTGTTGGTTGTTGTACAGTAAATAAATGTCATGGAAAACTCAGAAATTCATAGTGGTGACTGTAATTATGCCTCATTAAAACAGTTATGGATACAGACAGTTTTGTGACAATCTAGACTCTAGAAATTACACTAAGAAAGTGTGTAGAAGTTATGCAATATTTCAATCCATTTTATTACATATTTTCATGAAGGAATTTTTTTTACAAAACAACACTATTTATGAGTAGTAGGCTATTTGCACATAAATTAGAGCTTTATCATTTACTTATTCACAGTGCTTTTATCATCTGGAACGCGCCGGAACGGCGTTCCGGCACCTTTTTTCCGGAACTTATTGTTCCGTTCCGAAACCTTTTAATCTAAAAAGACACTGCTTATTGAACATATTTTTCTTCAAACATTTAAGAAACAATCATGATTGCAGTGTTTAGAATTGACATTACGTGTAAATGAACTAATTGCAAGGATTGGTTAAAATCTATGGTACTGGCACAGTAAGCAACCCATGCGCGGCACTTCGAATGCAACATCGTCAGACATCTCATCAAACCTTAGCAGTTTGTGACAGCTAGAACGAAAAGCAATATAAAGTTCGTTGTCGGTGAACAATACGAGCTAATTACGGCACCTCTGAAAGACTTTTTGACATCTAAAACCTCATCGAATGCGGCGAATTATGACGGCCGCCATCTTTGTTTATAGCCGCTACGCTGGGAATAGCGGACTTACACCTAGGGTCGATTCGGAGTAGCGTTACACCCAGCGTAAGGCGGTACGCCTGTCTCATGAATACCGATTTAACCCACCACTCCGGCGTAGGCCAGATTTAAGCTGGGAGTAAGAGTTACGCTTGTCTCATGAATACGGCCCTGCAGGGCATCACAAGATCTTGACAGGATCAAATCAAAATCAAATCAAAAATTCTTTATTGCAACCATATAAATGTACAATGCAATCAATTTTACAAAAGGATGAACAACAAGATGGCTACAATGGTAGGCCCAGAAGGGATAAATAATCCCGCTAGTAGGGACACCTACTTGCAACAAGTAATTGCAGGGTAGTTAGAGACCAGCTTGAATGGCTTAAGTTACTATGGAGTGTTCTGTTTGTTATACCCATTGAAGGTTGACCAGAGACCGCCGCTACCTGAGGCAGTAAAGAAACCAAGGGAAGAAGAAGAAAGATAAGAGTGGTTATGGCTCAATAAGCTGGAATAAGGAAATACTGTGAAGTATTAAATAACCGAGCAATGATAATTGATCACAGAAAAGAAAAAATAAGGGAACAGAAACACTTCTAATAATTAATAACGTTGCTATTAAAGACTTAACTAAGAGCTTAACTAATACATGGTTAATAGTAGGACATTCTAGAACTTGCGTCGTTGACAATAAGGTGCAGGCGTAGCATTCTTTTGAAAACCTGAAGGGTCCCCACCTGCTGGAGAGAGGGGGGAGAACGTTCCAAACCTGGGGCCTAATAGGATGTCTTTCGTTATGTTTTCCACAATGTTCTCCAGTCTTGATTCGAAATTCGCAGCCAGACTGTAAGTGTTTTTTAAACATAGCTTCCATTATCGGCGTTAAAATCGGCGTCAGCAGTGTTGCTAGCGCATTAAGCGGCTTTAAGCCCAGCTTTTAAGTCTTACTAGCCTATATCCAGTATGTCGTCGACCTTCAAGGATTTCTTAGACATGATAAATCCTCAAAGTTTTGAGTTCGGAACTATAGGAACGAACTGTATTCTTAGAGTCTCTCTTCGCAACTCAATCAATCGATCAGCCAATCAGTCGATCAATCAATTTTTTATGGCCAATGTTGAACTGATGTTCAACATTGGCAAGTTACAAGAAAACGTTGACAAAGGGAAGGCCCAGAAGGGATGGAAATCCCGCTAATAGGGACACCCAAGATAATAATTCTCGCAAATCATGACATAAACAACGAAAAACATTAACTCGGTCACACCTTCCGTACTAGTTAGCTAGCCGCCATCTTGTTATGTATATATGTATGTATGTATGATTGTATGTATGTTTGTATGTATGTATATAGCCCGTATATATACGGGCTAATGCGACGGAAGCTAACTTGACTGGTGCTGTTAATTAAGGAAACGAGTCTAAGTGAGAAAGAGACAAAAATCATATTGGCGAATCTTATAGTATGGAGTATCGCGGGAACCTCATCGTCTTTCAGCCTCTCCGAAGCCTCGCAGTTTCGGATATATATCTTGTATAATAATTATACGGTATTGTCGCAAAAGTTCGCTCCAAAAGAAGTACCTGCTGGTTCGCTTGGCGGCGCAAGGAGAGTTACTGCATGGCGTCGCTAGCGCCTCTACCGAGTGTTTGGGATAAACTGCCTAAACACCTTTTTTATGTTAGCTAATGACAGCTATATTGATTGACGAAATAAGCTAAATAACGCTGGAGACTCGTTGAAGTAAAATTCAATCGTTTATACTGGCCAATGACGCTCGACACTCGTTCGTTGGAGTATCGCGGGAACCTCATCGTCTTTCAACCTCTCCGAAGCCTCGGTCTTCAGGTGTACGCTGGAGTCTCGATGTAACGCTGGAGATTCGATCGCTGGAACTTCATCGTCGTTCAGCCTCTCCGAAGCCTCACTCTTCGATCGTCGGAACTTCATCGTCGTTCAGCTTGTCCGAAGCCTCGCTCTTCACATGTACGCTGGAGTCTCGCTGTAGCGCAGGAGATTCCTCGCTTTTTGCTCGCTGGAACTTCATCGTCGTTCAGCCTATTCGAAGCCTCGCTCTTTGCTTGCTGGAACTTCATTGTCGTTCAGCCTCTCCAAAGCCTCGCTCTTTGCTTGCTGGAGCTTAATCATCGTTCAGCCTGACCTCGCTTTTCGCTCGCCGGAACTTCATCGTCGTTCAGCCTCTCCGAAGCCTCGCTCTTCGCTCGCAGGAACTTTATCGTCGTTCAGCCTCTCCGAAGCCTCGCTCTTCGCTCGCAGGAACTTTATCGTCGTTCAGCCTCTCCGAAGCCTCGCTCTTCACGTGTACGCTGAAGTCTCGCTGTAACGCTGGAGATTCGTTGGCTGGAACTTCATCGTCGTTCAGTCTCTCCGAAGCCTCGCTCTTCACATGTACGCTGGAGTCTCGCTGTAACGCTGAAGATTCGCTAGCTGGAAGTTCATCGATGTTCAGCCACTCTGAAGCCTCGCTCTTCATACTTTCGCTGGAGTATCATTGGAACTTCATCACCGTTCAGCCTCTCCGAAGCCTTGCTCTTCACATGTACGCTGGAGTCTCGCTGTGACGCTGGAAATTCGCTAGCTGGAACTTCATCGACGTTCAGCCACTACGAAGCCTCGCTGTTCATACGTTCGCTGTCCAGAGTATCACTGGAACTTCATCGTCGTTCAGCCTCTCCGAAGCCTCGCTCTTCACACGTTCGCTGGAGATTCGCTCGCTGGAACTTCACCGTCGTTCAGCCTCTCCAAGGCCGAGCTCGCCCTTTGGTCGGTGGTACTTCATCGTCGTTCAGCAGCAATACTAGTAAAAAGACCTTTTGCAACACAGACTAGGGCGAAACCTCTCCAGAGAACATTGACTGAACAATAATTTGTGACAATTGGCGCTTAACATGAGGCCTGTGGAAACAGCAGACCGCGAAAACTAATGAAAAACGTTCTAAGACAATGCTTCCCAAGAGTGGACCTTCCTCTCTATATCTTTATTAAGATAAAGTAGCAAAGGTCGAAATGCGTTCACATACGACTACTCCCAATGCGCCAAGCTGTCTCTTAGAAACCTATGCGTATTTCGCTTCTACACAAATGCCTGGAACACTTGGTAGGGACAAATAAAGCGTAAATAAATTTAAGTCCGCCGATACATTGGGAAGAACTCCGTAGAAGACTACTTTCTTCTATATTGGAGACAAAGAGCCTCCCGAAGCATCCCGAGGAAGCCGTGTCCGCGATGTGGTCAGGTCGGACAACACTCGACGATGTCTGCTACTTGTATGAGCGCTTTCGGTAGCTTTTGAATTCAAGTGGCCAGCGACATCTAACAGCGCGCTTCGTCATCAGCCAGGAGCAAGATGAGACTATATCCGCTCCAAAATTAAACACTCTAATGTCGACAAACGCCCATCACTTTATGGATCGGACAAACCGCCGTTTGGATCAAATGTTCGACGCCTTGGAACGCCTCTCCGTTGCTTCCCCATCTCCTTGGGAAACTTGTCTGTCACGAATCAAGGAAGCATCCCGAGGAAGCCGTGTCAGCGATGTGGTCGGGTCGGACATAGGAGTCGCGACTGTCTACTCCACAATGGACCCAGAGGGTTTGCAGACAGAGAACCATGTTTTGAGTGCAACCAGCCGGCCTCAGGTGGCAGAACTGCCCTGCTGTCCGTCGGGGAGACAGCAGGGGATCGGCGTCGGCGTCAGACAGTCGATCCGCAGTTCCACATCCGGAACAATAGACGCGACTGCACGTACCCAAAAACACGAACTAGCGGTAAATCTACGGGTACGTATAAATGGGAAACAGAGCGACTGTCTCCTGAATACGGGAGCCGAAATTTGTCTCCATACCCGCAAACTGGATAAACTGATCCCAGTTGTACCAACCTACCAAAAAGTTGCTTGAAATCGATGGAACAGAGGTGGTCAACTTCAGCAGTCCGGGGTTGTAAACCGCCAATCCGTGGTTGTAAACCGCCATTCGACCACTTTCCTGGCATTGATTGGCTTAGCGACAACAATGTTTTGGAGAGAATACATTTGTCATAGGTGGACGACATTACGAGCTAAGCCTGGAAGACCGAAGTGTGTTGCCCGCTTTGACTGGCGAGGGTTGATCTATGGGCCGGCAAACCACCAAACTAAACAACCAAACGACAGACCGGCTGAGCCAGAGAAGGGCTCGTATTTAGATAGCGCATTTTCCAACGCCAATTTCCAATGTATTTATAGAGTGCTAATTTACAACGTATTTATATAGCGCCAATTTCAAAGCATTTATGTAGCGCCTTTTCCCAACGTATTTATATAGCGCCAATTTACAAAGCATTTATGTAGCGCCTTTTCCCAACGTATTTATATAGAGCCAATTTACAAAGCATTTATGTAGCGCCTTTTCCCAACGGATTTATATAGCGCCAGCTTCCAACGTATTTATGTAGCGCCAATTTCCAACGTATTTATATAGCGCCAATTTCCGACGCATTTATATAGCGCCAGTTTCCAACGCATTTATGTAGCGCCATTTTTCAACGCATTTATATAGCGCCAATTTCCAAAGCATTTATGTAGCGCCTTTTCCCAACGTATTTATATAGCGCCAATTTACAAAGCATTTATGTAGCACCTTTTCCCAACGGATTTATATAGCGCCTTTTCCCAACGGATTTCTATAGCGCCAATTTACAATGCATTTATGTAGCGCCTTTTCCCAAGGAATTTATATAGCGCCAATTTACAATGCATTTATGTAGCGCCTTTTCCCAACGGATTTATATAGCGCCTTTTCCCAACGTATTTATATAGCGCCAATTTACAAAGCATTTATGTAGCGCCTTTTCCCAACGGATTTATATAGCGCCTTTTCCAAACGGATTTATATAGCGCCAATTTACAAAGCATTTATGTAGCGCCTTTTCCCAACGTATTTATATAGCGCCAATTTACAAAGCATTTATGTAGCGCCTTTTCCCAACGGATTTATATAGCGCCTTTTCCAACGGATTTATATAGCGCCAATTTACAATGCATTTATGTAGCGCCTTTTCCCAACTTATTTATATAGAGCTAATTTACAAAGCATTTATGTAGCGCCTTTTCCCAACGGATTTATATAGCGCCATTTTTCAACGCATTTATATAGCGCCAATTTCCAAAGCATTTATGTAGCGCCTTTTCCCAACGGATTTTTATAGCGCCAGCTTCCAACGTATTTATATAGCGCCAATTTTCAACGCATTTATATAGCGCCAATTTTCAAAACATTTATGTAGCGCCTTCTCACAGCGGATTTATATAGCGCCAGTTTCCTTTGCATTTATATAGCGCCATTTTCCAAAGCATTTATGTAGCGCCTTTTCCAAACGTATTTATATAGCGCCAATTTCCGACGCATTTATGTAGCGCCAGTTTCCAACGCATTTATATAGCGCCATTTTTCAACTCATTTATATAGCGCCAATTTCCAAAGCATTTATGTGGCGCCTTTTCCAACGGATTTATATAGCGCCAGCTTCCAACGTATTTATATAGCGCCAATTTCGGACGCATTTATATAGCGCCAGTTTCCAACGCATTTATGTAGCGCCATTTTTCAACGCATTTATATAGCGCCATTTTTCAACGGATTTATATAGCGCCAGCTTCCAACGTATTTATATATTCATGAGACAGGCGCAGCCGTTGGAATAGCTATTCCCGGGTGTAAACGCTGGGTGTTTCCCCGCGCGAAAAACCCTCGTCATGATTTGCGTGGTTATGGATTTATGTGCAAGCTTAGGCCTACTATGTATTTATATGCGGTCATTACCGATAGCTGAAGTAAACAAAGATTAAAAGACGGCCGTAAACCAAAACGAATTATATTAAACATAAACGTAAAATTAAAATAGGCGTGGGTTACAGTAACTCTGGAAGCGCCTCTTAATAGGTTGCTCTGAAAGCGGCATTTGTTTTATATTCTCCGATAAGAGTAATAGGCCTACATGTTTTTCAGTGTTGGTTGTTGTACAGTAAATAAATAAGTCATGGGAAACTCAGAAATTCATAGTGGTGACTGTAATTATGCCTCATTACAACAGTTATGGATACAGACAGTTTTGTGACAATCTAGACTAGAAATTACACTAAGAAAGTGTGTAGAAGTTATGCAATAATCAATCCATTTTATTACATATTTTCATGAAGGAATTTTTTTTACAAAACAACACTATTTATGAGTAGGCCCTATAGTAGGCTATTTGCACATAAATTATAGCTTTATCATTTACTTATTCACAGTGCTTTTATCAGCTGGAACGCGCCGGAACGGCGTTCCGGCACCTTTTTTCCGGAACTTATTGTTCCGTTCCGAAACCTTTTAATCTAAAACATTACGTGTAAATAAACTAATTGCAAGGATTGGTTAAAATCTATGGTACTGGCACAGTAAGCAACCCATGCGCGGCACTTCGAATGCAACATCGTCAGACATCTCATCAAATCTTAGCAGTTTGTGACAGCTAGAACGAAAAGCAATATAAAGTTCGTTGTCGGTGAACAATACGAGCTAATTACGGCACCTCTGAAAGACTTTTTGACATCTAAAACCTCATCGAATGCGGCGAATTATGACGGCCGCCATCTTTGTTTATAGCCGCTACGCTGGGAATAGCGGACTTACACCTAGGGTCGATTCGGAGTAGCGTTACACCCAGCGTAAGGCGGTACGCCTGTCTCATGAATACCGATTTAACCCACCACTCCGGCGTAGGCCAGATTTAAGCTGGGAGTAAGAGTTACGCTTGTCTCATGAATACGGCCCCAGGGTTGTAGTCGAGGGTATACGCGGGTATACAGCGTGTACTCGCCTCCAAGGACTTTTTTATACAAATATAGATTCCTTGCTCACCTCTAGAGACCATATACTCACCTCACAAAATATATTTATTTACATTAAAATACTGTAGCGTTTACTCACAGAGTACTGTATCGTATACTTACCTCTAATTTGTTTCGGAAAACTAACCGGTAGCGTGTACTCACCTCTAATTTTACCACTACAGCCCTGGTCTCGTCTGCTTTTGAGTTGCACTCTGCATGCTTAATTATTGCAGCAATCGGCGCATACGTGCGTCTCTGCTGCTTGATACTGTCAGCCTCGAATTCTTTCTTCGTTAATCCTCTCTGGTTTCATCTTTTCAGCTGCTCTGGCCATCCGTCTTTTTCTATCCGCAGCTGATACAATGTCCTTTCATCTTCGCATATCAGTGTATACAATTGCCAATCCTTTTTCTCCTATTCGTTCTGCTTTCTCCCTTTTACTTCCTCCAATCTCCTTTTCGTCTTGTGCGTATATTAGCCCAATACCCGTCCGGTTACTAATCGTGTTTGTATTGTTCCTTCTGCTCCATTTATCTTTTCCCACGCTTCTGCTATTCATGTTATTGTTCTCCTGGTTCTACTCTTCCTACTTTTTTTCTATTCCCCTTCACGCTCCACTTATTCTTCTTTCTGCCTTTTGCCTCATCGTAATCAATCTAACCCTATTACTACACTTTTTCCTGCTCTTCCTCTTATTCCTGGTTCTGCTCATTTTAATCCTCCGAGCTCTTCCTGCTATTCGCCTCAGATTCGAATTTATGTGGGACTCCGTGCGTTACAAATGTACGTAATAATAATAATAATATTCCGTATACGCAGCTACTCCCAAGACACCCACTTTCATTGGGCCCACGATGCCGCTGTTGAACAGGATCCTCTGTGCCCATACTTTTATTCTGTGCGTCCTCCTATTCCTTTTCAGTTGTCTCCTTGTATCCGTTTTCGTGTTCTTCCTTCTATTACTCGCACATCCATGTTCGTTCTATTCCTGCTCCTCTTTCCCAAAATATTCCTCGTACTCTCACAATGCACCTCCTACATTTCCTTCTCTCATATGTTGCTCCTCGTCGCCTGCCTCCGTTGGTAACTGTAATCATCGAGTCTGCAGTGATGGTCGACGGACCATACGCAGTTCGGCTGCGACGAGGGTCGAGCGATCGAGGAGCGTCACTTTCCCTCGATCCGTCTATCCCATCGTCGATCCGTCCAGGAATAGTTGTAAATTACAAGAAATTGACTGATCAATACGATTAAGGTAGGTACAGTAGGCCTACTTGCTCGTGAGAAGAAACAGAATCAGACCGATTTGGAAATACGTACGGTGAGTTTTGATACTCGCAACTTCTTGACGACAGCGATCGAGGCAGGGTTAGACAGTGCAAAGCCACCTGCTATCATTGGATGAGGCAACAGTCGATTTTCACTGTATTTGCTCAACGTTGTCCTGTCCATCTATCCATCTATCATGTTGCTTTCCTTTCGTCCGTCCATCCGTCAATGCAAATACGATGCCCGATAGATGGATCTCATTTGCAATTAAGAAATCAATTAATTTCGGTCGCTTTGTCAAGCAGCGATAACAAATCCTGCTGAATGTGAGGAAAGGCAGGCATACGCCGGTGCACATGTCCGCAGTCAACGGGAGAAAGACACAATAGTCGAAGAGTGAACGGATAGGCCTAACTAGGGCCTACTATTCGCTGCCTGTGAGAACGAGTCCAAAGGATTGGAGGCGTTTGACTCAACACTTTAACGATATGCTGCACTGGTTTCCCAGCTAGTTTTAGTACACACTCGTCGTTGAAGTGTTAAACAAAGTGTGTTGTAATGCGATTAATGATCTGCTTTCTGCAACTGGGGGTGAGCTGTTGGTCCCTCGTATCGGTCTCGGTCCTCAGTTAAACAGCGCCGTGTCTTCTCAGTGGCTGACCCCTCTACGTGGAATGGGCTCCCACCTTCTTTGCGCTTATTTCCACGAGGCAGTTCACCTACTTTCTACCGCCTCTTTAATTAAGTCTTTTTTTAAACAATGGCTGGACTGGAAGCACCTCTGAGTATGTTTCTCAAAGAGGCGCTATATAAATTATCAAATTAATGAATGAATGAAAATGAATAATAGGAACTCCTGAAAAGAAAAGAGTAAGAGCGGTGTGCAGTGTAACTGGACGAATCCAATAATTGAGGCAGTAAGCTCAACACGAGTGAACACGACGCATATCAGTCGATCGATGGTCGCTTTGAAGGGAATCCGCTGCCATAATCCGTTAGACAGATCCTATCCAAACAGAGCCAGCATTTGCCAATGGAATAGGTCCTACTTTCTCCACATCAGCCCAGACAGGCGAAATGACGGCAAACAAAAACACAGACGACGTGTAGGCGTAGGGCCTACTAACCGAATGTTTGAGAACAGATAACTCTCACCACATCGTTGCTCTCGAACCTCGAAAGGCCGATGTGATGAGCAGGCCTATAGACACGTAACGCATAAATATGAACACCATTTACACAGCGCGTTTAATGAATTTCGTAATGGTGTTGTAACACAAATATATCTAAAAAGATGTGTCCTAAGATAAATTGAAACTGTTTTCTGAGCTATCTGTGGTGGTGAAGTTCGAATTATTTCAAGACTGTTCACGAAGACAGTCCATCGAGTTCAATACATAAGAAATAGTAGCCTATCGTTGTACGCGAATCGTTGTACGGGAGTGCAGAACCAGTAGGTTCCACATGCAGAAGAGAGCGCAGTTTCGTCGACCTGGTTGGCTCGAAACGAGAGCACAGAGCTCCCTGATGTATTCTGGGGTCGAACCAACCATCGATACTCGGCTGAGCCAAGACTATCCCATTCCTGCCCAGTACCCACTATCGAACACCTCTCTAGTCTCCACCTACATATTTAACTCTCCACCGACATGCCTGTACCTACATGTAAGTAGGCTATGGATATCGACGTATACATGATCCATGCATATACCAACCTACCTCCGGCCGTTCCTCTCTACCTTCCTACATATTTGCCTACCTGTTTGGCAGCCAACTAAACAACAAACTTACCTACAGTAACCCTAACTTTTATACCACTGTACTTGGCCACGACGCTGTTGCCACTGGTGTTGACAATGAAGCTGATGACGAAGCTGATGACAACGAGACAAAGATAAAAATGAAAACAAAGATTCTGCTGCAGCTGATGATGACAATTTCAATGAGCGATGATGGTGACGATGATGATGATGATGATGATGATGATGATGATGATGATGATGATGATGATGATGATGATGATGATGATGATGATGATGATGATGATGATGATGATGATGATAAATAGTGATGATGATGATGATGATGAACGATGTACGTCGGCGAACCAGCCGAAGAAAAAGAGGACGAAGAAGAAGAGACTTGTGCATCAGGTGCAAGAAAGCTCTATGCATCTTCTGGCCGTGCACTGAATAGCAAGCGACTGGGACGCATAAGAGGACTCGATTCCATCGCCATCCTCCTCCTCCTCCTCCTTCTCCTCCTCCTCCTCCTCGTCATCGTCGTCATCGTAATCAGTTTAGTCGGACAAATTCAATCACTGTACTGTTTAGATAATTCGCATCCTCCCGCTTCTCATCATGTTAGCAAATATTGGCAGGATGAGATAGACGGAGACAGAGATAGCGAGAGAGACAGACAGACAGAGAGAAAGACGCGCTAGAGACGGATAAAGAGATGGAAAGAGTGAGCGAAAGAGAGCACGTGAGGCAGAGAAGCAAAGATAAAATTAGTGGTAGAAAGAAAGACGTACAGATAAAAACGCATGCATAGACCGATATATATTATAGACAGACAAACAGAAAGACAGAACTACAAAGAGAGACACAAAGACACGTATACAGACGGATAAAGACACAGACTGAACGACTGCACCTATTTCCCTTTCATAGTCCAATTATACACCACTGCTTTTTTTTATCTCGTCGGTGTCTTCGTGTGGTATATTATGATCACCATCGAACGAAGATGAAACCTAAACCTCGACTTGTCTTCGGATGAGCGCTCGCAGCACACGGCTGGACGCACCGACGAAACCTCCACCGTTTCCTAATTGGCGCACTATAGGCCTACTCGGTTGACGCCCGAGTCTCTCGTGAGACTAAATGAATACTGGTACCCAGGCATGTGATAGCGCGTTCCATGATCTGTTCTCCTCGTATTGGCATTATAATACTAAAAGAGTTTCATGTTTTGAGACAGTTCACAGCTCGAGATTATTGTTGTCCAAGAACAAAGGCAGTCAAGGTCAACACACAGAGGGTCGAGGGTTTGAAGTTGGACGAAGTAATATATGCATTTTATGGTTGAGGTTTCCTATTGTTGGGCTTCAATATGGAAATATTGTCTTTGTAGGTGGCAAGCTTCGGACTTATTGTAAACTGTTATTAGGAACTCTGGACCCAGTGAGAAAAACAATTATGAAAAAAATAAACCATACCAGCAATAGTTAAGCCACTCCCTCTGCATCAACCACGTGCTGCTGTCATCCAAAGATGACTGGCTATACGTCCTTCTTATTGTGGCTTTTATTCAGAGGCAAAGCGTTTCAGTCTTCCAGTTTTGTATATTTGCGACCTCAGTGCATATTTTCAGAGATTTAGACTACTGGGACAAAGTCAGCTATGGGTCTAGTTCATGACCTTTTTGGAACTCGTCTTTGATTACCTTTTTTGGGAATTCATCTCCCGAAAAAGTTGATGACCTTTTTTAGGAATTCATCTCCAACAAAAATTCATGACCTTTTTGGGGGAATTCAATGCGTTTTACTAATTCTAATTTTACTACTGGGGCAAATCTTAAAACTCCTCCAACATTTGTCCCACTAGTTATACTTTAAACATACATTGCCTGGGACAAATCAGCCTAACTACTGGGACAAATCCTAAGGCTACTGGGACATTTGTCCCACTAGTTATACAGTTAAAATATGCCCTTTGCGACCTTGTGCGTTAAAGATGGCTATGTAGTGTGTAATGTGTATCCTAAATAGACATATGACACTGATAAAGACGAGGGAAAGGAACGTGTTTATCCTAAATAGATCAACGGAACCGATGAAGGTCATTTGAAGCAGTCGGCTCCACAGATTCGATAAAACGCCGCAGTCACGTGCTTGCGAGGAATTTACTTAGCGC
>OY744611.1:31749102-31846602 GCA_963556255.1 Allolobophora icterica
AAAGATTAGAAAAACGGTGTTGGAATTCTTGGAAACCTAAAGAACGCCATGAAAAATCCCAAAGACCAGAAATCTCTGACATGGTAAAAGTGGCGAAGTTAAGTACGATCTTCTCATTTGGCACGCTGCCCCCTTTAGTTAACTTCTGGAACCGCCACTGATCCGACTGAATAGCAGCAGCAGCAGCTGCGGCTGGAACATCTTTAGACTGCGCAGAAGAGGATAACGAGGAGAAGGCAGAGAGAGTTATACGGCAAGGGGGTGACACGGTGAGGGGGTGACATTGCGAGAGGGTGACACCGTGAAAGCACCTGGAGCATCTGAAGAAGACTACCGTTGGATGTCGTCTGCCTCCTTCTATGTCATCATCATCATCATCACTCGAGGTTCTGCATCCGTTGCTGCTGCTGTTGATGATGTTGTTGCTGATGGTGATGATGATGATAATGCCAGACGCTCTGTTAGAAAAGACGCAGCTTATACGTGACGAAATAGAAACGGAAGAGATCAAAGGAAGCGAAGGCACAGATATCGACAGACAGCGAATAGGATAAGAAGACTGACATACAGACACACAGATGCACAACAGATACAAAAACAGGCAGACACACAGACCTAGAGACACGCAGATAGACTGACAAGGATACATGACCTTACACATACACATAGACACACACACTCACTCAAACACTGACACATACAAAGAAACGCAGACACACAGTAGCAAACAGGTACACGAAGATACATACACTGACCAGTGGACACGCGCACATAGACAGATCAATGCAAGGATACATGCAAAGACAAGAACACAGAGAGAGAGAGAGAGAGAGAGAGAGAGAGAGAGAGAGAGAGAGAGAGAGAGAGAGTGAGTGAGAGAGAGAGTGAGAGAGAGTGAGTGAGTGAGAGAGAGAGAGAGAGAGAGAGAGAGAGAGAGAGAGAGAGAGAGAGAGAGAGAGAGAGAGAGAGAGAGAGAGAGAGACATAAGCATTGTGACAGAGAGCCGACATTGACCATAGTCTTGGTCAGTGATCGACAGACGGTGACAGAATCAGACGGAGAGATCCCAAGACAAAGAAAGACGGGCAGCCAGACATCTTCACAGTGACAAACAGACAGACACAGAGAGGATGAGACAGAGATGAAGAACGCGTGCCTCTCCTTGCAACTGGGCTTCCGATCGGAGTCGGTCAGTCTCATTGGCAGCTGCTGCGTCAAGTTAAGTTCGAACAGCATCTTCTTCTTCAGTTGCGTCTTCGCATCAGCTGCGAACGAAGGAAGAGGAGGAATGGCAGCAGCAGCAGCCTCAGCATCCGATGACGCAGAACAAGGAGAAAGAAACCAGAAATAAAGACGACAATTAAGGTCAGTCTTCAGCACTTGTCTCTGTAGTTAAGGTAAGCTAAGCCATGGTAAGTAAGGCAAGTTAAGTATGGCAAGGTAAGGGAAGCTAAGGCATTGTAAGTTGAGAAATGTTAAGGTAAGAACCCAACATTACTTAATCTTACTTAACCTTACTTTACCCTAACAACATGCCTTCCTCGAAAAGGTATGTTAAGCTAAATTAAATTAAATTAAATTAAGGTAAAGGTTGTTTTATAAAATTAAGTATTTTAAGTGACGCTACCTATAGGCCTACCCTATATTGAAATTAGGCCTACCTTTACCTTACCATGTCGCATGTTAAGATAAGGTAAAGCTAAGGTAAGGAGATATAAGGAGAGGTAAGATAAGATATGGTAAGGTAATCGTTCGCGCTTCTATCCAACAGTTCATTGCATGAACTGATCGGACGAGATCCTTCACCACGCTACCCGTTTGAATTCATGAAAACTGAGCAGGGTCGAAGTCATGGTCGCTATAGAAAAACGCGGACATTTACATTTGCGTTTACATCTCTCAGAGCGTGTACTCTTGCCAAGTTTATCTATGGCCTCTTATAACAAGGCACAATATACGAAATCAACATTTGATCCCAGAGTACTTGACATTTTGACAATCTTATCTCGCCTTGAAGACGGAGTGTTGAAAAGCAAACATAGATTCACTGCCTCTACGAGAGCTTTATAAAGTGCCGATATATGATCTTATCTAAAGATTTTTTCACCTTCGCTATATTGAATGAGGTATCTCACTCGATGATCGCTTCAAGTGAAATCTTAGATAAAGAACTACAGGCTTACACAACACTTGGCCCAAATTTCAGGTATACATCAACTCATAACGTATGTTTTAACACAGTAATAATGATAACACTGTGTTATTACAGTAAAGCATCCGACTTACAAATATGTAGGGCCTAACTATATCGGTTAACAGACGCCAAAAAGTGGACGCAAAGTCGCCGGCATATTTAAGACATTAAGCATTGCCAGTTATTTTGGTCAATCATGTGATAATGAAGCATAAATGAACATTACATAGGCCTACCACTACATAAACGAAAACTCTTAAGGTCTTGAACATTTAGACTTAGTGTAAACGCCGACAATGCAGTATCATGCGGTCATTATGTGAAACTGTCATCATTTGAATGAGTTGGGTCATTAACAATCATTGTCTCTGCTGATCACACGGAAATGCTAACGCAATGCGACGATGGCCACTGCTATCAAATTTCTGTAACACAGCTTCAGCGTCAACAGATGTGTCATGATGAGTGTGCAGCAATGCCAAAGCGTTCAGACGTTCAGCAAAAATGGTAGAACGTAGATAGCACTTTAAACGTTTAAGCACTTTAAGGCAACCGAAGCTGCGTTCAGCTGACACCGTGGAAACGGGCATTCTAAGTAAAACAAGAAAGATATTGGGAGGGGGATAGATGAATGGTAACACTCATGGCCAGGAGAGCATTAGATCGCGGTTCGATACCCGTAACCTTCCTCTAGAGTGGACGCCTTGCATGGCTGCCAAAACGTATGCTTAATTAAGATCCAGTCTTGTTGTCCTCGAGACCAAGGTCTTGGTCTCGAGTGCACTCGAGTTCGTTTTTAAAAGTCTTGGTCTTGGTCTTGAGACCAAAAGTCTTGGTCTTGGTCTTGAGGTTCAAGGTCTTGGTCTTGGTCTTGAGGTTCAAAGTCTTGGTCTTGGTTTTCCAAGACCAAGACCAAGACTTTTGTCAATATGAACAGTCATTAATTTTAACACAAATAAACACGCTCGTATTGTTTACTACGTCATGACGCGTAACGTCCGGAGCATAGATATAGGCCTACAAGTAGAGGCTCAGGCTCAGGCTGTAGAGTGTAACCATAGAGCTACAAACAATAGCATATTGTCATTATTGTGTGCACAGTTTGCTTTTACTAATACATTTTTTTGCCGTCCAGAAATTCTTAAACATTAATTATTTCATACATTTAGATTAAGATATTTACATTAAATTTTGGAGGTTACACTTAGAGGTTCTCATTATAGTGTCATTATTTTATTATTTCACTGTTTACTGTTTAGCCAAACAAGTAGACGCAAATGCGTCTACTGCGTCCACGTGCCGGCGCCACTGTCGATTAAAGAAGAAGAGTTGTTGTTGGGATCAGCCAACAGACTTCTAAACCCAATGCCCATTTGTGCTGGCTGGAAGCGCTTACGTTAGGTAGACCTAATAATTAGAAGCAAAATAAAACTTCCGTGTACCAAGTGGATCATAGGGGAGGCGTTCCACCCGATCTGTGGTCCTTGTGCGGCGGTTGTCAATTCCAAAGGTGCGGGAAACAGGATCAGCTCATGGATCGACTTTCCATTTACTTTCCAGCTAAACACGAGCAGTAAATTCTGGCCTATTGTACGGTGATAAAGACAAGCGAGCACAATAAATTGAAAGCTGATATGTAAAACCAGATAAATTCATTCAGTTACCTAGATACAAGAGCACTAATATATACTCAGTAAGCTGTATGCATGTAATTCCTTGCGTAATTCTACGACAAAATTTGATTGGTAAAGCCAGACAATCAGAGGCACATCAACGCATCAGCGCCTCAACTTCAGATTGATGGCCTTCGCGCGCGTATTATGTGCTTCAGGAATAAAATGAAATAAATAAATAAATAAGTCATGAATCCGTAATAGAACGAGTCACCGAGAAACTCTCCTAGCGAACTTTCTTGTTCTTGAAACATTACATTGACCTCCGGGTAAATAATATTAATGGTTGTTGAACTTCTTTACACGGCGGAAATGTAACTTGGTCACAGCACATATTACAGCCGTGACAAAATGTCGCTTCCTATGCCAACACCAGGGAAGTAGTCCGTGTAGCGACTCTGAGCAAGTGGTTTGCGCACTCTTGCCTCTGTCACAGGGCGGTATTAATTTTATATCATCGTAAGATGGGAAGTAGAAGGTAAATCATGCGATGCATCCTGACCGCGCACCTTGAGATTCGTCCATTACCAGCTCAAGGCCAAAATCGGGAAATTGGCTTCTCCATCTACGTTTCACTACGGACATGGAAGCTTAACTCGAATTAGAAGGCGATAAGTGAAATACAAAATATATTTCGGGACAAAATTTGCTTTTGTTACTTGTTAAGAAATAGTATACTCCAAATATTAGCAAAAGTTGTGCTCGTTTAAAAAACCAATAATCTTTAACTGCATGGATACAAGATGTCGGGTTGCATGTCACAAAAGCTTCAACAGAAAGGTGTCGTCGTTGAACCTGGTTGATGTCTACGAATAAGACCAAAAGTGAGTGGAAAAACCCTGTGGTCGCACAAGAGCAAATTCTCAGTTCCTCCGCCAATACCGCCACTGACCTACCGTCATCTGCATCAGGCTCCTCTACTCCCCACAGGTTTCCACTACCATCTGAAGACTCACCTCTTCAAGAATTCCTACGGTGACCGTACCCTAATCCATCCGATCCTCCGTATTCCAAGCTTTCTCGTTCTCAACGAAACCAGCCGTAGCAGCTGCTCTGCCTCCTATCTCTGGTCTCTCTGGCAACAAGACTCGGACCTCCACTGGACAATGTGGACATCCAGTGAGTAATCTAGACGTCTTTGGGGGGGGGAGTTCCCCCCCAGGATTGATGTTTCCCCCCCCAGAGGCGAGCAATATTACAATGTACAGACCGTCAGGGGAGGAAAAATCCCCCCCCAGGATCGATGTGGATACATGGTTCCCCCCCCCCCAGAGAGATGGATTCCTAAAAAAAAGTCATCAACTTTTTTGACAGAGGAAAAAAGTAAAAAATTGGGTGAAGGGCTAAAAAAAAAAAAAAGGTCATCAACTTTTTTCGAAGATGAAAAGTGGAAAAATTTTGGAAAAGTCTGAAACTTTTTAAAGATGGAAGACAAAATTTTGTGTCAATTGTTTGCTCCCCCCAGAAACCTGGTTTCCCCTCCCAGACGAGGGGGACTAGATTAAACACTGGTGGACATCCTCTGATACGACGCGGCGCTCATGAATAAGCTGGTGCCCTGCGCTTAGCTTTAGTGACCATCTACGCTTTGCGTTGTAACATTTAAGCGTAGACTTTAAAATGATGCCTTTGGATGAGAATTAAACCTCAAGCATTTGTGTATTTCCTGCCGTGGTAGGTACTGCTCACTGATGTGCGTATGTGCTTAGGATGTACATTGTACAGTGAACATCACATGACCTGTTTTTCCGACAGAATTAAACGCTTGAGAAATCTGCTAATGGTCGAAGTGCGTGAAATCGTATAGCTCTTGGCAAAGAGAGGACAGGAAAGAAAATCCAAGGACATTATGAGAAAACCCGCAAGACAAAAAAAATCATTCGACAGAGAAAACGAGAGAAGTAATCAGAAAATCGACACACAGAGAGAAAGGGAAATAGAGAGAGGGCAGATGGAGACACGGAGGCAGAGACACATATATAGAGCAGACAGAAAGAAAGAAAGAGTGACAGAGCAAGAGATAGTCGACAGAGGAACATACGCAGCGACAAACCAAAAGATTAAAATCGAGGCAGAAACAACTTAGACAGAGAGAGAGACAGACAGACAGACAGAGTCAGAGACAGACAGACAGAGACAGACAGTGACAGAGATTTAGACAGAGCTGATGTACTTTGTGCCTCATTGTGATCAGGTATTGGTTTGCGATACATGTGTGTTTGTGCGCGCGCTGATAAAGTTCATCGAGTGCAAGCAGTGGAAATGGAAAATAATGTAAAATAGTTCGCTCCAGTTAAGCCTTTGCATCAATAGGCTTATCGCTGCCAGCGAAACAAGGTCCAACGTTACTTCATTAGAATCGATATTTCTGTGTTAACTAACGCAAACCTCGAGCAACGACTGAACATCTCTCGCGAATTGACAAATGGCCTCAGGCGTTGCGTTTCACTGTTAAGGGCAGCTGCTCCTTTCTCATCCAGATGCCTTACTTAACTCTCATCCTAGCTTCTTAGGAAGGCTACTAAGGACTTACGCCAGAAGGTGTCTGAAGGCCTATGTTTTTATGCATGTATGTATGTATGTATCTATGTATGCATGTATGAATGTATGTATGCAGTATTTTTTCAGCCGGAACGCGACCGAACGGCGTTCCGGCACCTTTTTTCCCCTACTAAAAATTATTTATTTATTTTAATAATAAAAAAAGAATTTAGTTATTTTAATTCAGGGGTGGGCAAACTTTTTGCACATGGGGCCACATTAAACCCAAAAAAAATTCGGAGGGCCGGATAACAAATTTTTAACTTTTAATAACGACTAACATGAAAAGAAGTTAACTTATTTATAATATATTAAATACACTTTGGCTGTCACTAATGAGTTGTAAGCGACTGTGAACATGCATTCAATCAACAAGTTCCCATAATCCGGATTGATTGCAATTCACAGTTTGAGTTCAAGTTTAGATCAATTAACTGAGAGCTGTACATGGATTTGTTTATCTTTGTAGTTGAAAATCTTTGTTGACAGATGTAAGTGGATGCGAATAACACAAACATACATTTTTAAAGCAAAATTTTGCAGATTTGAGAATTTTTCCTTCCTGAGCGAAGAAAAGAGTGTCATTAGGTCTGATCCTTTGAGCTGTTCTATGCGAACAATGTCACGTTATGGGTCGGTTAACTCCAGCTAAGTTCCGTATATGAGCTAATTAATTGTCAATGTCAAATGTGAACGATATATAGTAGGCAAAACAAATTCAGCCTCAATTGATTAAAATCCACAAATCGTCTGGTCGACTCTTCTGTCAAACTTGACAGCTGAAGGCTATATTTTTTCTACCCTGTAGTTTGCATCTGGAGGGTAGGAAAGTGCCCGTAGTTTTGTTCTTTCATCTGATTTGAAAGCAACATTAGTTGTACTTGAACGGATTTCACTTCTGCGTACACAGATCATGTGCAAAAACTTCTGCAGAAAAGCCCACAGAGGCAGATTGGCAGAGTTAATGCATAAAGTTGTTATTAAAGACGAGACCGGAATTGTAAGTTAGAGGGTAAAACGAAGAAAACTTATCGCTTTCTGAATTTTTAAAAATTTTCTGGAGAATTGTGGGGCCGGATAAAAAGTGTTGGCGGGCCGGATCCGGCCCGCGGGCCGTAGTTTGCCCACCTCTGTTTTAATTTAATTTCAGTATTGTGAACTGTTTTCAGTGTTTATCAAGACCCCTCCCAACTCCCAATCCCGTTTTTCTCTGGCTTTGCCCTCGATTTAGCCCCTTCATAATTGTTCAGTTCTGGAACCTTTTTCCTAGATGAAAGCATTGTATGTATGTGTGTATGCATGTATGTATGTATGTATGTATGTATGTATGTATGTATGTATGTATGTATGTATGTATGTATGTATGTATGTATGTATGTATGTATGTATGTATGTATGTATGTATGTATGTATGTATGTATGTATGTATGTATGTATGTATGAATGCATGTAAGTGTGTATGTATGTATGACTTTGTATGTGTTTATGTATGTATGTATGTGTGTATGTATGTACGTGTTTATGTATATATGTATCTATGTGTAATCTTCAGGGAACTCCTTCTACCTATGGTTCGGTCTATCAATGGCATTGTTAGCTGGCATAGTTAACCCTTGCGCATGAGAATGTCGTTTCGTGAATAATTTATAATCATTTCCGGAATGTGTATGTCGGGTGAGCACGGGATCTACATTAGCGTGGCGTCGATAGAACTTGAATCACACCCTATAAACTTATTTACAATTAGATTAATTTACTTGAACATAACCTCGTTGCTGGTCAAGATGAACAGAGACGAGGACATGCTGAGGTTAAGTAGGGCTTTATAAAGTATTTGATGCCATAATAGGACCTAGAGGAAGTGTTTATTTCTGTCCTTATTTGTGCCTCGGTCGAGATACAAAGCCTCCTCCCAAACAGAGTCTCATCTGGACTGAAAAATATCTCCCCGGAGACTGTTTTGTTTCGCAAGGGTCTTCCCCAATGAAATAGTCTTCCCTGTCTACGTTACAAAGTCGCCCAGACTTAAAGTCACTCCTTGTATTTCGGCTTTCATTTCATTTTAAGAAGGTTTGAATATCATAAGCTACGGTGTGTGTGGAAGTAAAGCAACCCCTATAAAAGCAATTTATATAACTACGAAGCATTCATAAATATAAGGAAATTCAACTGGATTTTTTTTATCTTCATTGTAATGGTAACGTGCGTTTAAAGTTTGGACGGCATCCCGTTAAAAAAGTCTCTACGACTTCATTTGTGAGCAGACTCATTAAACCATCGAACTGCTGAGGAACGAAAGTTCTGATTTTTATACATCCTGCAATTTGTCCTCCAAATTCCACTGCTTAGTCAGAGAAACAAGTACGTGCGAACAACTTTCCAAGGATGATTACACATAGCCTGCCTATACCAAGATCATAAACCAAGCGTGGTACCGGATAGACCACCTTGTCGCACTCTTATATTAATGTGGCTGTAGTAAAATGTATGCTACGTAAGTATATTGTTACTGTATGTACGTGTATGTGGTTCAATAAAGTAATGTCAGGAACCCCTGAGCAAACATTGGACGTGATCCTCATTTTACACTGGAATCAGATTAACCCGATTGAGATTTGTTTTGGCAGAAACTAGAATATATCTACGACTGCCTACGACTTTGCTGTCATTGCGTCGTGAATAATTAAGAGAATTCTTAGTGTAACGATCTTTCCTAATTGGTTTCATCATCCGAATGTGTTGCAATAATGCGCCCTTGACATGCATGGACGACTCCAACATCGAACGAACTATAGACCGTCTCTGATTCCGTCGACATCAATGACACGGTTTAAATATACAGCACAGCAGACTGCAATACAATACGCAACATAATGATAAAATACAGTGCAATAAAATATGTATTGCAAGACAATAATCCAGTACAATACAATTTTGTATATGCACATATTTGTAAACACGTGTGTATGAATGTGCTTTTATAAAAACATTTTAAAGGTACGGCAAACCTGTCAAGATAAGAAATCTTCAGCCGTTTGAGGAGTTCTGCAAGGCGCCAAAGAAATAAATAAATATACATGCATGCAAACATTAACAATATTTTAACCGACTTCAAGGTGCTAGCCTCAATAGTGTTTGCTTACAGCAGACATAACTTTGCTGTCGTAATAGTGTGACCTCTTGTGGCCTTTGTGCCCAAGTGATAAAATTATGTCAATGCAACTGACCCTTAAATGTATTCGGGCAGTTTATAGTAAAAGGCGACTCCATCAGGTGTCCTGTACAGCTGTAAGCGTTTAAAGTCAGCGTACGATCTTCAGGAGGAGTTGGCAATGGTCCCGGACGAGGAGTCCCACTATGGGAGTCGCCTCATCAATGCCGAATGCCGCAATCAGTGTCGATCGATCACTGACAGAACCGTGGCGGAAAAACACGAACAGGTACACAGGAAGAGAGACAAGGTAGAAAGACAGCAAAACGGACAGAGACAACAGATACAAAGGCGGACAGACACAGAAAAGAGACAACGCGCAAAGACTCAAATACACGGACTGACAGAAACAGATTAAGTTTAACAGGGTAAACAGACAGAGACACAGAGAGACAGAGATTGAGATTTGAGAGACAGAGAAAGAGACAAAGAAAAGCACTGAATTAAACAGTGATGGACTGACAGAGACAGATAAGGTCTATAACAAGGTAACAAGGTAGACAGATATATATATAATATATATATATATATATATATATATATATATATATATATATATATATATATATATAAACAGCAATGAATCAAACAGTGACAGAGACAGACGGAGACAGCGACACATTCGTAAAGAAACAGAAAACAGAGATATAGAGACAAACAGCATAAACAGAACTTGAACAAGAAGAAGAAGGAGGAGGAGGAGCAGGAGGAGAAGAAGAAGAAGAAGAAGGAGGAGGAGAAGAAGAAGAAGAAGGAGGAGGAGGAGAAGAAGAAGAAGGAGCAGGAGGAGCAGGAGGAGGAGGAGGAGGAGAAGAAGAAGAAGAAGAAGAAGAAGAAGAAGAAGAAGAAGAAGAAGACGAAGAAGAAGAAGAAGAAGAAGAAGAAGAAGAAGAAGAAGAAGAAGGAGCAGGAGGAGGAGGAGAAGAAGAAGAAGAAGAAGAAGAAGAAGAAGAAGAAGAAGAAGAAGAAGAAGAAGAAGAAGAAGAAGAAGAAGAAGAAGACGAAGAAGAAGAAGAAGAAGAAGAAGAAGAAGGAGCAGGAGGAGGAGGAGGAGGAGAAGAAGAAGAAGAAGAAGAAGAAGAAGAAGAAGGAGGAGGAGGACGAGGAGGACGAGGACGAGGAGGACGAGGAGGACGAGGAGGACGAGGAGAAGAGCAGCATGTAAGCTGGCCGTGAGGCAGCCATGGTATGAAGTGTTGGCGACTTCATTTTCTTAGCCTCGACATATGAGGGCGGGTGGCCAGTCCTCTCTGTCGCCGTCTCATCTTCCCACCGTTGCTGTACGTTCAGTGTACACTCATCATAGCTGAGTTGGCTAGGGGTAGAGGTGGAGCAGAAACCTCGAACAAAATTTTTACTCTGATGGGGATTGGAACCCTGACCTCAAGAATGACAGTCCAGCACGCTTTTCAATATGCTATCGAACACTCCTTAAAGCAGAACTTGACAGAGACGGAAACACAGGCAGACAGAGACACAGTGAAAGACAGAGACACAGTGAGAGACACAGAAAGACATTTTGTCTATGCCCAAAAATGGAAAATCCCGCGTGAGTTGGAAATAATGTTCAGTTTTTAACATACTTTTTCCAATTAAATCGACCATGCTGATAACGCCAGTTGCTGTTGCCAAACTGGATTTTTAAACGGGAGTCCACAATTAATGATATCGGACCGGGACTTGGTTAGGTGAAACAATAGTTCGGCTATCATAATGATGCACTTTTAATCTTGTGAAATATGTAACGTTATGAACAACATTAACCGCAATTGTTTTATAATTGTAAAGTACAACGAATTAACTGATAAATAATACTGGTTGATTACTTCATGTTTGTGTAGGCTCCATGAGTTTGACACCCACACACAGAGCAACACGTAAAGTCTGATTTTCTGTCTTGTTGTCAAGACCTTAAACCTCAAGACCAAGACCAAGACCAAGACCTTGAACCTCAAGACCAAGACCAAGACCAAGACTTTGAACCTCAAGACCAAGACCAAGACTTTGAACCTCAAGACCAAGACCAAGACCAAGACCTTGAACCTCAAGACCAAGACCGAGACCAAGACCCAAAAAATCACAGTCGTATCCAGACTTCTATTCCTTACTAAAAATTGTCCAGTCGGACAATTCTTTATTTTAATGAAAACATGAGTTTTTTCTTTTATTCAAGCAAAACAACTCTAAATGGAGACTGCAGAGAATTCCGAATTCGTATTTACAAAAGTCCTTCATGCGTACTGTTATTCCAAATGCCTGTTGAATTTTATAAAAACCAATTTGCTCAGAATTTTCTGACCAAGACGTGACCTGTGGGGCCTCATAAAAATTCTGCCATGTGAAAAAACACGGTCTACAAGTGCTGAAATCGCTAGCACACAAAGCAGCTTTTCAAGAACCGGATGTAAATGTACAAATTAATCATGAGTCTGTTTTGAAATCATTCCATGGTAAATAACCGGAAGTCAAAATAATTGTCCAAAACAACAGTGAAGCCTCATTCACAGTGTAAATACTAAAGCAATAACTGTATGAGTAATTGTTGGATAAATTTTTAAAATTCTTGCCGTTTGTTAAAATTAATGACTGTTCATGTTGACAACAGTCTTGGTCTTGGTCTTGCAAAACCAAGACCAAGACTTTGAACCTCAAGACCAAGACCAAGACCAAGACCTTGAGCCTCAAGACCAAGACCAAGACCTTGAGCCTCAAGACCAAGACCAAGACCAAGACTTTTAAAAACGAACTCGAGTGCACTCGAGACCAAGACCTTGGTCTCGAGGACATCAAGACTGGAGTTTCTGCACTTGCACACACGAGGCTTGCATAGTTCTTTTTTGCAGTTGCAAGAAACAATGCCCAAGCATTCTGTCGGAACACATTCTATTGTCATTAGTACTGACATCAACTGAGATGAATCATTGGCGTCCTTCTGCCAACCGTACTATGTTACATCTACAAGTACACACTATTGCTTAAAAGTGGGATTGTTTCACTTGTTACTGCAATACATCACGTGTTGGTGGAAGAATTCGATCAGGTTGGCTGGTTTTTGAGAAGAACAGTCTGCGGACATCGTCAACAGAATCAGCATTTACCTTGTAGAAATTGCAGAAGAACTTTTCCGCGTCATTGATAGTTTCTGCAGTAAGTGAACCTCTTCCCAGATTTCCTAACAGTTGGGTTTTCAATAAAAGTATTCCACACTGATCGCTTAGTGTGACCACTTAGTGTGAATGTACGAAGTCAAGTCGCCCCCCAGAAATTGCGTGGAATGCCAAGAGTGATGACAGAACTTCAGATGGAAATTTGCAATGGATGACATGAATTTGTATGAATCTCCGCTTCTTGGATGGTCCGGCCATCATCCATAGTTCCTTGTATCGCGTCTGGTTAAGGTGGGGTAACAACATGATGAAAAAGTCGGTATATCTGACTGATACAACTGCTGTATCACAGGAACTGTTAGCAGCATGGACCAAAATTCTTGTATTGGCTTCTTCATATGCTACTTTTAACATTGATACGTCAGTCAGTACATTTGTCGATTGGACCTCTGTTCCGTCGTCAAATCCTCCTTCTACAACTATTTCAGTGTACAAAATGCCTTGCCTGGTGATCTCCTGCATGCAGGATCCATGCGAAGTCCGACTTGTTCTCAGAAATACATAAAAAATTGTTTCATTTTTTTTGGGAGAGGCACATGATGTCCTTCGATAGCTCGTGTTATTGCTCAACTAGTTCCACTGCGACGTTTTGGAGTGGCGCCTATGATCCAGGGATGTATCGATCAAAGGCCTACATATTGCTGTGATTCATCAAGGACTTGATGAAGTTGTCGGCAAAGTCACCGATTGTGCGTGAATCAGTTGGCTTTCCAACAGATACAATTAGTGTTTGAACGTCGATGATCAGTTGAGCGGATGCCCTGTCAACTTGAAGTTCTTGCTTTCTCATTGATTCCTTCTGTTAGAAAGTTCATGAGCACCGCTTTGTTTCCTGTATGCAGAGATCCACGTGTCTCTGTCAACGATAGAAGGACGGATACAAGTTCATTTTTCGGAACGTTGCTCAGATCCACTGGTCTTCCTGCTTCAAAAGCTGCAATAAGTCTTTGCATGCCATGAGTGGGGATCCATCTTTGCTACTCTCTTTCGAACATTCTCAACCTTGGCTGCCTTGTACAGTGCTTAAAATGTTTCTGGTATGTTCTCTTTTATTGGATCGTGAACATTGACCTCTATTTTCCCGCCTGCAGTTGAAGTCAACCTGTTGTCTACAAAAGCGGCGATTTCAGATAAACCAAGCAATCTCACGTTCAATACGGATTCTTTGAGGCTCTCTGCTTATTACTGGCTTCTCCACTTTGCCCTCCATCTACGGAAATTTGGAGGAACGACTGCCCCCGTTGACTGATCCAATTATTTCAACGTAGTTTCAGCTAATGCCGTGTTGACAGTCATGAGTTGACTGTAATTCAGGCAGTTATCAGCGCTGTTCAATAGGCCAACTAACTTCCGTGACCGGGTATTTTGCTGCATAGTTAAAGCAAGACCGATGTGGTTATGGGTCCACTTCTTTCCTGCACTGACGGAATAGACGATGTCTTGTGCAATGCTCATAATTCTGTTGTTTTTCAAAGTTGCACCGTGACACAACTCAACATCTACATTTGCCTAATGATTTTGTGGCGGTTCGGGGAGGGCAGCGGCGTTGGCCTTAGGCTCTCGTGACGGATACTCTCTTTTGCTTAGACTAGGCGACCATTGTCGCCCAGAACTGTCTAACGTTCCTGCCTCGAGGTCTGCCGTTATGCCCTTTGTCCGGGCTCCGTGATCTATCAGAGGGCTTAGCACACCAGTCGACTATCACGTAGTTTATTCACTTCCACGAATTTAACAGAACGCGAACTAATCACGTCATCAACCAACAAAGCTTTCTTATCACTTCACACAAACTCTACTAGTAGCCTACTGACTCTCAGCCCCTCTCACGGTGCGTGTGGGTGAGTCTCTTTTTCTTCTTCTCTTTATATCCCTCAAGAGAAACGTAGGAGGGGAGAGGGGGATCGAGGCTAGGGTCCCGGGACCCTCTGGGCTAGCGGCTAAGGCTTGGAAAGAGGGGACTCTAGGCTTGCGACGAAGACATGGGAGTATTGGGACTCTAGGCTATAGCGACTAAGGCGTGAGAGGAGGGGAATCTGGGCTAGGGTTTCGGGAACTCTGAGCCAGCGGCTAAGGCGTGGGAAGAAGGGACTATAGCCTAGCGACGAAGGCGTGGGAGGAGGGACTCTGGACTAGGGTCCCGGAGACTCTGGGTTAGCAGCCAGGGCGTGGGAGGAGGGGTCTTTGGGCTAGAGACTAAGGCGTGGAAGGAGGGGACTCTGTGCTAGGGCTAATAACGGTCGTCAAGGTGACCATTATTCCTTGCAGCAGCGTTTCGCTACAATTTCACGTATTTTATATAGAAAATCTTCCATTTCATCTTGCATTGTGACTTAATAACGTGGACTAACGGCTAAAAATCAATCTTAGCAACAGCTATTTTCGTAATCAGCAGGGCATTGCCTTCTAGATAAATAAATCAAAATCGCTTTACGTGTTGACACGCTAACAGTGAAACGAAGACGGACCTGACGTGTGACGTCACAAGCCTAAATTTAGGCAGCATTACGGCCTTCAGAATCTATAAGGCAGTGAGCAGGGTCACATTAGTCTAAACATGAACATGACTTGCCGCTTACATTGCTTTTTATGGACTTCTCAGGTCAGCAAGCCTATAGATAGTCCAATTTGGGGAAATTAGAGGGAGAAAGAAAAACAAACAGAGATAGAGATATAGCCAGAGAGAGAGAGAGAGGGAGAGGGAGAGATGAAGGCAGAGAGAGATAAGCAGAGATAGATAGCGGGAGAGAGATAGGAAGAGAGAGAGAGGGAGAGAGATGGGGTGTGAGAGGGAGAGACAGAGGGAGAGAGAAAGAGAGAGGGAGAGAGAAATAGGCAGAGAGGGAGAGAGAGATAGCCAGACAGAAAGAGAGAGAAGGAGAGAGAGGGAGAGAGAAATAAAGAGGGAGAGATATGGGCAAAGAGAGAGAGATGGAGGGAGATAGGTAGAGAGAGGTAGAGAGAGGTAGACACAGAGAGAGAGAGAGAGAGAGAGAGAGAGAGAGAGAGAGAGAGAGAGAGAGAGAGAGAGAGAGAGAGAGAGAGAGAGAGAAAGAGAGAGAGAGAGAGAGAGAGAGAGAGAGAGAGAGAGAGAGAGAGAGAGGGAGAGAGAGAGGAAGAAAGAGATGGGAGAGGGAGGGAGAGAGGAGAGAGGGAAACAGATATAGGCAGAGAGAGAGAGGCAGAGAGAAAGAGAGAGAATGAGAGACGGGAGAGAGACGGAGGGAGAGAGGGAGAGAGAAAGAGGGAGAGAGACGGGGAGAGAGAGGGAGAGAGGAGGAAAGAGGGGGTGATATAGAGACAAAGAGACAGAGAGGGAGAAAGGGAGAGAGAGAGAGAGGGAGAGAGGGAGAGAGGGAGAGAGGGAGAGAGAGCGACAGACAGCGATAGAGAGATCGTTCACCCCACTGCGTCTGTCTCACACTTAATATCCTAGCCGGCGATGGCTTCCAGAGCAGAGGGCTCCTCGAATTCTCACATTTCTGTCGCTTCGATCAATTTCTTGCCCCGTCAAATGCACAGCGACCCATCTAACCGCCGCCGCCGCCGATGGCATCGATTTCTCGATAGGTTTACACCCGCTGTTTAAACATTTCTATTGCGTTGTTCTCGTTTGTCTGTGCATATGTCTGTCTGTCTGTCTGTGTCTCTGTATGTCTGTGTGTCATCGAGTGCGATGATGCGCATCACTTCCCCTGCCACCTGTGAATTTGAGAAATCACTTTACTTGATGCGCTAATAAAGATTGTTTTATAATAAAATGTTTTTTATATTGAAATAGCCAAAAAAGTAGAATAAAGATGAAGAAGAAGAAAAAAGACGACGACAATGACGACGCCGACGACGACGATGATGATGATGTTAGATGAGAAAATTAAAAGAAGTAGGATGAAGAGAGGGATGACGAAGCAGAAGAAAAAGAACACGATGATGATAATGATAATGATGATGACGACGACGATGATGATAACGATGAACGACGACAAGAATAGTTTCTCTCTCCTGTCCTCGCACTGTTGCCACTCGCTTATCTTCCAGTTTCTCCATCTCCTGTTCTTATTTCTTCTTCTTTTAATTCTTCTGTCACCATCTGCTGTTCCTCATACTTCAGCTCCATAATCCTCCTTCCTCCTCCACCCTTTTTTCCTCTTCCTCCTCCTCTTTTTCCTAGTCCTCTTGTTTTCTCTCTCGTCCTCCTCGTTTCCCGCTTCCATTTCGACCAGATCCCTAAGTTGCAATTAGCCTGAGTGGCGTTGCATGTTCCACGTTCGAGATGGCAACTGCCGCTGATGCTGCTACGGAGGCTGAGTGTTGTTCGTCTTCCAGCCTATCATCATCAGGCGCCCAGAAGACGAGGCTGTTCACAGGGCCTGACCTCATCTTTCGCAGGAAATTTACCTGTCGACTGATATAGACCTAGCAACGTAACTCAAGGTCAGAACATTTCTGTAAGGTATGGTAAATCTTGCGTACAAATGTTAAAGCAAGGTAATATAAAATAAGGTAAGGTATGTTAAGATAGGTAAGCGAGGCGAGATAAAATAAAGTAAAGTAAAGAAAGTCATGGTAAAGAATTTTAAGCTTAGGGAAGAAAAGAAAAGTTAGGTCCGGCAAAAGGAACGGCAAAAGGAACGGCAAGTTAAGACTAAGGAATGTTAGGGGCAAGGTTATGCTTTCATAGGTGAAGTATATGCACTCACCTAAGCACAATGGAACAATTGATCGTGTGTATTGGATACTCAAATCGAGAACGATAATTATCCACACGTCGACAATGAGACCTACTCGAATTTCACATTACGATTTCACATTACTTGCTGGACCGCAAGTTGTCCTTGTTCACGGAATAGTCAGATTGTGAAAGTCAGAAGACCCGGTTTAGTATGCAGAGAAATCTTCGGAGTAAACATAGACTGGAAATATTAAGGTTGACTGAAATGTAGGCCCTAAAGTAGGAAACAATTAGCTAAGCCTGCTTTATGGGCAGTCGAAGCAATGATTTAAAGGTCGATAATATTGGGCCATGTTTATGTTTTGGAGTTTTAGAGATATATCCGCGGGAATATAGGACACGGTATTTTGGGTCCTGCCTTTCATCAGGTTAACCTTTGAAATGCCACTAGGAAGAGAGTGGCTCTAATTAGTGCGCTTTTCAGATATTAGGACCATTTACACTTTTCAACAACTTTTCAAATGCGAGTAATAGTAAACAACAGATGGAAAGAAGGATTAACGAGATAATGCTCAGGCGAACGCCAATGACCCAATGCTACCAATGCGATGGCTGAAAGCTCCCATGCTATCGCTTCCTTTCTCCCTGCCTGCCTGCTTCCCTGCCTCCCTCCCTCCATCCATTCCTTCTTGCCTCCTTTCCCTCCCTCTTTCCCTGTATGTATGCATGTATATTGCGCTTCCAGAAAAGGCTCAACTTGCAACTCTTCTGGACTCCAAGACCTATCGGAACTCGATTGGATCTTTACGCATAAAAATTAAAAATTAGATCACAAAAGCAGTATGGTATTCGACTCCACACAGCCGTTCATTTGTTTCCTCCTCCACCACCTGCTTCTTCTTCTTCTTCTTCTTCTTCTTCTTCGTCTTCTTCTTCTTCTTCTTCTTCTTCTTCTTCTTTTCTTCGCATTCTTCTTCTTATTATTCTTTTTTCTTCTTCTTTTTCTTCTTCGCATTCTTCTTTTTCTTCTTCGCATTCTTCTGCGCATTCTTCTTCCTTTTCTTTGCATTCTTCTTCTTCCTCTTCGCATTCTTCTTCTTCTTCGCGTTCATCTTCTTCGTATTCTTCTTCGCATTTCTCATTCTTTCTCTTATTCTATTTACTTTTAATACTTCTATCTTGATTGCTTTTCCTTCGCATTCTTCTTCTTCGCATTTCTTATTCTTTCTCATGTTCTATTTACTTTTACTTCTACTTTGAATTCTTTTTCTTTATTTTTCTTCTTCCTCCTCCTCTTCCTCCTCCTCATCATTGTCGTCTTCTTCATCTTCTACTTCTCTGCCACTGCGGCAGCCAGTGCCTTGATCATCACTTTGCAATTGTTGACCGTGTTCGCTCCGTCTGGTCTCGTGCGATGATTGACTGATCGATTAATCGATCGATGCATCGATGGCGAGAATTAGGACCAGCATCTGCAAACATCCTGAGGCAGCGGGCGAACGAAGGAAGGAGACAAATTATGTCCAGAATAAAGAGAGTTGACCGCTGACAAAGGTCACTGTTAGAGCAGTTCTATAGCCAACTGTCCTTCAAGAGGGACGCTCTGTCCGCAGCTCTATCTCTTTCTTTCTCTGGCGGTCACTGTTTCCCTATCTGTCCGTCTCTCTCTCTCTCTCTCTCTCTCTCTCTCTCTCTCTCTCTCTCTCTCTCTCTCTCTCTCTCTCTCTCTCTCTTGTAATTCTTTCTGTTTCACTGTGAAGTGTTGTTTTACTTTAGCATTGAGTTTTAGTTTCAGTTATTAGTGGCTTCATGTGGTGCTAGGTGTCGTAGCTATTATTAGTTTTAGTTTTACATCAAGCCAGGGGCGCCCGCAGGCTTAAAACATTGGACGAACACCTCTCTCGTAAAGAAATAATATGACCGCTTGCCCACTTTGCTATGGATACAAGTAGGAAAATTTAAATAGCTGCCATAAATAGAGTAGTGACAAGCGTAACAAAAAATCAATTTAGATAACATCTAATGCTTTAGCATGCCGTATTGCCGTTTAACAAACACATCGATGCGATGCCAATTCCTTGTGCGGATTTGATTTGCGTCCAGTGCGTCACGCTGCAGGCGCCCCTGCATCAAGCTGTTATAGTTTCAGTTTTAGTTTCAGTTAACAATGCGTGGAACTTCCTAGCTTCAGTTTTAGTTTTTTAAATTTTAGTTTTAGTTTCAGTTTCTGTTATTCGGTCATGATGCTTAACTATCATGAATGCACAGCAATTCCCTGAAAATACTAGCCATTAGTTTTTAACAGTAGAGCAATATGCAATGTATGTCCTTTTAATGAACAAATCTATTCCGAAACAACTGTGAACGAGGTATATGAATACTTTCAAAGCGATTCCGAAATGCCTAAACAAGTTCCAGTGCATTATTTCTTAACACTTTACCGACGAGCTGCATTGGTTTCCGAGTCTCTTTAGTATACTCTCGTCGTTAAAATGTTAAAGTCTGGTCCACGTCAGACATAGTGGGAAATCTCAGTAGGTGATAATCAAGGTCCAGTACAGCGTGGACAACTGAAGACTCGCAACGGTCTCTCCTTCAAGTAATTTGATGTGTACAGCACATGGTTTAAGAGTCAACTTTAAAAACTCCAGTTAATACTCCATTCATTTTTCCACAGACAATCTCATCCCAGTCCATCCACAAACTCTATTATACTGGTACGATAATCTCCAACAAGTGGTCAGCTATGAGATAGTTGCTTGAGCAACTCGTTGAACTGTCGTGGTTCACGTTCTTTAAACTTAACCTCTCCTTTGCTAAGATAATTTCCTTATGTTTTGCAACTAGACGCAGAGTACACATATCATGATAGGTGCCACTGTCTCTAATTTTGACATTTAATATTCTAAGACGCTGAAGCGGCCTCTCAGATTAGCCTATATAGCGCAATTTTACCATAGTAAATGGAGATAGCTAGGTTCTCGTTGCGTGTTTTCGTTTGGGTTTCGTTAGATGTCTTCGTTATTATCAGTTTTGACTGTTTTAATGTCGGTTACCGTTTTCATGGGTCCCGCGAGTTTGTTTTTCTTTCTTTATCGTTTTTGTATTAGTTTTCGTTTTCGTTCTAGTTTTAGTAAACTAAAACCTACAGTTTTTAACGAAGGTTTTAGCAGAGACAGAAAGAGACAGAGATATTGACAGAAAAAGATAGACAGACAGACAGAGCCGTAAACAAGTGTCTATGGCCCTTTCTGTATAAATTTTCTGCATGTCTCTTCCGTATCTCAAGAACAGATATAGCGAAAGAAACAGGGACAGATTCAGGGACAGACACAAAGACAGACACAGCGGAAGAAACAGGGACAGATACAGGTGAAGATACAGGGACAGATACAAGTGTAGATACGTGGACAGATACCGTTGAAGATGCAGGGACAGATACAGGTGAAGATAGAGCGACAGTTGAAGGGACAGGCACAGACATATACATGTGCATGTGAACATACAGGGACAGATACAGAGACAGGAGATTCTTTTACTAATTGTTATGGCCTCAGTTTGTGTCCATTTTGTCGTCTTCGTCGTTCTACTCCTCCCCATTGTATTAATATCACTTGGCTGCCAATCAAGTAAAGAATAGAGTTTAAAATATTCATTAAACTTAATCAGCCGACCTTTCTCCAGTCTCTTCCTACCATTCATACCAACAAAACTAATGAACTCCATCAACGGACACTCATTATAGTGTTGTTGTGCCTGCACGAAAGCAGTGTTGGACTCCAGAACAGAGTTTAGATGGCTGTTACAAAACTTTGGAATTACCTGCCCACAGGGTAGGAATTGTCGGGGTTGAGGGTTCAAGAGAAGGAACAAAAGAAAACAAAGAAGACGAAGAAGATGAAGAAGAAGGATATAGTGGTGGAGGTATAGGGACATGAGGAGTAGTCGTTTCCAACCCCCAGTCTTTCTTAGGACCCACTCCAGTTAAGTCTTCATTGCACACCCCAGGAGGTCGTTTCCAACCCCCTCAGTTGTGCTAGTGTGGTTTAGCATTATTTGACTCTGAGTCTCTGACAAAGAGAAGACATTTCCATGGTGTATCATGTATGCATTTTTGAATTTTCTCAACAAAAGAATTGATTTTGATTCGAGTCTGACTTCCAAACTGCCAGCGTTCAAATCAGCTGCTTTCAACTTTCGTTGACATCAGTTTGTAAAATACGGATAAAATGTTCAACCCCTCCCCCAGTCTTTTTTCTACAATTCCCACACCGTAGAGATTTCTACTTACATGCTCACTGGAAAATTTTCCATCAATTGATGCCGTGTGCGTTTGATAACGGCGCAATACAAGTCATTAGGTTAAATCAAAAATAAGATAAGATTAAATAAAAGATCAGTTTAGATTTCTATCGTTTATCGTCTTCTTCCTTCTTTCATTCTCTGGTATTTTCTTCCTCTCTTGTGTTCTCTATCAGCTGCTATTTTCATTCAATCCTTCATTCATTCATTCATTCACTCATCATCGTCGTTGTAATCGTCGTCGTGTTGCCATCATCGTCGTCGTCATCACTTTTCTCCTTTTCTTCTGTTTTCGAACTACTCCTCATGTCCCTATACCTCCACCACTATATCCTTCTTCTTCTTCTTCTTCTTCTTCTTCTTCGTCTTCTTCTTCTTCTTCTTCTTCTTCTTCTTCTTCTTCTTCTTCTTCGTCTTCTTTGTTTTCTTCTTGTTCCTTCTCTTCCTTGTCATCTTCTGCTCCTATAGTCCTTCTTTCATTTCCATTTGACGAACTGTGTTTGGCAATAATTCCGTTGGAAGCAATCGCAAAGTACAATAGTACAATAGGTAGATCGAAAGATGGTCAACAGTCAACCGAATCGCGCGCGATGCCAGAGGCAGATTTTGGCAGTGACGAGCAGCAGCAGGAGGGAGAGAAGTTGGAGGAGGAGGAGGACGAGGAGGAGGAGGAGGAGGAGGAGGACGAGGAGGACGAGGAGGAGGAGGAGGAACAGGAAAAGAAGTTGGAGAGGAGGAAAAGGAAGAGAAGTTGGAGGAGGAGGAAGAAAAGGAGGAAGAAAAGGAGAAAGAGAAGTTGGAGGAATAGGTGGAAGAGGAAGAGAAGGAGGAAGAGGAAGAAGAGAAGGAGGAGGGAAAAGAGAAGTTGGAGGAAGAGGAGTGGGAGAGGAGGAGGAGGAAGAAGAAGAAGAAGAGGTAAAGTAAAAAACAAGAGGAGAAGAAAGGAAAAGCGAAATTGGATTGGTAAGACGTGCGAAAGGAAGGTGAGAAAATAAGGGAGCTAAAGAAAAGAAAAGAAGCAGGAACAGGAGAAAGGAAACGAGGATAACGGAGCCGGGGTGGAAGAGAAAGACGAAGCGCATTGAATAGGAGGAGGAAGAAGAAGAACAAGAAGTACAAGAAGAAAACAAGAATAAGAAGAAGATGCGGAGGAGAAAGACAGAAGATGAGGAGGATGAAGATGATAAAGAAATGATGATGATGCGGATGCTGGTGCTACTGTCTAAGCGTAAGTCAATTCGAGGCAATCGTTTCTATTGGCTGACTCTGTTTGTTCTCGTTCGTCTGTTGACCGACAGAGGGCAGCAGCGTCGTCGTATTCGTCGTCGCCGCTAGATGTCCTTTCGGCGCCAAACACACAACAAGCACCGACTCTGTTTGCATCGACGCCTCCATCGTCGCAATTTATCAAGTTTAATCTCTCGTCTTAATGCATTTTAAGCGTCTTTCTTCATCTTTTACCACTCTCGGCCCCAGCAGATTCTATTCACGCCACGTATGGATGTATGTTTGTATGGATGTAGGCCTATGTGTGTATGGATATATGTGTGTATGGATGTATGTGTGTATGGATGTATATGTGTATGGATGTATGTGTGTATGAATGTATGTGTGTATGGATGTATATGTGCATGCGTGAATTTATGCATCTGTATATGTAAGTATGTACGTGTGTAGGTATGCATGTATGTATGTATGTATGCATGTATGTATGTCTGCATGTATGTATGTATATAAGTACGTATATATGCATGTATGAATGCATGTCGACTTAGTATAACACCTTTTAAGTACCTCTAAATTTTACACCATTCAGGAGACTAACTATCGATCCAATATAAACGATTTTAAGATAATAGTTTGGATATGCTTCCTGAACGGAATCAATTGAAACAGCATCGCATATGTAACAGAACACTGTTCCAAGTCGAATGTTGAGCACGTGACGATTGGCTCCAGTTGATGTGCGGAATAGATGCAAAGGCAAGCGAAGAATGAATAGCGGAATTAATAATAAATGACGGTCAGTATATTTAGCTATATCTTTTTTTATTCGCCTAGCTTTGGTGTTGAGCAAACTAAGTAAAGGTGTAAAGCAACTAATAAATAATAAATGACAGTCAGTATTTAGCCATATCTGTTTCCTTTCTACGGCCTCAACCAAACGATTCTTTAGAAAACGCTTCAGAGGAGGAGATGACCTAGAAAGGCTTTCAATCGCTTTGAAGTGGCTAATTAATTAATTAATTAATTAATTAATTAATTAATTAATTAATTAATTAATTAATTAATTAATTAAAAACATTTATTAGTGATGTAAACCCGAATCTAAGCTGAGGAGATTCCTAAAAGGCACTAACAATGCTTTCGATAGATGCTAATATTATACATCTTAACAAACGTATGGACCTAACTTATCATACGGCGGTTCGAACCTAAGAGATGTAAGCCTAACCGTTTTATCAATTTGCCACGCAACATAGACTGACAGCACACGTAACATCGGCCTAACCAGGCGGAGGGAAGAGCGTGGATGGGTGGGATAGGGTGGAAGGGCACGGAGGGCTGGAGGAGGCAGGACGTTGATTTCCGTCCACCTAATTCCTTTGTGTCTTCGGCGTTCGACTGTCAATTACCGAGTAAACGATTATTCTACCGATCGGATTTTCCTTTCATGGCCGCTGGATGGCGTTCAATGCATCTCCAATTGCCATCGTCATCATCTACTCCCCCACGCATTTATATACATATATTATATATATATGCCAACAAACTAAATACATTCGTAAGATATACACACAGTCATATTATGACGTGGCTATATAATTCGTCAAATATATATAATTATATGTATAATTATATATGACAGCTTGTACAATATTCATGCATACACGCATTATGATAACATTTGTAGATACATGCTCATAGGTCCATATACATATATATTCACATAAATATATGTATATATATATGGATGGATATGGTGTGGTACAACTATATGGCATATATGAATGACCATTATATGTGTGTATGAGGAATGAATATATATATATATGTGTGTATATATATATATATATATTGTGTATGTGGACGAGCGCCGCACAACAAGAGCAGTAGTCGTGTCGAGGTCGTTGGTTGCGTGTCCTGTAGATCCGACTTAATCAATTGTTGCCAATGGGAAATTAATGGTCATTCATATATATGCCATATAGTTGTACCACACTCTATGTCCATCCATACATATATATATACATATATTGTCCATATAGATATTATACAATGTTATGCATGAATCTATGTATAAACTGTATGAATATATTCATAGAACTATGTATGCGGTCGGCAGAGTTTGAGAGTAATGCGGATTCATTTCCTGTGCAGTCGGTGAGTATTGGATGATGACGATAGAAGAGATTCCTACGCTGAGCGGTGATCATCACTTCGCATGAAGAACTGCTTATTAGGATCTCAGAACGATCTGAGGCTGCCCGCACGGTAGCTGCTTCCGTCCCTAATTACGTAAGGTAAGCGCAATGTCTGAACATAGACGCCTCTTGCCGCAGTAGCTCTTCGAGAGGAGTATATTTCTGCTGTGTCTGTTTGCACCTTTAAAAGACTCTGTCAGAATGCTCTTTGTAGGGCTATTGCACTTTAGGGCATATCGGTTAGAATTCATTGCACTTACAACGGCCGACTCAGCCTTCCATTCTCTAGGGTCAGGAGAGGAGTACAAGCACACGTTGGGCTGTAAAAACGTTGCACCACTGCTGGATTGTTGTGGTCATCTTAGCGTATCGGACAAAAGAACTTTCAACCCAGAGACTCGATGGTGTGACTATAGCACCGTATAAACAAATCTGAAGGCTTTTTTGCAACCCTCACCCCTCTCCCCCCACACACACACCTACACACACACACACACACACACACACACACACACACACACACACACACACACACACACACCTACACACACAATCTACATTACTCTGATATAAAAATAACCCGTGAAACAGATTCATACTTATTTATTCATTTGTTTAATAGCACATACTGCGTGCTCATAGCCGGTAAGTCTAAATCTGAGGAGCGGTTGAATATTCGTTGGGAAGAAGACGTAGTCATGCACATACTTGCACAGCCAAGAGCAAATATGTATTGAGTCTTTACAAATGACTTCAGGCGAGTTGGCCAAAGGGACACTTTGTATAGTAGACGATTCCAGACACGAGGGCACAGCAACTGTAATGGTCCTACAAGCGTCTCAAAGTTGTTCTTGCAGAAAAACACTTTAAGATGAAAGCTACAGTCTAAGAGTGCGATATGAGGTTATCAATATACGGAGGTGTGATGAAATGCTGTTGTTAAAACTTTCATAGCATTTAAAACAATAGGCGCATTTTCCAAATCACTTAGAATATGCTATATAAATACCTATTTGGATTGCATTATTCTGCAAAATGAAGTCACCTCCAACAGAGGCGCGTTTACGTATAGGCGCACTAGGCGCGCGCTTAGGGCCCCCAAATTTTGGAGGGCCCCCAAGGAAACGAAAATATTTTTCAATTGTAAAAAAACATTTTGAATTTTGAATTATTTTAAATATAACCTATTTTCCATTTTTGCACAGTTTAGCATTCACATAAAAGCATAGGCCCCTGTTATTGCAAATCATAATTGTTTTGTTCATTTGGGCTAAAAATTTATTTTTTTGCAATTGTACAAAATCAAATAAATATAACATCAGGTTCAGAAGGGCCCCAAAAATGTTTGCGCCTAGGGCCCCGTGTTCTGTAAACGCGCCTCTGATCTCCAGTGATACCATCTTACCCTTTAAAATGTTTTCCCTTTTCCCTTCCCTATCTTCTCTTTACTTCCTGGCTTTTACCACCTGTATAAAATCTTTCGACAGGTAACACAACGGTGTTTCTAACGCTTCGATGTTTCTCTCCTTCTGAGTCTTGCTGTCCACTTGTGGCTGTCTATCCTTCTGTTCGATACGTTGCTGCACTTAGCTTTCCCTTAAGTTTCGTTTGGAGTCTGTTTGTTCTTCTTTGTCCTTCTCTGTTTCTTGTTCTTTAAATCCCACTGTCTTCCTATCTGCGTCAAATCGCTTTAGTTCTTGTCGCTTCCTCCTGTAACTCAGCTTCACTTTGTGCAGTGGAAGTCGCTTGCATTATGACTAAAGTCTTTCCTTCATATAGAACGATCTTGTATCGTTTGCATCAAGTGCTTAGCAGAACGGAAGTTATACATTTCTTTTGTCTCATCCTCCGCCACGGTCGCTCTCCTGTCTGTGTCTTTGTACGGTTGGATGGCTTGTTCTTTCTGTGTCTCAATTTCTGACTATTTGGCTGTATTCTTCTGATTTAGTCTCTTTCTTGTAAGGTTTCTTATGCCTCTATACCTCAGTTCTTGTATCGTTATCTCTCTCTCTCTCTCTCTCTCTCTCTCTCTCTCTCTCTCTCTCTCTCTCTCTCTCTCTCTCTCTCTCTCTCTCTCTCTCTCTCTCTCTCTCTCTCTCTCTCTCTCTCTCTCTCTCTCTCTCTCTCTCTCTCTCTCTCTCTCTCTCTCTCTCCCCTCTCTCGCATTCTCTCTCTGCATCTGTCTCAGTAACATTGTCTCTCTCCTTTGCTTGTTTGAATACCTGTCAGGTTGCCTGTCTATACTGTTCAGTCTCGCCTCTGTCTCTGTCTAAGTCATGCTAGTTGTCTTTGTCTTGGCCGTTGGTTCGTTGTCCGCTTGGCTGCCTCTGTCTCTGTATCGTTTTCTCTCATTCTTCGACTCTCCTTTAGTTGTTGTCCTATAAATTCAGATGATGACGGTAGTTTACATGACAATATATACGTTCTGTTGCTGGATTCTGATGAATTTCTACAAAGACAGCCGCCCATACTTCTAATCCGATAACAACTTCTATAACGCTGTCAAGAATCTTTTTCATGCTAGTCTAGAACATCTACCTTTTTAATATTTCATTTGCGGTATTCCTTCAGACCTCAGTTGATTCTAATGATAACTCAAATGGTAAGGTAAAATAGTACAAAGTAAGGTCAGGAAAGTTATAGTAAGGTAGGAAAGGTGAGGTAAGGCAAGTATAGGTATGGGCAGTTAAGGTAAATATGTAAGAGTAAAATAAGGCAAGGTATGATAGTGCAATGTAACGTAGGCTACAGTAATGTGAGCGACAGGCAAGACAGGGTAATGTGCAGCACGGTGTGGTAAGGTACGCAAATGATCACTTATTACATGCTTCCATCGATGAAAGTTATGCCAAGGCGTGGCCCAACAGAGGCGGGAGAATTATAGCCGGGCAGCTTGTATACAACTACACATTCCAACGACAATCTAGTTCTGAGCGGGTTCCTCCATATAAGCCAGAGCTAGACCCCGCAACTTTCAACTATTACTAGATGACGTTTCCGCTACGACATTCATATGAGTATTCTCATCAGATGAAGTTTCATTGTAGATTTCGACTAAAGTCAGCAGCTGAGTTCGTGAGGTCATGGGTTCAAAAGGTCGCCCAGCACAGACAATGGTTGTCTATTTCTTCGTTCTTTTCGTCACGGTTCACTGCAACAAGTGAGTAGTGACAAAACTTTTACTATAAAGACCTATAAAAATCCTAAGGCGATGTCACATTCGAATTCACTCGCCTCACTCAATAAAAGTTCAAGTTTTCCGGAACAGACTGAGTATAGTGTGAAACAAATCTGAACGGAACAGAACAGAATAAAATATAATTAAAGACAGAACAGGCTAGAACACATCATCTTCACCACCATCATCAACATCAGCATCAGTATTATAATTATTAATAGTATTATTAATAGTATTATTAATAGTATTATTAATAATATTATTATTATTATTACTACTACTACTACTACTACTACTACTACTACTACTACTACTACTACTACTTTTTTTCTAGAAAAAAGTTTCCAGAACTGAACAATAGGTTCCGGAACTGAACAATTATGGAAGGACTAAAATCCCCAGAAAATGGGATTGGGGGTTGGTGGGGGTCTTAATAAACACTGAGAACAGTTCACAACACTGGAATTAAATGAAAATAACTAAATTATTGCTTTTATTATTGAAATAAATAAATTATTTTTAGTAGCTGAAATAAGGTGCCGGAACGCGATTCCGGCGCGTTCCGGCTGAAAAATCACTGATTACAATCATTTTTAACGCGAGCAAGATCGCACAGAAATGCGAATCTGAGGCGCGGTTAGTCAGTCACCAGGTGAAGAACAATTATATATCTAAATCTTTTGAAAGCAATTGAGAAACAGAGAGTTTTTAGTAGTTTCTTAAATGAAGATAAAGAGTTAGAACATATCATATTAATCTAGTAACACAGAACATAATAAACTAGACTTGAAGAAAAGAATGTTCCTTGAAGTGGCGTTAGTCAAATGTGCGAATACAACTGTAATGGCCGTCTGATGTTGTTTTGTGCAGAGTGACTTCTGATATCATAGAAGATCTGCTGAGTGAAAAGAAATACAACAGCAGAGCCAGACCACAAGCAGATCTGGGTAAGACTAACACCGGTTCCCCTGCCAATACCGTACACTGCATCGCTATAGGATACGTGAGATCCCTACGCGGTTGGCATTCCCATGTAAGGCATTGGATATAGCTTATTTACATTAAGACAAGCAATATTGTCATAATAACCCATTTGACATTGCCAATAACTTAAGACAATCGATATTATTTACTGGTAACACACACTTTGTCATTATAGTAACACAACAGTTGGAATTACAGATAAGACTCTTGATGCTACTTGATGTTGCCCTCGCCCGTGCTGTGACTTAGAAAACCCAACACCACCACATCACTCCTATCCTCAAATCTCTCCACTGGCTTAAAATACTCGAACGAATAGAATACAAAGTCATATCACTCACCTACAACACAACTCAATCCTCCCAGCCCTCATATCTCCGCCAGCTGTTCTCCTGCCCGAACACTCTGCCGCCCTTCCGTCGCCTCATCGCTAAAATTTGCCAATCGTTCCATTATACTTCCATAGCCATAGCTGTTCCACCTCTTTGGAACAAACTCCCACCAGTACTACGAGAGAAATATCAGACCATTCTACGAACTCACCGAAACCTCACCTCTTGCAATCTCTCCGCAAGTCTTCCATTCAAAACCGATAACACTGCTCTTTCACAAACACTATCTTGATTTCTCCTCTTCCCCTTACCTCTCTCGTCGTTTCAACCCTAAACTCCACCCTCTTTAGCCGTCTGACTGTCTGCCTGATTGACCCCTTTGGATCTTGACCTAGAACCGATTTCTCCCACACATCCCCGCCTACCGATCGTGATTTGATTGATTGATGATGATGTTGATGACGATGATGATGATGATGATGATGATGATGATGATGATGATGATGATGATGATGATGATGATGATGATGATGATGATGAATACGACGATTTCTACAGCGCCGTAACACGACACATGCCGTTACAAGGGCGCTTTGACAAGTTCAGAGTTGAAGCCTGTGAAGAAGCTCGATCCCGCGACTTCGTTTTTGTAGGCGCTGTAGAAATTTAGAGCTTACGATTACGATTACTAATAATATGCAAGATGTTGCTATAGTAACACAGTTGGAATGCTACAGTAAGACACTTGATGTTACTAATAATCCGCAAGATGTTACTACAATAATTATAGTAACATAGTTGGAACAGTGAGACACTTGGCTTTACTAGTAAGACATACAACTTAAAAAAACTTGTAGAAATGCAACATTTCATTAAGATATTCCAGCGTGCTGGTGAAGACATTAGGACAGGGTGAGAATTGTCGGGGGGACCGGGGGTTTGGGGGTTCAACCCCCCTAGTCTTTCTTAGGACCCCATAGTAAAGTCTTCATTGCACACCCCAACTCCACGTGAATCAAAGCCTAACCCCACCCCCAGTCTTTTTTCTACAATTCTCATACTGCATTAGGAATTACAAATATGACATTAACAGTAACATTTTCACTCGTCATAACCAACTGAAGAATGAACAAAACCACTTGACACGAATACTACAAAGTGTAGTGAAAAACATCCCAGCTAAACAGCTACAAGCATTATCAGGAAGACAAATAACTTCCCAGTAACGCACACGCCATTACCATTAACCAGATATTCAGTATGGCCTGCACTGCCCTGCAGCTTACACAATAAATGATAGGCCCTATACTACTAATTGAACATTTAATTGTCAGTAATTAGACACGCCACATAAAGGTAGCCAGTTTCAAATACGGTAAGACTTATGTAATCCACTAAATGCTCTAATCTGATTTGACCTGATATAATCTAGCCTAACCTATTCTAATCTAATCAAATCTAACCTAACCTATTCTAATATAATCTAACCTAACCTATTCTAATTTAATATAATCTAACCTAACCTATTCTAATCTAATCTAACCTAACCTATTCTAATCTAATCTAACTAACCTATTCTAATCTAATCTTATTCTAATCTAACCCAATCTAACTTAACCTATTCTAATCTAATCTAACCTATTCTAATCTAATCTAACCTATTCTAATCTAATCTTACCTATTCTAATCTAATCCAATCTAACCTAACCTATTCTAATATAATCTAACCTAACCTATTCTAATTTAATATAATCTAACCTAACCTATTCTAATCTAATCTAACCTAACCTATTCTAATCTAATCTAACTAACCTATTCTAATCTAATCTTATTCTAATCTAACCCAATCTAACTTAACCTATTCTAATCTAATCTAACCTATTCTAATCTAATCTAACCTATTCTAATCTAATCTTATTCTAATCTAACCCAATCTAACTTAACCTATTCTAATCTAATCTAACCTATTCTAATCTAATCTAACCTATTCTAATCTAACCTAACCAATTCTAATCTAATCTAACTTAACCTATTCTAATCTAATCTAACCTATTCTAATCTAATCTAACCTATTCTAATCTAATCTTATTCTAATCTAACCCAATCTAACTTAACCTATTCTAATCTAATCTAACCTATTCTAATCTAATCTAACCTATTCTAATCTAACCTAACCAATTCTAATCTAATCTAACTTAACCTATTCTAATCTAATCCAATCTAACTTAACCTATTCTAATCTAATCTAACCTATTCTAATCTGATCCAATCTAATGCAATCTAATCTTATTTAATGACTTGGCAACATTTATAAAGTGCACAGGGCAGCAATAGATGACTGCTTCAAGCGAAACCGTAGCAAAAATAGTAATCACCACCAAGACACACGGAATTACGGTTATGACACGTGACACGACCATTGAGCCCAAGAGGCAAGAGTAAGACATCCAGTAAGACTGAGAAGAGACTTGGGGCAGGGAGTGATTAGAAGCAGGAAGGAGGAGGAGGCTGTTGTGAGTGACTGTACAACAAGAGCACTGAAGTCTCGCGTCGTAGTAATTATCGCCTTCGGGATTTTGTCGGGATGCACAAGTCATCTGAACAAGCGCCATCATCGACCAATCCTCACTCAGCAGCCACTGCAACACAGACATCGTCTTCCTTGGCCTACAATACAACCTAACGATGCAACTCAATTACGATACACTCACAATACATTTAGATAAAACACAATACGATATTGTAATTGTAATTGAAAATTCATATAGCGTCACTCAAGAGCAAACTAACCCATGCATACATACACTTCCATACATACACAAATACAGGCATAGAACCCTAATGTGCTTGCTTTTTCCCTCTGTGCCTGAGGTTTGCATCTCGGTGCTTCATGTGAAACTTGCAAGGCCAAATGAAGAATTCAGAACCAAAATTCAGAATTGACAAATAAACTGTTTGAAATTTGCAAATCAAACTGTTCAGCCATCAACTGTTGGCTCTGGACAAAACGCGCCTGTGCTCCGGTTGGACTAAGCTCGTGATGATGTTGATGCTGTCACTGATTCCAATTACGCTGATAAGAAGTAAGAAACACGAACTCCATGTGTACCATCGTTCACGCCTCAGTTGGCACGTGTTCGCTGAGTCAGCTCCAGTCTTGTGTGACGATGATGAACGCAATCAAGTCAGGCGAGAACTTAATGCGCAGCAAATCTCGGATTTCTACCGACGGATTTACATCGACGCAACTGCTGACGAAGAGATTTCCTTCCATTTAGATGAGGCTGTGGATTCAAATGATAAAAGTTCTGTGGTTTGGATCTCGGCAGAGTAATGAAAGCACGAAGAGAAAAAGGAAGAGAAACATTCTATTAAATTCCGTTCCATTTCATTTTATTCTATTCCCTTCCAATTTATTCTATTCCGTTCAATTCCATTTTATTCCATTCTATTCTGTGTCGTTCCATTCCAATTTTTCCATTCCATCCCATTACACACTATTCGGATTCACACCATTTCATTCTATTCCATTTCATTTTATTCTATTCTACTCATTTCTATTCCATTTTATTCTATTCTATTCCATTCCATTCCATTTTAGTCTATTCCGTTCCATTCCATTTTATTCAATTTCGTTCTATTTTTATTCTATTTCATTCCATTCCATTCTATTCCGTTTCATTCTATTCTTTTCTATTCTTTTCCCTTTGATGTCGCTATTCTACGCAGCTCCATTCCATTTTATTCTAATCTATTCAGTTCTCCATCATTTTACGCTATTATATGCCGTTCCATTCCATTTTAGTTATTCCGTTCTAGTCCAGTTTATTTATTCCATTCCATTTCATTCTATTCTATTCGTTCCGTTCCATTATCTTCCAATTTATTCCCTTCCATCTTCCTATTCAACGCCGTTCCATTCCATTTTACTATATTTTGTTTCATTCCTTTTAATTCTATTCTATCTCGTTCAATTCCACTTTATTCAATTCTACTCAGTTTTATTCCATTTTATTCAATTCTACTCAGTTTTATTCCATTTTATTCTATTTTATTTTGTTCCATGCCATTTAATTCTATTCCGTTCCGGTTTATTTTATTCTAGTCCATTCCACTCTGTTACATTTCATTTTATTTTATTCTGTTTCACTGCATTTGATTCTATCTCTTTAAATTTAACTTTATTCCATTCTACTCAGTTCCATACCCTTTTAATCTATTCCGATCCGATCCATTTTCTTCTACTCCGCTCCATTTTATTTTGTTCCGTTCCATTCCATTCTCTTCTATTCTGTTTCCTTCCATCTTTCAATTCCATTCAGCTCCATTCCACTTCAGTCTATTTTGTTCTAGTCCATTTAATTCTATTCCATTCCACTCCATTCTATTCTACTGCATTCCATTCCATTGGGGTCCATAGAGTAGTGGTAACATCACTGGCGTGAAGAGCAAGAGGTAGCGGGATCGCTTCCCGCAACCGCCCCAAATTTAGGTCCACTCAGCCTTTCATACGCGAGATGGCGCGTTGTTAAAATGAGATGTAGGACGTGATGGGCGCCTTGCATGGCTGCCGTGTACAGTTAAATTCGACTCCTGTAATAATTTGTGATCATCCGTTCATACTGATTTGTAATCATACTGCGATATTGTCAGTTTGAAGATATTAAACGAAGATTATTATTATTATTCTTCCATTCTATTTTTTTCCATCTGTCTAATCCCTCCCGTTCCATTCTTATCGAATCCGTTCCATTCCATTTATTCTATTTCATTCTAGTTTAGCCTATTCCGTTCCAGTCCTTTTTTTTATTATATTCCATTCCCTTCTATCATATTCCGTTCCTTTCCGTTTTATTCTATTTCGTTCCATTCCATTCTATTCTATATCTATCCCGTTCAATTCCATTTTATTCTATTCAGTCTCATTCCATTCCATTCTCTTCTATTCTTTTCCATCTTTTTATCTTTTTATTCTATGCCGTTCCATTTTATTTTATTCTGTTCCATTCTATTCTATTCCGTTCCATTTCAATTATTCTATTTCAGTCCATTTTAGTCTATTTCGTTCCAGTCCATTTCACTATATTCGATTCAATTTTATTCCATCCCGTTCCATTCCATTCTATTCCGTTCCATGCCATTTTATTCTCTCTCGATCAATTCCATTTTATTCTATTCTGTTCAGCTCTATTCCATTTATTCTATTCTATTCAGTTCTATTCCATTATATTCTATATCGTTCCGTTCCATTTCATTCTATTCCGTTTCATTCAATTTTATACTATTCCATTCCATTCTATTCCATTCAAGTTTTTTCTATGCCGTTTCATTCTTCACTTACCCTACATTCTCGACACTTAATTGAAGTTATTAACTTATTTTCCGGGCGTCGATCAGAAGCGATCTGGAGCTGTTACGTAATATGGTGTTTTATAGCGCCCTATGTCAGCCTGACCGAGGCACTGTCAGTGATGCCGTGTGACCTTAGTATGTCGTCAGAACACGGAAGTTGGGTCAAGCGATGAACGAGATTTAGTGCATCGTATTCTGCCTACGTCCCGTTTGTAACGCTCTTGTGCCTTGGAGGAAGAGATGGATTTAAGGAGGAGGAATGATAGGAGGATGGATTGGAGGAAACAGAGGAAGGTGAAAAAGAGCAAAAGATGAGGAGTGATAGGAAGTGAAGGACAACGAGAAAGAATAAGGAGAGGAGGATAAAGAGGAGGACAGGAATGACAGGAGCAAGATGAGGAGGAGGAGAATGAGGAAAAATAGGGTGAGAAAGAGGAAAGAATAGAAGAAATCATAGGAGAAGCAAGAAAATGAGAAGGAAGAGAGAAATGCTTGAAAGAAGCGGAAGACGACAAGGTGGAAGCAGAGGAGGAATGATAGTAGGAGGAGGAAGCGGAAAAGGAGGAAGAGGAATAAGAAGAAAGGCGAGACAGCGTAAATAAGAATTCGATTAATTCGCGAACAATGTCTCATGCGCGATACTCTCAGTGACATAACATAAAAATTCTCAAATATGAATAGTGTAATGCAATGCGAGACGTCACGTGGTTGTAAAGTTACGATGGCTTGCGTGACATTCAACTGCCGTATCTATATAATAAGATGAGAAACATGTATTGGAATGAGGGCATAACAAACAAATCAATAAAAACCAAACGAATTAATGAATGATGAAATATTCAACGAGTCATAGAAATGAATGAATGAATGAACGAAGGTGTGAACGGATGGACGAATGAAGGAACAAACAGACACACGAACGATTGATTGATTAATTAAATCATTAGCTAATTAATTAATTCACTCATTCACAGGTCACCCGTTGGATGTCTATATTAACATGAACATCAACGACATCAGCTCCATCAGTGAAACGAAAATGGTGAGTGGACATCTAAATGTACTTCATTCTGGTCATTGACCAGGCTGTAATCTAGTCCCCCTCTTGTGGGGGGGGGAAACAAGTTTCCTGGGGGGATTTTCCACCCCAACACGTGTCTACATCACAATATTGCTGGCCTCTGGGGGGAAACATCAATCCTGGGGGGGGGAAATTTATCCCCCCCCAAAGACGTCTAGATTACACACTGGTCATTGACCGATTCAGTTCCTCTCCGATTTTTTAATGATTATTTCAGATATTGTAACTAACCCAAAGACATGACCCTTGCTTATTTTTACTTTGATCAAGGACTGCTGATTAAGTTAGAAGCGATTATCTGATCTAGTGAAGTCGAGAGCGCTGTCAATATAAAGCACAAAACATCAGTGTTTTCAAGTGAAGCTGTAGAAAGGACTCCTAATAAAAAGCCGAAAAACATGAAAATCACAAAAGACACGAATGACCTAAAGGCCTAAAAGAAAGACCTAAAGAACTGAGACAAATCACAAAACTGGGCAATGAATTCGAAGGCTTTGAATTTTGGAAACGTTTGGCTCTTTTGGCGTTCTCGGTGACCGATAACAAACTTTAAGGACTTACACCATCGACGTATAATGCATGGACCATCGTCGTGCATTCTCTTTTTTGTGGTATTTCATGAACGTTTACCATAAAAGTACTAACCCTGCTCTAGAGTCTTAATCTCACTGAGTCTGCGAGCGTCTTCAGTGAATCCAAGCGATAAATCAGAAGATTTCGTCATGCGTAACTTGACTAATTACCTATCATTAATACATGCACCATTGGCTGGAAGATTATTGGGCTGAAGCACACGCCTGACAACAACAATAAAACGACAGATTCTTCTTTGAATTATTTTGGATGCACGAATTGACGACGAATCTTCAATTTCACGCGACGCTTCGGGCATTGAACCACAAGCGCTGCGATTTAGAGCAGATATATAGTTGACCGTTTATATAGCTCCTCTCAAAAACAGTTGTGTTCGCAGGAAAGGAATTTTTAAAAGTGAAAGCGAACGAATCCTTTCAGCCGAAGAAGTCTCTACCATTTGCCAACGGCGGCGGATTCAGCAGGACGAAAAGGGATTCTGCAGACACACCTTCAAGACACGATTAGCATCCTCCTCCTAAGCTCGTCCTCATCAGCAACAGCAGAAAAACGCAGCTGGCGATTGATCACTAGTACACAGATTAGCAGCTGGAGTTATAAGAAAGAGAAGACGTTTCTGTTGCGCTATTCTTAATGCTGCAGGCAACAGCTGCTACCGCTGCTGCCTCTAAGCTGTACGTGCCATTTTGGTCGTATTCGCACTGTTCTCGCCTGAACACTTGTGTAGCGCCTTTTGAATCCTCGCAAAAGACTCGCTGAGATCTTTGCGGATTTCTTGAGGTTGGTTTAGTTCTGTTCTACCTCTTCACAATACATTGGATCTGTTAGACGTTCAGGAACGCAAAGCTTTTGAGGCAAATGTCCAGATGCACATGAACATATATTTCATCATTTAATTCATTTATTTGTTATTCCCCTAACAACACTCACATTCTAGCTAAGGTAGGCATACTTTCGTAAATGCAAGAATATACAATATATATATATATATATATATATGTATATATATATGTATATATACTCACGCAAAACTTTTCATTATCGCCGGAGTCGGGCTGAGTAGGTATCTTCGAGGGGCGCTATGGAAGTCCTCTGAATGAATTATTGCATAGGCACACGCATACATAATTAATTAATTAATTAACCAGTGTTGCTAATTTTGGCGATAGGAGTTTTCGATGACCTTGTACCTACGTCAGATATGGAGGGACGAGAGGTTGGTCTATGACAACTACGAACGCAACATAACCCTCAACCACAAACAGTTCGACCGAATGTGGTCACCAGATGTCTTCATTCGCAACCTAAAGGCCGGCATGTTTCACACCATCACCGTTCCCAACCGACTCATCCGACTGTCACCCGATGGCACGGTTCTCTACAGCCAGCGCCTCACCGTTACACTTTCCTGCGACATGATCTTCGACAAGTACCCCATGGACAACCAGACGTGCAAGATTGAGTTGGGAAGCTGTGAGCGAAATTTTCCCGTTTCAATTCATTTCACATTTCAACTTCATTCACGGAATCATGGACAATAACAGAAATGTAAATTTGCACGTTTTCTGTAGCGACCCTGTATTGTCTCGACCCTGCGCATTTTTCAATTCAATTAATCGGGTTAGATCCTTCGACCATTTAAATGTTTGCCAAGCCATTAAAATTCCCTGTGTTTGGACCCTGTTAGCACTACTTAATCTTACCTAGTGACTTCTACAGCGCCGTGATCATTAATACGAACCAGACACCAAAATTGGGGAGCAGATCGCATTAATAATTATAGTACATTTGCTATGTGCCAGCCACACTAAAGATAGGGAAGAGCTTCTAGAGAAAATGCAAGACAACACAACACAATACAAGACAACACAACACAATACAAGACAAGACAAGACGAAGCAAGACAATACAAGACAAGACGAAACAAGACAATACAAGACAAGACAAGGGTGTTTCCTTTGATTGTTGAGACAGATTTGCGAACAATTCGGCTTGATAAGCTCAAACGAAAAGAGAAAGATGGTAACTGCAATCGGGGAGATGGGTCTGATATCGACATGTGGTGATGGTTGGAGCGACTGAGTATACAACTGTGACAGTGAAAAAAGAACAGGGCAATAATTATGAGCAATGCAATGATCTGTATGGGGACACGCGCGAGTTTGAAACCTGTAGCGACGACGACAGCTTGTGGCGAAGTTAAGATACAGATGACCTGGTGGTTTATTTAAAAAAGTGCAATCCTGAAAAGCGAAAGCGACTATAACGGATGAAGCGCGAGCAAAAGGGTCATACCCAGTGCATATTTAACAGATTTACATTACTGGGACAAAGTCGAGCGTCTGGGGGTTAGAAATCATCTCCCTAAAAAGTTGATGACCTTTTTTATGGGAATTTGATGGGTTTTTCTTCTTCGGAAGCGAGAATGCATTTTACTAATTTTACTCCTGGGACAAATCTTAAAACTCCTGCAACATTTATCCCACTAGTTATAGTTTAAACATACATTGCCTGGGACAAATCAGCCTGACTACTGGGACAAATTCTAAGACTACTGGGAGATTTGTCCCACTAGTCATTCAGTTCAAATATGCCCTGGTCATACCGATGTTAGTTATGGAACTATATCTTAGATTTTAGCTAAAGAAAAGGAGGAGTTAGCTGTGCGCAATGGAATTGCACAATTAACAAACCTTTAGCTGTGAACGAGTGAGTTATAATACAGAAGCCAAAAGGTTCGCCAAATGATTTATTTCGACATTAATTCAAGTATGAACAGATAAAGATGAAAAAGAACACTTCCACTGATTACAACTATTGCCTACTTAACAGATGACGTTTCAGCGTTTAGTACATTGCCAAGGAATTGATCCAGTCAGACGGAATGCAACGCATTGGAATGTGGACCACGACGACGATGATAACGACAATTAAGCCATTTGGTGATGATGATGATGATTAAAACTGCTAACAAAAACGACATCAATAGGACATTAATAGAGTGTAATGTTGCTGCTTTTATCGTTGTTGCTGATGTTTTTGTCGTTGTTGCTTTGACGCTGCTCCTGCTGCTAATGATGGTGATGATGATGATGATACCGACGACGACGACGACGACGATGAAGATGATGATGATGATGATGATGATGATGATGATGATGATGATGATGATGATGATGATGATGATGATGATGATGATGATGATGATGATGATGACAAACAGATGCCTATACGACGGAGGATATCGTGTTCCACTGGCGATCGGACGCTAAAGTGATTGAGCTGAACGAAAAAATCAGTCTACCAGAGTACCACATCCAAGGAGTCTCACACATGGTCTGCTCACAGACATTCAGCAGCACAGGTAGACTGATAGACACCATCATCTTCTCCTCTTCATATTTCTCCTCCTCCTTTTCCTCCTGCTCCTGCTCCTGCTCCTCCTCACCATCATCATCCTTGCCTTTTACTAATTCTCTTGCAAAACTTGCTATTCCTTCTGTGTATATTATTTCTGTATTATGTATGTACGAATGCAAGTATGTATGTACGTACGTACATACGTACGTACGTATGTTTGTATGTATGTATGTATGTATGTATGATTACAGGTATGTATGTACTTAACTATGTATGTGTGTAAGTATGTATGTATGTATGATTACAGGTATGTACGTATGTATGTATGTATGTATTCAATTCAATTCAATTCAATAATTTTTTATTGCAACCGGTAACAACTCACAAGGATACATAAGTGACAATCAATAACAGCAACGCAATTGTGAGTAGAAAAAAAAGAGACTAGAGATTCTTAATGCAAGTAATGAAGGAAAGTTTTCAACGGCAATGACACTAGGTGGTCATATTACAAGTGGTGGTGTATGAGTTATTAACGGGAGCAATGGGTGGCTCCTAAGGGATTTGCATCCCGCTAGGTGGAGACACCCAACTGAGTCAAGTATCATGGGTACAATGAATGGCAGAGGAAGCTATGCTTTGTCGAAGTGGCTAAATGCTAGTGGGAGTAGCCTAAAACAATAAACAGGTTATAGAGGAGTACGCAACAAGGAGGCAAAAATTAGTACAGGTAGATAGCTTAACTAAACTTATCTAATATGTCTTAACTAAATGGCTCGAGGACCAGTGCGTCGTGCAACCAGGCATAAGTTGGTGTACTTAGATCATAAATGAGGCAATTTATTACTTTTAATTTTATGTTTTATGCTGGGAATTGTTATACTCAAAGGAGAAAGGTGCGTAGCTTTTTTAAAAATTCATGTCGGGTTTTGGATTGTCGAATTTCCAGTGGAATGGAGTTCCAGATTAATGGTCCGGCAGTTCTAATACTGAATTCTCTAGTGTTAGTTCTCGTTTTCGCTGGGCGGTACGATGTGGCGCTCCTAGTGAAATGATCATGAATCTGAGAACCAAGGGTGAAGTACCCCGCAAATGAGGCTGGTAACAGATTGTGTTCGTATCGATAAATGAATTCACCTGTTTGCAAACTTCTTATTTGTTTTAGGTTTAGCAATTCCAGGTTCCTGAAGATGGGGGAAGTATGGGCGTCTCTGCTGATTCCCTCAATTATCCTAATGGCCTTCTTTTGGAGGATTATTAATTTATGGAGTCTGGATTCATAGTTCGAGGACCAAATTAGGTTACAATAGTTTAAATATGGGAAAATTAGAGAGTAGTATAAGTTTAGCCTAATCGATTTTGGAAGCAGATACGAGATTCTTGAAATTATTCCTATGTTTTTAGCTATTTTTAGAGAAATGTAGTTAATGTGGGTTTTCCACGTCAAATGTTGGTCGAGAAACAACCCCAGGAACTTGGTCGAGTCAACTTGGGAGATGGGTTTTCCTTCCAGATTCAAGGCCCAGTTTACTGGTTTAATTTTTCTGTGTGACCTAAAGTTTATAAAATTGGTTTTGTCTACATTTAATGTAAGTCTATTGGCTAGAAACCAGTTACTGATTAAGTTTAGTTCACGGTTGACAATTTCTGTAAGGGAGGTGTGGGAGCGGTTGGAGTAGAAAATATTAGTGTCGTCCGCGAATAGAATAAGGTGCAGAGTCGTTGAGACATTGGCTAGGTCGTTTATATACAGTAGAAATAGGAGTGGTCCGAGATTCGAGCCCTGAGGGACTCCGTATGTTATGTGGCCTAAGGCGGATAATGACCCATTACATGAGACTCTTTGTGTGCGATTTGAGAAGTAGCTTTGGAACCATTTTTGTTGTAGGCCTCTAATACCATAATTTGACATTTTTTTAAGGAGGATGGAGTGGTCGACCGTGTCGAAGGCTTTCGCTAAGTCTATAAAGATTCCAATAGAGTATTCGTTCTTATCAATAGCTTTTGAGATTTTATCCTCCATATCAAGTAAGGCCATGAATGTAGAGTGACCCGGCTGAAATCCGTATTGAGACGGGTGTATTATATTAGCTTTATTAATGTATATATGCATGTATGTATGTATGCATATATGTATGTATGCGTATTTACTTAATGGCTATTTATTGAATGCCACTGAAAACCTGATGAAGGCCGCATCATATATTCATGCATATTTGGCAATATCTGGGCGTTCATTTCGTGTAGGAAATTTTCCGTGTCTACGAGCCTACTTCCATCTGGAGCGTCGCCTGAGGGCCTATGTGCTGTCGACATACCTGCCGAGCCTGCTGGTAGTCCTGCTGTCCTGGGTTTCGTTCTGGATCGACTTGGAGGCGGTTCCGGCGCGGATCTCCCTCGGGATCCTTACCATGCTGACCATAACGACGCAGAGCTCCGGTCAAGGCCGCTTCCCCGCCGTCTCCTTCACGAAGGCAATTGACGTCTGGATGGCTACCTGCCTCGTCTTCGTCTTTGGCGCGTTCATCGAATACTCCGTCGTCAATGTCCTTGCCAGGAGGGCAAAGAACAAGAAGCCCCATAAAACACCTCCAACTGCGGCTCAGGTCAGACCAGCCGCCAATCCAACCACCAATTCATATCAACCATCAATTCAGATCAACCACCAATTCGTATCAACCACCAATTCAGATCAACCCACCAATTCACATCAACCACCAATTCACATCGACCACCAATTAGGCCAACCACCATTTCAGATCAACCACCGATTCAGATTACTCAGGATATGAGACCGCCGGTCAAGTCCGACCACCCAAGACATGTCAGACCAACTACCAAGTCACACTATCAACCGAGTCAATCAAAACACTATTCTATATTAGACCAACCACCAATTCAAATACCCATTATTCAGGCCAACTTAAAAGTCAGATCACTCATTAAATCAGATCACACACCAGATGAGAACACGCATGATGCCAGATCAAACGCGATGTGTGAATGAACATTGAGTCAGTGGTAATGTCAACATTCAGACAAATATACTGTAGGATCATAAACAAAATCATTCTAATTAAGCGCAAACTGTAGGAAGTAGAATGACTTTAAAGGTTAAACTTCGAGGTAAATGACGAGTGGTTTATTGCCTTCAATTGCTATTATTAATTATTATTAATCATTAATTAATTAACTATTGTTAATTTCTTTTATGACAGATCATTCGATCGGAAGAGCAGATGTGTTATGGAAAGATCCAGGAAGCTCTACTCGTTGACATCATCTCGCGCGTCATCTTCCCAATCATGTTCCTAATCTTCAACATGATCTACTGGCCGCTCTACCTGCTCTGAACCAAGACCACCGATCGCCAGCAGAACACGTGGCAATACACACAGATGACCAAACCGGCGACCACAAGCAAACACAACTGGCCATACATAGACACCATATGCAGACCACACATGGTAGACATCACATAAAGACGACACGGAAGAATATCCTACTTACGACATGCACTTCGAAGTCATTTGTTCTACCAGATACATCAAGATCAGACACAAGCGTGACCTTTGTGTGCGGACACCTATCCATGCATGCATTCAAACAGGTGCAATGTACGTGAAGATACTCTACAGATGCCCATCACATAATATATGCCCATAACATATGCTCATCACATTACATAATTATGCTCATCACATTTGTCCGTTACGTGTGTCCATCACACAAGAAGATAAGAAATCAAGGCCACTCACGCAGACCTAAACGGGAGACTAAACGCCCTTAGACCACACGTTTGGACCATGCATTCCGCTTTCGTCTACACAGACCACCAGCAATATCACCCAGGAAGACATCCATGCACCAACTTCACACAAACAGCCTATCAACCAATATCACACAGGCAGCCTATTAACCAACATCACACAGGCAGCCTACCAACCAACATCACACAGGCAGCCTATTAACCAACATCACGCAGGCAGACTATGAACCAATATTATAGACTGTGATTAAACGTGGCTCTCCTGTGAGTAAATAAGTAGGTAAGTAAGTATATCCTTTATTCTACCAATTGCTATCCGCACTTTGGTTTCCAAAAAGTACTCGGAAAGAGCAATGCGGTTAGTTTCCTAGTACGACATACACGCAATACTCAATTTCTGACTGACCGCTTGTCCTTTGTAATTATATTATACTGCTTATGAGCCAGGTAAAACCGTTCCAAAGATGTGTCTATTCTCTACGTAACCAGGATGTTTTGTCTAGGGAGCCATTCCAGATGACCTGCTGAGTTTTATAGATAGGTATTAAGACTAAGTATAAACAATGCGCTTAATAGTCGGAAGAACGAGATGCGTTTAAATGTTTATTGCTTGTAATTATATAGATGAACTTACGCGCGAAAGGTGGATAAACGGAGATTTGGACGAGAGGAAGGAAGAAATTAAAAAAAAGAAGTAAGAAAAGAAGAAGGAAAAAAAGAAAATAAGGGAAGGTTAGAAAGAACGATGAATAGAAAGCTAGATCGATCAATGATTGAAGGAATTAATAGAAGGAAGGAAGGAGAAAAAGATAGATGGATTTATATATCGATCGAGAGATAGCTAGTTGAAAAGTTGGATGGATGGAGGATAGATAGATGGATGAATGGATGGATGGATTGACAGTGGTATGAACAGCAAGGACGCTGTGGCGAGCGTTTGCAAGACTGGCTTTTTCACAAAACATTCGTATTACTAGTTACACATCGGTAGAATATATTGATACTGTAACAATTTCTAAGAGTAGCTTCATTATTTATTACGTAATGCAACCGTTTGTATAATTATCTGGCGTTTTCTTTCTATTTTGGATAATATTGGAGACCCTTAGTGCTACGTCATTTTCCTTATGAATGATGCGTGTGTGTGTGTGTGTGTGTGTGTGTCTGTCTGTCTGTCTGTCTGCCTGTAAATCTGTTTGCTCCGCTGTGCAAGGCGAGGTGGTTGTTCCTTTATCTCGTGCTTCTTATCCTTGCTCTGCCTGATATTTGTCTCCGGTTTAAGACCATGCTTTTCGATCGCGGTCTGGAGTTGTCAGCTCGGAAGCACTTGTCGCAATCGAAGGTCGCCCGTGTCGTGTGTTTGCCGTGTGTGGATGTCGACCCTCGATTGCTTGTTCTTTTACTTGCACTTTTATTTAACGTGCCTAACTTTTCTATAGAAGATTCACGACGAACTTTGTTTAATTAATAAATGAATTTAATTAAAGAAACAAATATATATACACTAACTCTACGGGAACTTCCACGTAGTATTAAAGCGTTTAGATATTAAATCGGACTATCTCAAATGTTGCTTCGTACAGCCTAACTACAGATCGTTCTTTCACGTCAGTCTCTGAATCTGACGGACTATACTCTGCCGCCCCGCTGGTCGTTCCTCCCGATGTTTCTCGCTCGACCGATGTTCACACGTCGCGTTCGTCAGCAGTATAAGTCCCGTGTTCTCCGTTCCCTTCTGTTAAGTAGGAACTCCAGCGTGCATCAGTCAGCCCCCCTCCCCACGTCAAGCTATCGTCAATTAGTGTCAGATTGCTCCTCGATACGCGGGTCGTCGCTCGCCTGCAGCGCGGGCGGTGTCTGGTTACACCATAGCCGCGAGGTGTCCTATTACACCTTGGCTGTGTGGTGTCCGATTACACCTGGGCCTCGCTGCCTTCATTGTTGCCCAAGTGGAGACTGGCTTTTCGTCCGTCATCATCCTATCTCGACCGGCAACGACGCTTACATCATAATGATGATGCCATCTCGTCGTTGTTGTCGATCTCCTCACGCGACACCTCCCTTCCCGGGGGAGGACAAAGCCAGTCATTGGTTCGCCTCCCGGCTGAGAATGATGTCGTTCCCTCCATCGATTTCCTCCAGACCATGTCCTCGTCGTTCCCATGAAAAATACAAAATATCAGCACAGTTAGAAATATATTTACAGTTGTCGCGGTGCCTTACATGGTAGTCCGCCTTCTTCCTCAATCATAGTCTGGACAAAAGATCAGCGGGAATATTCAGCGCCCCCGGACGATATTTAAAAGCGATATCAAAGTCCTGGAGTGCCAGAGCCCACCTCGCAAGTTTAGCACTTGTGGGCGTAGAAGCAGTTAGGAAAGTCAAGGGATTGTGATCAGAATAGAGGATGGTCCTTGACATAAAAATCCAATTCCTAAACTTCTTCAACGCAAAGATTACAGCATACGCTTCGCGTTCCACAGTGGACCAACGCGCTTGCGTAGCATCTAATTTAGAACTGGCGAAACATATTGGCCGCTCTGTTCCATCGTCTTGAATTTGGAATAAGCAGCAACCGACTGCTTTGTCTGAAGCGTCAGTCGATAAACCAAACTCTCTGCCGTAGTCAATTGTCTGCAAACATACAGCGTTATTCAAATCGTGCGTAAGTTTATCTAGCGCATTTTGATGTTCAATTCGCCAGGGTATCTTAGCAGGCACCGATTTCTGGGTCAAGTCAGTGAGAATTCTGGCTGTCTCAGCCAGGTTAGGGATGAAGTTCCTAAAATAACTGAAGAAGCCAATTAATCTCCGTATGTCCTTTTTGGACTCGGGTTGAGGGATTTTCCCTAGCCCTGCGATTTTCATAGGATCCGGTTCAATGCTCCCTGATCCGATCAGGTGACCTACAAACGTTGTTTGTCGCCTAGCAAACGAACTCTTCTTAATGTTAAGGGTCAGACCCGACTGTTGAATAGTCATTAAGTATTTCTCTAGGTGTTTCATGTGATCCGGCCACGTCATCGAGTGTACTGCCATGTCACTATGTGAGGGAGTGATGATACCTAGGGCCAAAAGTTCGCGGGTCTGCTTCTCCATCTCCGGTTTGAGCAGTTCCGGCACCTTATAGGCTCGCAAACTCTTCGGCCTGAACTCCGCGCTAACAGTGATTGTGTGTTCTAGGACGGGACAGAAACCTGGTTTGTCCGAGAACACATCTGGAAACCTGTCTAACAGACTAAACAGCTGTTTCCGCTCGGGTACCGTTAAGTGTGCAACGGCAATAGGGTCTACTTGTGCACTGGGCCTTGGCTGCCTCGTGACGAAGCTACCCCCCGCTTCCCCGTGACCGAAGTCTTCGTCCTTCTCGAACAGAATGGAGCAATTGTTAATCAATGCTTGCTGTATTCTTTCGTTATATTTGCGAATCCGATTTGCGTGTAGTAAGCGGCTTTTGCCCCCTATTTCCACGATGTATGTGTAGGGCGATTTCACCTGAGCGATGATGGCCGGGCCTTGCCATTGGCCCTCCTTCTTTGCTCCTCGCGCTTCCGGTGATTGGATGATGACTTTGTCTATTCTCTCTTTAGGCAAGCACAGTTGTTTTACAGAATGCCCAGCTATTTTGTCTTTATGAAAGGGCAAATTGTCTTCAGTGAAGAAGCTCTTCGCCCCAATTTTCCCGTGGGCCAAGAATGGTGCTAGTGTCGAACATTGTGCTTGTTCAGCCGCCATCTTGTTTCTGTCTACTATTGTGTCTTCCTTGGGTGGGGGTGGTATCTCAGGATTGAAGAATAGCTCTTCATTATCCGTTTCTTCGGGACCGATTTCTCCTACACTCCCACTGTCTGCTTGAGCGACCGTGAAGTAATCCTCGCCTATCAGCGTCCTAAGTCCCTCTACCTCCTCCCCTCTCTCCTCTTCCTCACTCGTCTCAGTCCTTGCGACCGCCTGCGCTTCTGAAATTTGATCTATTTCAGGAGCGCTGGCCGCGTGACTCGAATGCAACGCTGTCTCGCGCAGCAAGTCGGCTGTAGTGGGCGTGATAATTAACGGTTCATTAAGGTCTTTAATGAGTGCCGCCCATATCCGAACATCAGGGGCGTAATTTACCTCCCCCTCCCTGTCCTCGCCGGCCTGAGACCCCTTTAGTCTCAGCCGCACCACGTCCACAATCATTGATTGACCGTTCAGCCCCTTCACCTCTATCTGCTTGACCACAGGTAGGTTGAGCGGCCTGATTAGTTCTGCTCGCGCACAATTGTATTCGGCCCCGCTATCTATTAGAGACGATGTCACAGGGAGCCCCGTAATATACACTTTCATGTACTCTCTTACATAAGTCTCCTCCACGTCAGTGCAATCCGGGTTTGTCGGCAATGCATGCTGTTCTATCTCTTGTATCAATGGCGGCCCGTCTTGTCGCGTCTCGCTTTGTCTGTCTGCCTGTCTGTCTTGAGCTCTGGTCACGGTTGGCTGGACCGCACACGCGCTCACCTGCTTGCTTTTAGTTTGTTTGTTCTTCGAACACAGTTTAGCTCTGTGGTCTGGAGAAAAGCATAGGAAACAAAGGCCACGCTTTCTAATCTCGTCGGGGGTTGGACGTCCGTCTGTCCTGTTATTTGTCTGTGTCCCTCCCGGTCGGTCAGTCCACGTGTCCGTCTGTTTAGCTGTCGTCTGAGGAGGTGCTGGCGCTTTCGCATAGCGAGCCTCCGTCTTACCCGTGCCTAGACTATGCTTCGTATAGTCATTTTCCCAAGGGTGTGTAGCGACATAAGTGTCAGCCGCTTCGGCTAACTCTTTGTGCCCTAACCACTTCTGCTGCTCTTGACTGAGGATGAAATTCAAACATCCTCTGGGCAACATTTCTTTCATCTTATCTGCAATCAAGAGGCTCGTAACCTCATCAAACGTCATTGCCTTGCGATCTTGCAAATAGTAAGAAAGTAAATTATGCAGTCTCGAAGCTAATGTTGTGTATGATTCATCTACCGCCTTTTTTGCGTTCATGAATCGTTCTCGTAAAGAGACTGCGCTCACTTTGAACTCTTTCAACAAGAAGGTTTTTAGCTTCCCGTAATTATCAAGCTCCTCTTGTGTGAGTCTGGCCGTCAGTGCTCTGGCCTGATTATCTAGACAGGTCAAGAGTAATCTGCTTCGAAGGTCGTCCGGGACAGCGCAAGAGTCGAATAACCTTTCGCAATGCACAAAGAAACCAGGGATTTGCGCATGGTCGCTGGGGAATCTCGGTAAGAGTCCTCGCAAGCTTTCACTATACGTTTTCATTCGTCCTACGACCGAATGCCTCAAGTTGTAGTCCCTTTCGTCTCTGAGTCTCCTCTCTGCGTCCCTTTCCTCTCGGCCTTCCTTCTCTCTCTTCTCTGCCTCCTCCTTTTCTTCTCTCCTCCGCTTCTCCTCCTGAAGCCTGATCTTCTCAGCCTCCTCCTTCTCTTCTTTCCTCTGTTTCTCAGCCCGCTTCTCCTCCTGAAGCCTGAGCTTCTCAGTTTCCTCTTTCTCTTCTCTTCGCTGTCTTTCTTCTTTCTCTTCTCTTCTCCTCTCTTTCTCTTCCTCTCTTCTCTCTTTCTCTTCCTCTCTTCTCTCTCTTCTCTCCGCTTCCTCTCTCTCTTCTCTTCGCTGTTTCTCTGCTTCCTCTTTCTCTTCTCTCCTCACTCTTTCTATTCTCTCCGCTTCCTCTCTCGCTTCTCTTCTCAGTTTCTCCGCTTCCTCTCTCTCTTCTCTTCTCAGCCTCGCGGCTTCCTCTCTCTCGTATTTTAAGCGTTTTAATTCGTATAACGGCGTTTGCGCTGCCGAATCGATATTGCTTTCTATGCTACCCGTGCTTACTTCCTCACTTACTTCTGGCGGGGTTTCCCGTCCAGACACAATTATTTCAGCACTCGCCTCTTGGAGTTGGCCCGTACTCATGGAACCCAATTCCTCCTCTCCTAGTCCCATCTTTATCAGATATGCGACTAGTCTGTGACGGGGCATGTTCTGCACCCTCACTCTTTTCCCTACCGACAACTTATCCATCTTCCAACAGTCCGCTCACTAATAGAAAAAGATAAGTAAGTTAGAGGAGAGTCACCGCTGGTCAGAAATCAAAGAAAACAACGTCCTAAAATTCTACCACAAATACAACAAGAACAGAACTGAGCAAAAGGAGCTACGCAAAAGCCTCGGCTATTCGCACACCAATCCTCATCCAGACCTCAACCGCAACCTCACAGATTACCACGACTACCAGTAAGGACTTACCCTCTGATACGTCGAGCGTGTTCCGTCTTTTGGTATCTTGGCTGATCCGCTGTCCTCCGTTGCCACTCCCGTCCGTCGTTGCTAGCGATGGTCGGTCGTCCGTTGGCGCTCTTGTTCCTCGTCCTTGCCTGTTGCTGTCGGTTCCTTCGAGTCCTTCGTCCTCAGGAGTCCGGCACTCGACTTCTCCAGTTGCGAAGGGTTGTATTCGCCGCTGGTCCCGATCTGTTGAGATTCCTCTTTCCGTTTCCGGTTCCGCTCTTCGTCGTGACGTCTTCAGTTGAAAACCCTGTCGACTGCGCCAATGTCGCAATCGGAGGTTTCCCAGTCGTGTGTTTGCCGTGTGTGGATGTCGACCCTCGATTGCTTGTTCTTTTACTTGCACTTTTATTTAACGTGCCTAACTTTTCTATAGAAGATTCACGACGAACTTTGTTTAATTAATAAATGAATTTAATTAAAGAAACAAATATATATACACTAACTCTACGGGAACTTCCACGTAGTATTAAAGCGTTTAGATATTAAATCGGACTATCTCAAATGTTGCTTCGTACAGCCTAACTACAGATCGTTCTTTCACGTCAGTCTCTGAATCTGACGGACTATACTCTGCCGCCCCGCTGGTCGTTCCTCCCGATGTTTCTCGCTCGACCGATGTTCACACGTCGCGTTCGTCAGCAGTATAAGTCCCGTGTTCTCCGTTCCCTTCTGTTAAGTAGGAACTCCAGCGTGCATCAGTCAGCCCCCCTCCCCACGTCAAGCTATCGTCAATTAGTGTCAGATTGCTCCTCGATACGCGGGTCGTCGCTCGCCTGCAGCGCGGGCGGTGTCTGGTTACACCATAGCCGCGAGGTGTCCTATTACACCTTGGCTGTGTGGTGTCCGATTACACCTGGGCCTCGCTGCCTTCATTGTTGCCCAAGTGGAGACTGGCTTTTCGTCCGTCATCATCCTATCTCGACCGGCAACGACGCTTACATCATAATGATGATGCCATCTCGTCGTTGTTGTCGATCTCCTCACGCGACAGCACTGCTGATGAGTTTTCCATCCTTCCATCCTTTCATACGTCCGTCCTCTGTCCTATCATCCTTCTATTCTCTTTCAATCCTTCCATCCGCACGTCCTTTGTCCTCAGACTAGCTCTATAAAAGTACAGTTACGCTTTCAAATCAAATCAAATCAAATCAATTTTATTTCAGTTACAATTACGACAGAAAGCCAGCACCACTTAAACTCAACCCCCGAACTCCCTCTTTGTGACAACGTGACGTGAATGATGCTCATGAAGATCACCTTATAAATCTATTTGCGTGGATACAGTTTAAAACTTGGAACGTATTATGGAGACGCAGTGGTCCTCCATTTTATTTACAATCAGACAGTCAATCAAACGTTATGAGGATGAGGGAATGTATGCATGTTTTTATATGCATGTTAAGATGTATTTATGTATGTATGTATGTATGTATGTATGTATGTATGTATGTGGTGCCAATAAAAGATATTGATTGATTGATTGATTGATGTATGTATGTATGTATGTATGTATGTATGTATGTATGTATGTATGTATGTATGTATGTATGTATGTATGTATGTATGTATGTATGCGTGTGTATACGTATGTATGTATGCAGGTATGAATGTTTTTTAAATATGTACCTGTGTCCGTATGTATGCATGTATTTAATTATATATTTATGTAATAATTATATGTGTTCGTAAATATGTATGTATGCGTGTATGTGTGGATCCCGTTGATATTGATTGTGTGTAAGTTTCTCGCAGCTGCTGCTGCGCAGATCGGTTGACGCCGCTTGAGATGAGAAGGCTGCGGACGCTGTCCTCGCATTGTCTCAATGACAACACCGTCACTGCTTCCATTAGGTCCTCTTCCATTAAACGCTCGATCGACAGATTCCATCGACAGGAACAGGTGGACGGGATGATATGTGAACAGATGGAAGGGCAGAAGGAAGGAAGGATGGACAAATAGATATTTGATGGACTTACTGAAGAATAGACTTTAGGGAGGGAAGCCGGAAAGGACAAACGTACGGACGAAAGGACAGAGGACGAACGAAAGGAAGGATGAAAAGACAATAGGAGAGGTGATGGAAGGATTGACAGAGGACATGAGGACGATAGGACAGAGGACGGAAAGATTGAAAGAGGATAGAAGGACGCTAGGACAGTCTCCTCGAAGGCGAACAGTCTACGTGACTTTGATCTCTGCTCAATTTGTTGTTGACATCGTTCTTGGACTTCTTCTCTTTCGACTTGTTGGCCTTCGGACGGGCAAGGCAGCTGAATCCGGTTAGGTTCCCAGAATTTTCTTAGAGTGTGATTGACGCGTTGACTGGAGCCCTGGCTCATTCACTGAAGTTGTGAAGGAAGCTAGAATCTGTAGTTAGAATCGAGTCTTTGTTCCAAGTCATTAACGAGTAGACAGAGTCACTCTCAGACGGAATTGTATAGTTTTAAGAGTCAAATGGGGAATTTCCACTCAGACAGATAAATTTTTATTCCTCTTCCTCCTCCTTCTTCTTCTTCTACTCCTCCTCGTACTCCTCCTTCGACGAAGTGCAGAAAATCAGATTTTACGTGTTGTTTTGTGGTTGCCGAACTCATGGAGTCTGCACAAACATGAAGTTATCAGCCATTATCATTTATCGTTTAATTCGTTGTACTTTGCAATAACAAAATAAAATTACTAATGGCGTTAATGTTGCTCGTGACATTAAATATTTCACATCATTAAAAGTACATCATTTTGATAGCCGAACATTTATTTCATCTAACCGTTAACTGTGGACTACCGGTTAAAAACTCAGTTTGGCAACAGCAATTGGCGTAATCAGCAGGGTCGATTTAGTGGGAAAAAGTGTGTTTAAAAAACTGAACACGATTTGCCACTCACATGGGATTTTCCATTTTTTGCGCCTGTACTAAATGTCTTTCTGTGTCTCTCGCTGTATCTCTGTCTTTCACTGTGTCTCTGTCTGCCTGTGTTTCCGTCTCTGTCAAGTTCTGCTTTAAGGAGTGTTCGATAGTGTAGTGAATAGCGCTGGACTGTCAATCTAGAGGTCAGGGTTCAAATCCCATCAGAGCGGAAATTATTTGGTTCGAGGTTTCTGCTGCACCTGCACCCCCTAGCCAACTCAGCGATAACGAATACACTGACCGTACACTGTCGGTGGGAAGGTGAGACGGCGAGGGAAAGGACTGGCCCCGCCCTCATATGCCAAGGCTAAGAAAATGAAGTCGTCAACACTTCATACCCATGGATGCCTCAAGGCTAACTTAAGGGTTGCTCTTCTTCTTCTTCTTCTTCTTCTTCTTCTTCTTCTTCTTCTTCTTCTTCTTCTTCTTCTTCTTCTTCTTCTTCTTCTTCTTCAAGTTATGTTTATGCTGTTTGTCTTATATCTTTGTTTTCTGTTTCTTTATGCGTGTGTCGCTGTCTCCGTCTGTCTCTGTCAGTGATGTTCTTTGTCTCTCTCTGTCTCTCTCTGTCTACCTTGTCAGACTTATCTGTCTCTGTCAGTCCGTGTCTCTGAGTCTTTGTGTGTTGTCTCTTTGCTGTGTCTCTCCACCTTTTTTACCTGCAGTCTCTTTCCGTGTCTGGAGGAATTATTTCTGGAGGCACAATTTTTCTAGTGGGGTGAAATTTTTCTGAGGGCAAAATTTCTCGAGGACAGATTTTTTCTAGGCGGCAACATATTTCTATGGGTGGGCAAAATTCTTCTAGGGGGACAATTTTTTCTGCGGTGTGCAAAATGACGGTTTTGCATGAAAAAGCTATTCCTAAACACAGAAAACGAGAAATTTTCAAGATCCAGGAAGACAAATGCCCCCTTGCTCCCTCTGGACCCCCATGTCCATGCATGTCATGGGTGCATTACTGCAACATATTCGGAAGATAAAACCAGTTAGAAAGATCGTTACACTAAGGATTCTCTTCATTATTTACGATGGAATGACAGCGAACTCATAGGCAGTCGTAAATATATTTTAGTTTCTGCCAAAACAACACTCAAGAAGGTTAATCTGTTTCCTGTGCAAAATGTGGAACACGTCCAAAGTTTTCTCATGAGTCCCTGACTTATTAGTTTCTTGAACCAAATATATCAACAATGCGTACAACGTCGTACATACTAGCAAACATTTTTCTACAGCCACATCTCTTATATAGTTTCGCAGATCTGTTTGTCCTACGATAAGAGCAAATGGAATGTGTGGAATGTGTTTCATGGTCTGACCTCCATCCATCCATCCCTCCCTCCTTCTTTATGGCACAGGATCTGCAGAGAAGTTGAGGGGGAGGAGGAGTAAATACTGACGAGGCGAAGAGTGATTAGCTTAAATATCGATTGGTCACGTGCAATACAGGGCAAAGACTCTATTGTTCCATCCAGGGCGGGAAAAGATGGAGAAGAGACAGACTTAGTTACCGCTCTATGTCTCTCTATCAATCCGTCTGTCTGGCTTGCAATGTGACTTATAAACAAGTATTCCAATAAACGAATTATTTTCTCTTCCCATCAATCCATTCATTTTCTTTTTCAACCCGTCAAATATGACGGGCAAATACTCTAGCTAATATAAATGTGCGGGACGAAGTTGCGCTACGGTCTATGATCTAACGGTTGCGGGTTCGAAACTGCTGAACAGACTCTGTATTAACATCCTGGGAAAGTTGTTGGCACATACCTGTTTCTCTCATCAAGCAGTGGAACGACGAGAATTATGGTGGATTGGGCAAAGGGCCCGTTGTAAGAACCTTATAATTGGCCCTTTGTCTCTTAACCAGTTCAACGAACTGTAGTGATTATATATAAATATGTATTATGTATATAATATATATGTATATCCTAATATAATAAACACGGTGAGTGAGGAAAAGCGACCTCTATGAAACCTTATCATAACATGCACTGAAAAGAATAACAATTAATTTTTTAATCAAATTTGCAAGCGATCAATCTGACTATTTTTCACGCATTCACCTATAATTATTTGTGATCAAAATGTCCATCTTCGGCTTCGATGCAGTCAATAAGGAGCGCCCGACAACCACTTATCTCAGCTGTTATTATTATTATTTGCGTTCATCCCATTTCTCCCACGCCTGCCTGATCGTTGACTGAGCCCATCATAATTCCAAATTTTTATCCTGTAGCTTTTATTGCATTATTCCCAGATTTTATAGTTGACAGGAAATAAGTATGAACTGTTTGGAGGACAAATTGCAGGATGAATAAAAATCAGAACTTTCGTTTCTCAGCAGTTCGATGGTTTAACGAGTCTATTCACAAATGAGACATTTTTAACGGGATGCCGTTCAAAATTTTAAACAATCGGGCTCTGAGCGGGTTCCTCTTTATAAAGCCAGAGCTAGACCCCGCAACCTTCAAATATTAGCTGACGTTTTCCGCTACGGCATTCATGTAAGTATTCTCATCAGTTGAAGTTTCATTATAGATTTCGATTGAAGTCAGCAACTGAGTTCTTGAAGTCATGGGTTCAAAAGGTCGCCCAGCACAGACAATGGTTGTCTATTTCTTCGTTCTTTTCATCACGGTTCACTGCAACAAGTGAGTAGCAACAACGCTTTTACTATAAAGACCTATAAAAATCCTAAGGCGATGTCACATAGAAATCGCTCGCCTCACTCAATAAAAGTTCAAGTTTTCTGGAACAGACTGAGTATAGTGTGAAAAATCTGAACGGAACAGAACAGAATAAAATATAATTAAAGACAGAACAGACTAGAACACACCATCATCATCACCATCATCAGCATCAGCATTATTTTTTCATTATTATCATAATCATTATTATTATTACTATTATTATTGTTACTACTACTACTACTACTACCACCACCACCACCAAAACCACCACCACCACCACCACCACCACCACCACCACCACCACCACCACCACCACCACCACCACCACCACCACCACCACCACCACCACCACCACCACCACTACTACTACTACCATTATTATTATTATTATTATTATTATTATTATTATTATTATTATTATTATTATTATTATTATTATGATCATTATTATTGCTATAACAGAAATGTTTAACGCGCGCAAGATCGCACAGAAATGCGAATCTGAGGCGCGGTTAGTCAGTCGCCAGGTGAAGAACAATTAGATATCCAAATCCTTGAAAGCAATTGAGAAATAGTGAGTTTTGAGAAGTTGCTTAAATGAAGAGAAAGAGTTCGAACGTATATTAATAATAATAATAATAATAATAATAATAATAATAATAATAATAATAATAATAATAATAATAATAATAATAATAATAATAATAATAGTCTAATATCATATTAATCTAGTAACACAGAACATAATAAAATAGACTTGAAGAGAAGAATGTTCCTTGAAGTGGCGTTAGTCAAATGTGCAATTACGATTGCAATGGCCCTCTGGTGTTGTTTTGTGCAGCATGACTTCTGATATCATAGAAGATCTGCTGAGTGAAAAGAAATACAACAGCAGAGTCAGACCACAAGCAGATTCGGGTAAGACTAACAGAGCTTGACACTCGGAATCACAAATATGACATTAAAAGTAGCATTTTCACCCGTCATAACCAACTGCAGAATGAACATAACCACTTGACACGAATATTACAAAGTGTAGTGAAAAACATTCCAGCCACACAGCTACATTTGAACCTGGAACTATCATAGTATCAAACACTCCTGCGGATACATATTACATAAACTTACATACATACGTAGACGCTCATACACACATGCACTCCCATGCACACTCAGCATCCATTTATTCTATTCCGTTCCATTTTAGTCTATTCCGTTCCAGTAACTTTTATTATATTCAGTTCCATTCCATTTTATGGTGTTCAATTCCGTTCAATTTCATTTTATTCTATTCTATTCACTTCCATTCCATTTGGATATCTATCGTATTCCGTTCCATTCCATTTTATTCTATTCCGTCTCATTTCATTCTCGTCTATTCTATTTTTTTCCATCTTTCTATTCTATGCCTTTCGATTCTATTTATTCTGTTCCACTCCATTTTAAGTGTATAACTTAAGTAACGGGCGTCGATCAGAAGCGATATGAAGCTGTTACGTAATGTGGTGTTTCATAGCGCCCTGTGTCATACTGACCGAGGCCCTGTCAGTCATGCCACGTGACATTAGTATGTCGTCAGAACACGTAGTTGGGTCAAGCGATGAACGAGATTTGGTGCATCGTTTTCTGCCTACGTCCCGTTTGTAACGCTCTTGTGTCATGGAAGAAGGGATGGATATGAGGAGGAAGAATGATAGGACGATGGATTGGAGAAAAAGTGGAAGGTGAGAAAAGAGCATAAGATGAGGAATGATAGGAATTGAAGGATAACGAAAAAGAATAGAAAGAGACGAAGGATAATGAGGAGGACAGGAATGATAAGAGGAAGATGAGGAGGCGGAGCAGGAAGAGCAGGAGGAGAAGAAACGATTATGAGAAAGAGGAAAGAAGAGAAGAAACCATAAAAGTAGCGAGAAAATGAGAAGGAAGAGATAAATGTTTAAAAGAGGCGGAAGAGGACTAAGTGGAAGCGGAGGAGGAATGACAGTAGGAGGAGGAAGAGGAAGAGGAGGAAGAGGAATGAGAAGAAAGACGAGATAGCGTAAATAAGAATTCGATTAATTCGCGAACAATGTCTCATGCGCGATACTCTCAATGACATAACATAAAAGTCTTCAAATATAACTAGTGTAATGCAATGCGTTACGTCACGTGGTTGTAAAGTTACGATGGCTTCCGTGACATTCAAGTGCCGTACCTGTAGAATAAGATGCGTAACAAGTGTTGGAATGAGGGCATCACAAATAAATCAATAAAGACGAAACAAATCAATGAATGATAAAACATTCAACGAGACATACAAATAAATAAATAAATGAATGAACGAACGAACGACTTAACGGATGGACGAATGAAGGAGCAAACAGACACACGAACAATTGATTGATAAATTAAATCATTAGTTAATTAATTAATTCACTCATTAACAGGTCACCCGGTGGATGTCTACATTAACATGAACATCAACGAAATCAGCTCCATCAGTGAAACGAAAATGGTGAGAGACATCTATTTTATTCTGGTAATAGACCGATTCAGTTACTCTACGATTTTGTAATGATTATTTAAAATATCGTGACTGACTCATGAAAGATGGCCCATGCAGATTTGCTTTGATCAAGGACTAGTGATTAGTCGTCCTCCTCCTCCGGCGGCGGATTCAGCAGGATGAAGGAGGATTCCGCAGCCACACCTTCAAGACACGATTAGCATCCTCCTCCTAAGCTCAACCTCATCCTCAGCAGCAGCAAAACGCAGCTGGCGATTGATCACTATTACACAGATTAGCAGCTGGAGTTGTAAGAAGAGAAGATGTTTCTGTTGCGCTATTCTTGATGCTGCAGGCAACAGCTGCTGCCGCTGCTGCCTCTAAGCTGTATGTGCCTTGTTGGTCGTATTCGCACTGTTCTCGCCTCCTGTGTGTCTCAACTGAGCACTTGTATAGCGCCTTTTGTATCCTCGAAAAAACTCCCTGAGATCTTTGCGGATTTGGTGACGTTGGTTTAGTTCTGTTCTACCTCTTCACCATACATTGGATCTGTTAGACGTCCATGATTGCAAAAACTTTCAGGCTTTCTCAAAAAAGGCGCTATACAAACGTCCAGATGCACAAGAACATATTCTTCATCATTTAATTGATTTATTTATTTTTCACATAACAACACACATTCTAGCAAGAGATAGCATGCCTACATGCAAGAATACATTATATGTACGCAAGAAAAACTGCTCTTTATCGCCGGAGTTGGGCTGGGAGGGCCACTGAGTAGGTATCTTTGAAAGACGCTAAATAAGTTCTCTGAATGAATGAATGAATGAATGAATGAATGAATGAATGAATGAATGAATGAATGAATACATATGCATATACATACATACATTAATTAACCAATGTTGTTAATTTTGGCGATAGGAGTATTCGATGACCTTGTACCTCCGTCAAATGTGGAAGGACGAGAGGTTGGTCTATGACAACTATGACCGCAACATAACCCTCAACCACAAAGATTTCGACCGAGTATGGTTGCCAGATGTCTTCATTCGCAACCTAAAGTCCGGCGTGCTTCACACCATCACCGTTCCCAACCGACTCATTCGACTGTCACCCAATGGCACGGTTCTCTACAGCCAGCGCCTCACCGTTACACTTTCCTGCGACATGATCCTCGACAAGTTCCCCATGGACAACCAGAAGTTAATGATTGAGTTGGGAAGCTGTGAGTGAAATTTTCCCGTTTAAATTCAGTTCAAATTTCAAATTCATTCACTAATTAACATAGATGCAAATGTACACGTTTTCCATGGCGACCCTGTATTGCCTCGACCCTGGGTATTTTTCAGTGAACTAATCGGGTTAGGTCCTTCACTTATTTAAATGAATGCCAATCCATTTATGGTCCCTGTGTATGGACCGTGCTAGCACTACTTGATCTTTCCTAGTGACTTTTGTAGCACCGTTATCATGAATACAAACCAGACACCAATAGTTGTACCCAATGGACTAGCTATATTATCATACTTGTATACATATATATCAGTGAACGAGTGAGTAATAACAGAGAAGTCAAAAGATTCGCTAAGTAATTTATTTCGACATTTATTCAAGTATGAATAGGTAAAGATGAAAAATGCTTTCCACTTCCATTGATTAAAGCTATTGCCTACTTAACAGACGACATTTCAGCGTTAAATACATTGCCAAGGAATTGGTCCAGTCAGATGGAATGCAACGCACTGGAACTTCTAACGCCACTGTTACATATATTACTCTATTTTAGAATTGATTAAGTACGGTGTTATTGTAACTAAATTGCAATTAACTGACTAACTGTAATTCACTGAAGCTAAATAACTAATTGTGTATTAAATGCGATTAATTGCAACTGACTTACAGTAGTAGAAAAAATTCAAAACAACAAATTTTTTTTTGACTAATTGTGGATAATGAATTGCAATTCAATAGTTGTATTTGACAAATTTTAAATAACCAATTGTGTTTATCTAACTGGTACTGATTTATCATAGCAGATCACTTCAACCTGACTAGTAGTAAGTTATTATTTGCATTTGGTTTAATTAATCAAATCAAATCAAATACTGTTTATTAGAATATACACACAGTATATACACATAGTTGTTGATAATCTAGATAAAGTCCATCCAACAAGGTCCTACAGTTCATCAATTAGTTCAAAAGAAGGTGGACTGAATGGAGAATACTGTAGCAGCTGTATTTCTAATGGGATGCCACTAAGGGCATAGCCCGCCAAACTGTGGCGCCCCAATGGATCACTGGCCGAGCAGTTTATTGGTCACAATACAACAATGTGGTTAATACAGTGTGTCTGTTCATTTGTAAAATCAAAGCTTAGCTAGAACTTTTAACTAAAACGAGTATAAATGTAAATCAAAATCCAACGCAAACTGTGAAAATCAATCCCGTTGTAGCTATCACTGTGGTGTATGAACGGAGTGGTTCATAATTACTTAGCATTTTGAGCCTTTTTAATAACAATTACTAAATCCAAATGCCAGGAATATTAAAGAGGGAGCAAGTGGCCTATCCCTTCCCAATGAGATACACTGATTAATCTTTAAACTTGTACATTTGTCTTATCAGGGTAAGTTCTTTAGGTAGTGCATTCCAAAGAGTAGGGCCAATACATTTAATGGAGAATACCTTAGGGTTTATGCGTGTAAATTCCGCGCGATAATTAATTAATTGTAAATAACTAATTTGTAAGTAACGAATGGAAATTTACCATTTTTCATTGACTAAGTATAGATGTAATTGTAATTGAGCGAAATTGACTCGTGGATTAGCTTTTCTGATAAATGTTAATTTACCATTAATTAACCAGACTAAATTGTAACGACTAAAGTTATTCAGTAAAAGTTAGTAAATTAAAACTAATAGTTTCAATTGAATAATAATTAATTGTAAATGCACATAAAGCCAACTACTGAGACCCACGACTGCAACGACGACGACGACGACGATGACGACGATTAAGTCACTTGATGAAGATGATGCTAATGATGATGATGATTAAAACTGCTAACAACAACATCAACAGGACATTAATAGAGTGGAATTTTGTTGCTAATTTCGTTGTTGCTGATGTTTTTGTCGTTGCTTTGATGCTGCTACTGATGCTCGTGATGATGATGATGATGGTGATGATGATGATGATGATGACGATTTTTATGATGATGATGATGTTGATGACGATGATGTTGATGATGGTGATGACGATGATGGTGATGCTGATAATGTTGATGATGATAATGATGGTGATGATGATGTTGATGATGATGCTGCTGCTGCTGCTGATGATGATGATGATGATGATGACCGTGATGATCACGTTGATGATGAAGTTGATGTTGATGATGATGAAGATGATGATGATGATGATGATGATGATGATGATGATGATGATGATGATGTTGTTGATGATGATGATGATGATGATGATGATGATGATGATGATGATGATGATGATGATGATGATGATGATGACGTGCAGATTCCTATACGACGGAGGATATCGTGTTCCACTGGCGATCGGATGCTAGAGCGATTGAGCTGAATCATGCGATCAGTCTACCAGAGTACCACATCCAAAATATCTCACACATGGTCTGCTCACAAGTGTTCGGCTTTAAAGGTAGACTAATAGACACCATTGTCTTCTCCTCTTCATATTCAGCATCCTCCTCCTCCTCCTTCTGCTCCTCCTCCTCCTCCTCCTCATCATCATCGTCGTCATCTTCAATTATTTCTTTTGCCAAATCTTGCTATTCCTTCTGTGTATGCTATATCTGCACTACGTATGTACTAACGCGAGTATGCATGTACGTGCCTAAGTACGTATGTATGTATATATGTAAAAATGTATGTGCGGTTATTTATTGAAATTTAAATGAATTGCTCCTTATACTACATCCTATTTGTTATCCTTGTCATATTTAACGGATTATTAGTACTGAGTATTTAATTGAGGACTATTTTGGTCCTAATCAGTGTCCTCTGAGTGTATTCGGATGCATTATAAATTGTCTAATTTTTTAAAATCTGTAAATATGTTTTGTTCCTGATTGTCAGTTGACACAATAAAGTGATTGATTGATTGATTGATTGATTGATTGATTGATTGATTGATTGATTGATTGATTGATTGATTGATTGATTGATTGATATATGTAAAAATGTATGTGTGACTATTTACTTAGCAATTATTTATTGAATGCCACTGAAAAACCCGATGAAGGCCGCATCATCTGTTCATGCATATCTGGGGTTCATTTCGTGTAGAAAAAAGAAGTTTTCCGTGTCTGCGAGCTTACTTCCATCTGGAGCGTCGCCTGAGGGCCTATGTGCTGTCGACATACCTGCCGAGCCTGCTGGTAGTCCTGGTGTCCTGGGCTTCGTTCTGGATCGACTCGGAGGCGGTTCCGGCGCGGATCTCCCTCGGGATCCTTACGATGCTGACCATAACGATGCAGAACTCCGGCCAAGGACGTCTCCTCGCAGTCTCCTTCACGACGGCAATTGACGTCTGGATGGCTACCTGTCTCGTCTTCGTCTTCGGCGCGTTCATCGAATACTCCGTCGTCAATGTCCTCGCCAGAAGGGCAAAGAACAAGAAGACCCACAAGGCACCTCCAGCTGCGGCTCAGGTCAGACCATAAACCAATTCATATCAACAATTCAGATCAACCCCAATTCAGATCAACCCCCAATTTAGATCAACCACCAATTCATATCAATCACCATTTCAGATCAACCACCATCTAAGACCAACCAACAATTCAGATCACCCATTAATTTACACCAACCACCAAGTTAGATCACCCACTAATTCAGATAGGCCACCAACTCACATTAACCACCAATTCAGATCAACCACCAATTCACACCAGTCACCAATTCAGATCAACAACCATTTCAGATCAACCACCATTTCAGATCAACCACCAATTCAGATCACCTATTAATTTAGACCAACAACCAACTTAGATCACCCACTGATTCAGATCAGCCACCAGTTCAGATCACCCATCAATTTAGACCAACCACCAATTCAGATCAACCACCAATTAGGCCAACTCACATTTCAGATCAACCATCAATTTACACCAACCACCAATTCAGATCAACCACCAGTTCAGGTCAACCTTTAATTCAGGTCAACCACCATTTAAGATCACCCACCGATACAGATTACACAGGATGTCAGACCGCCGGTCAAGTCCGACCAGACTATCAAGTCAGACTATCCACCGAGTCAATCAAAACACTACACTATATAAGACCAACCACCAATTCAAATACCCACTAATTCAGGCTCCCTAAAAATCAGATCACTCATTAAATCAGATCACACACCAAATGAGAACACGCATGATGCCAGATCAAACGCGATGTGTGACTGAACACTGAGTGAGTGGTATGTCAATTATATTAACCCTAACATTCAGAGAACAATACTGTAATGTCAAAAACAAAAATAATGCTAATCAAGTGCTAACTGTGGGAAGTCGAATGACCATAAACTTCGAAGTAAACGACGAGTGGTTCATTACCTCCAATTGCCTTCAAATGCCATTATTAACTATTATTAATTATTAATTAATTAACTATTGTTAATTGCTTTTATGACAGATCTTTCGATCGGAAGAGCAGATGTGTCATGGAAAGATCCAAGAAGCTCTACTCGTCGACATCATCTCGCGTGTCATCTTCCCAATCATGTTCCTAATCTTCAACATGATTTACTGGCCGCTCTACCTGCTCTGAACCAAGACCACCGACCGCCAGGAGAACACGTTGCAATACACATAGATGACCAAACCGGCGACCATTATACTGACCACAAGCAAACACAACTGGCCATACATAGACTCCATATGCAGACCACACATTGTGGACGTCGCATAAAGAAGAATAGCTTACTTACGACATTCACTTGTGTGCTACTTGTGATACCAGAAACATATAGATATGTGTGACCTTCATTGTGCAGACATCTAGCCATACTTACATCCAAACAAATGTAATGCACGTGAACATACTCTACAGATGCTCATCACATACTCTATGTCCATCACATATACTCAGCACATTTGTCCGTTTCATATGTTCATCACACAAGAAGATAAGAAATCAAGGCTATATGGTCAAATATCCGTTTTATTCGTGTGTCTGTATTTGTCTGTCTGTTTGTCTGTTTGTCTGTCTGTTTCTCTCACTCGATGTGTTTTCCTGTACCACATCATTTTCTCTACTCCCACCCAGTTACAAAAGTAAGCAGCTTAACGCTTTAAGCAACGCTGACGATTTCTTCTTCTCTTCCGTTGATGCTTTTCCTTCGGATGAATTTCTAGATATGGAAACTAAAACGGGATCGAGTTCCTTTGTTTTTCGCTGAAAAGAAATCACCCAGCCAAGTGCATTAGAGTGAAGCTTATTTTCGAAGCTCAGTCTCCTCGAAGGCGAACAGTCTGCGTGACTTTGATCAATGTTCAGTTTGTTGTTGACATCTTCTTGGCCTTCTTCTCTTTCGACTTGTTGGCCTTCGGACAGGCAAGGCAGCTGAATGTTGTTAGGTTTTGCAGAATGTTCTTCAGAGTGCGATTGACGCGTTGAGTGGAGTTCTTGCTCGTTCACTGAAGTTGTGAAGTCGTTAACAGAGGAGTTAGAATCTGTAGTTAGGATCCAGTCTTTGTTCCAAGTCATTAATGAGTAGACAGACTCACTCTCAGCCGGAATTGTATAGTTTAGTGAAATGGAGAATATCCACTCTAACACAGATATATTTTTATTCCTCTACCCCCTCCTTTTCTCCTCCTCCTCCTCCTCCTCCTCCTCCTCCTCCTCCTCCTCCTCCTCCAACTTCTCTTCCTCCTCCTGCTCCTCGTCACTGGGAAACATCTGCCTCTGGCATGGCGGGCGATTCGGTTGATCGTTGACCTCCTTCGATCTACCTATTGTACTTTGCGATTACTTCAAAGGAGTTATTGCCAAACACAAATCGTCAAATGGAAATCAAAGAAGTGCCAAAGGAGCAGAAAATGACAAGGTAGAGAAGGTACAAGAAGAAAACAACAAAGATGAAGTGGGAGAAGGATATAATGGTAGAGGAATAGGGACATGAAGAGTAGTTTGAAAGCAGAAGAGAAAGAGAAAAGTGATGACGACGAAGATGATGAACACTGGTCGCCCCTAGTCTGAGTAAAAGAGGATATCCGCCGGAAGAGTCTAAGGCCAACGCCGCCGCCCTCCCCGAACACCAGTCGACTATCACGTCTTTTATTCACTTCGACGAAGTGCACAAAATCAGACTTTATGAGTTTGGCACCCAAAAAGTGAACAACACGTTAACTATTTGGGTGCAAAACTCATGGAGCCTGCAAAAAATGAAGTGACCAGCCATAGGCCTATCATTCATCGTTTAATAGGGCCTACGTTGTACTCCACAATTATAAAACAATTGCGGTTAATGTTGTTCATAACATTAAATATTTCACATGCATTAAAAGTGCATTACGATAGCCGAACTATTATTTCACCTAAACAAGTCCCGGTCCGATATAATTAATTGTGGACTCCCGGTTAAAAATTCAATTCGGCAACCACAATTGGGTTGATCGTCAGGGTCGATTTAGTTGGAAAAAGTGTGTTTAAAAAACTGAACATGATTTGCCTCTCACGCGGGATTTTCCATTTTTGGGCATAGACAAAATGTCTTTCTGTGTCTCTCACTGTGTCTCTGTCTTTCACTATGTCTCTGTCTGCCTGTGTGTTCTGTCTCTGTCAAGTTCTGCTTTAAGGAGTGTTCGATAGTGTGGTGGATAGCGCTGGACTGTCAATCTAGAGGCCAGAGTTCAAATCCCCATCAGGGCGGAAATTTGGTTCGAGATTTCTGCTCCACCTCCACCCCTACCCAACTCAGCTATGAGTGTACACTGAACGTACACTGTCGGTGGGAAGATGAGACGGCAAAGGAGAGGACTGACCACCCGCCCTCATATGTCGAGGCTAAGAAAATGAAGTCGCCAACACTGGCTTAAGGGCTGCTCTTCTTCTTGTTGTTCAAGTGTTGTTTATGCTGTTTGTCTCTTTATCTCTGTTTCTTTATGAGTGTGTCGCTGTCTCCGTCTTTCTCTGTCACTGTTTACTTCAGTGCTGTTCTTTGTCTCTGTCTCTCAATCTCTGTCTCTTCCTTGTTATAGACCTTATCTGTCTCTGACAGTCCGTGCCTTTGTGTCTTTTCGCTTTGTCTCTTTGCTGTGTCTCTCCACCTTTTTTTACCTGCTGTCTCTAACAGCAGACATAATATGTATTGCAAGACAATAATATAGTACAATACAATGTTATTTTTTGCATTGTATTTTATCATTATGTTGCGTATTGAATTGCACTCTGCTGTGCTGTATATATTAACCGTCTCACTGATGTCGATCTAATCAGAGACGGTATAGTGCACCAGTCGACGTCGGAGTCGTCCATGCATGTCAACAGGGCATTACTGCAACACATTCGGATGATGAAACCAATTAGAAAAAATCGTTACACTAAAGATTCTCTTAATTATTCACGTTGCAATGACTTCGAAGTCGTAGGCAGTCGTAGATATGTTCTAGTTTCTGCCAATACAAATCTCAAGAAGGTTAATCTGTTTCAGTGGAAAATGTGGATCACGTCCACTGGCGTAAACTTGTCCAAGATATTGGGAGGGGGGATATGGTCATTTATTCTACACTTGTTGCATTGGATGTACAGTCCATCTCAATTATTGGGGAGGCACGTGCCCCGGCTGCCCCCACCCCAGAGTCTACGCCTATGATCACGTCCAATGTTTGCTCAGGAGTCCCTGAATTGTTAGTTTCTTGAACCAAATATATAAACAGTGGCGTCCCGAGAGGGGTGCGGGGGGTGCGGGCCGCACCGGGTGACACCCTAAGAGGGGGTGACACCCAAATGACAAAATGAGTGTCTAAAGATGTTTGTAAAGAGTTTCTGCAGAAATTTATTATTTTGAAACTAACAACAACAGATAACAACGAACAAACTTTCGTAAGCCCAGCTTACATGTTGGCCTATACTGTACCAGTATCAATTTACCTACAGCTGAAACCCTATGCTAATTTACTTTTTGAACTTTCTAATGCGCTCCGGTCAGTGCTGTCATTACTACCCAATTACAAAACGCTTCAAGTCACGTTGTTTTGTAACTTTCTTCAGCACGTGCTACAAGCATCCCCAACAGCAATGTAATATGGAAACCATATGGGCTTCATATGGGATGCCATATGTCAGGGATCTCTAGATTCATCTGGTTTGCACCCGACAGCCCATATTGAATGCATATGTGCAAGCCATCTGGGCTTCATATTGTATGCATATGGTATCTATATGGCACCACGTCATCTAAACCATATGTATGCCATATAGATACCAGATCTTTACCAATCTGCATTCTATATAGAATCTATATTGTTTCTATATGTAACTAGCTGATCTATGCCATAAGTTTACCATATAGATACAAGATCCTTACCAATCTGCATTCTATATAGAATCAATATTGTTTCTACATGTAACTAGCTGATCTACAAAGTATGTATGCCATATGCGATCCAATATGGCAGGGATCCCTAGATTCATCTGGTTTGCACCCGACAGCCCATATTGAATGCATATGTCCAAGCCATCTGTCCTTCAAATGGTATCCATACGTCATACATATGGCACAAGATGATCTGTGCCATATGTTTACCACATAGATACAAGATCCTTTGCCAATCTGCATTCTATATAGAATCCATATTGTTTCTATATGTAGCTAGCTGGTCTATGCCATATGTATACAATATAGATACCAGATCCTTTACCAATCCGCATACTATATAGAATCTATATTGTTTCTATATGTAACTAGCTGATCTACAACGTATGTATGCCATATGCGATCCAATATGGCAGGGATCCCTAGATTCATCTGGTTTGCACCCGACAGCCCATATTGAATGCATATGTCCAAGCCATCTGGGCTTCAAATGGTATCCATATGTCATGCATATGGCACCAGGTGATCTATGCCATATGTTTACCATATAGATACCAGATCCTTTACCAATGTGCATACTATATAGAATCTATATTGTTTCTATATGCAACTAGCTGATCTATGCCATATGTATTCAATATAGATACCAGATCCTTTACCAATCTGCATACTATATAGAATGTATATTGTTTCTATATGTAACTAGCTGATCTATGCCATATGTATACAATATAGATACCAGATCCTTTACCAATCTGCATGCTATATAGAATCTATATCGTTTCTATATGTAACTAGCTGATCTATGCCATATGTATTCAATATAGATACCAGATCCTTTACCAATCTGCATACTATATAGAATCTATAAAGTTTCTATATGTAACTAGGTGGTTTACACCATATGTTTGCTATATAGATACCAGATGATGTACCAATCTGCATGCCATATGCAATATATATAGTTCCTATATATAACTAGCTTATCTACACCACATGTATACTATACAGATACCAAATGGTTTAGCAATCTGCATGCTAAACAGTAAACCATCTGTGGTCTATATAGCATCCATATGCATGCATCTTCTGTAAGTAATCAGGACATCTACAACATATGCACAACATATAAAACACATGTAGTCTGCTTATGTAGTTTCCATTTTGAATAAACTTTATTTCACCACATATGAGCAACACAAAATAACACCCTCTATACAAAGGAGAAATAACAGAAAAAATATACACATCAGTGATAAAAAATAAGCAGCTCAACTACCTGATAAGCAAATGCCTTTCATAAACATTTATCCTTAAGTCACCAATGTTAACATTTTTCAATATATCATAGATTTCACAAAGTATCTTTTTGTTGTTGTACAAATAATGCTTGTAGTTCATTTAGTAGTTTTAGTACTGTAGATTAACGGTTCCACAACATATGGTTCACGACAAATGGTTCATGGACAAAATCTTCCAGCTTCTAGGTTGTGTTTTGTTTACATTGGACTACGAAAAAGCATTTGAGCTCTATTTTCATCAAACTAGAGGCTGGATGAGCGATGAAAATATAGCTCAAACTAGAAGCTGGATCAGCGATGATGAAAATATAGCTCAAACTAGAAGCCTGATTCTCAATGAAAATATAGCTCAAACTAGAGGCTGGATGATCGTGAACCATTTGTCTGGAACCATTTCTCATGACACCATTAACTTGGACAATACTGCCTAACATCAAAGTCAGCCTGAAGCAGTAAACAACCAACATATATGAAAGCACCCATCAATCATTGTGTTATTTACTTTCAAAAACCTTCAAAATATTCTGTTCCATGCATTTGTCAACCTTGCATACTTACTGATGGTAAATGAAATACATTCACATGTAAATACAAGTAGTGGCTCACAATGTGTTTTGAATAAATGCAACAGAACAATTTCATCCATGTGTCGTTTAAAAAGCTATTATTATCAGACTTGTAAAATTTTCAAATTATTTCACTTAGGCTCAGTTTAAACCACTGGCGTAAACTTGTCCAAAATATTGAGGGCATTTCGTTATTCATTCTACACTTTTTGCATTAAATGTACAGTCCATCTCAATTATTTGGGGGCACGTGCCCCGGCTGCCCTCCCAGAGTCTACGCCTATGGTTTAAACTGTCTCCAGCAGTCAAAATGACATTTGCACATTAATTGTCACAGTATAATTGCTAAGTATTTTGCTTTTCAACACATGGCAAACTCAAACCCTAATGGCAAACGCATACACAAATATTTATGGGCACCAACTATCCTGAGCACCACAGATTTTGTTATACCGAACTTCATATCCATATAGGATACTCTAATTCACAAGTAACAATTATTTTCTACATAGAAGTCATTCTATCTATCAGATTAACAGTGTAATCCACAAAAACAACAAATAGGATAGGGATAACACCCCTCCTTGTCTGACACTGCAAACTAATTTGAATATTCTAGAAAATACACAATTCCATCCTACAGCTGCAACCATCTACTAAACCAGTGTATCAAACTTATCAAAAATCTGTGTGGAATATTCTTCATCATTACTTTCAAACACAAACATTTTCATTTACTCAACAGTAGACCTCAAGTTCTGTATAAATTGCTCTATCGCAACCAGTTTTCTTCATGAATCCAGACTGAAGGCCAGAAGAACACAGATAACAGCTATACAGCTCAAAAAGACACACCTCAAACTTCGCAATATTTCCACTAAGTGTTATATCACAGTAGCTGCTACAAGACAGACCACATCTTTAGTTTTCACAGGAGGAATTATTACGCCTCAACCAAAATCATTGGTACATATCCATAATGCACTCTGCTGCAAATAGTAATGTTAGCAAAGACCTAACTGTATTGGGTGAGTACAGAACAGTTGTTCAGGTTCTATGGCATGCCATCAAAACCTGCAGCTTTACCGCATTTCAGTTCACATAAACATCTGATAAGGTTGAGATCTATAGCTCTGATGTCTTCTTGACCAGCCTAATATTTTATAAATTTATATACTCAAGTATGCACCTCACAAATTCATCACTCAATTTCTTAATTGTAAAATATAAAAATTGAGGTTATAAGAACACAATATGCAGAGAAGTATTACACCCCTTAATGCACACTATGCCCACAAATTAAAATACCAAAGCAATAAAATAAGTAACCAAGACATTCCAATTAATGATCACCAACTTAACAGTGCCCATCGAATTGTTGATTGGTTAATATCATATTAATACAGTTTTACAGCTATCAAAAACATAAGTTGATGAAGAGGTCATTAACGTCAACCAAAAAGAAGTCCGACTAACCGCCTCGTGACAAGAAATGACACAGACAAGAAAAGAACACATGTTCCCTCAAGATTGAATGCAATCCTGTGTCCAACATAAGAGTTTATTCTGGGGCATGTTCCTCAGAGTTACAGTGATATCCTAGCTGCAATCGATCATGCTGTCGTCAGACTAGGTTGATTTCTCTTTCTCTGTCATCAGAGTTTGTAAAGACTGCAGCACATTTAAGTCAGACTTCATTGTCCGTTACTGGCAAACTTCATGTTTTACGGCTCCTACAATGCAACAAAAAGTTAACACAAAATTAAAAACCAGATGCTTCACCCCAAAAAAGAAGTTAATTATTGACAATGATTGAGCACAGAGCACTTTTTCAGAAGAGTTGTAAGAATAATGTCAAGGAAACAGCTTTCATAGGTGAAGAAAAAATGAGTTCATTAAGAAATGAATACACAGCAGAGTATGAATTTAACTTTTTCTGATGTTTATTAATTAATTCAATTACATTACACACGTATAATTATATAAGTATGTATCAGACATAACTAAATATATATATATACATATAACTGTAATTAGTAACTTCTACTGTGCCGGTGTCTTAAGCACAAAGCATCAACCGATGGCACATCAAACCAAGCCTAATATTATCAGGTCAATATCCAGAAGATCAGTCCATAAGACAGAGATACAGCCTATGATGGATAAGCAATTTGAAAGAGGTAAGTTTTAAGTTGAGAACGAAATGACACAAGGGGCTGGCTGGACAGAGTAAAAAGACACAGGGGCAGAATTATAAAAAATAGGTCCAGCAACCAAAAAACTCATTCACCAAAAACAGTTCTTCATTTTGGTATGACCCCACAAAGATAATGACCTCGCTGAATAATGACAAGTCTGGAGAATAAGAACTGGTTTTAAGTATTGTTGCTGGCCAGAATTTGTAAACCATGAGACCCAATTTGAAAATAATTCTTTGCTGAACAGGAAGCCAATGCAAAGATTTCAGCACATGGGTTATATGTTCAAATTTGGATGTATTAGTTATGACTCTAGCCAGAGTTCTTAAATCTCAGCAGCTTAGGCATGTTTCACCCATTGATACTAGTAAGAAGAGAGCTACAGTAATCTAGGCAACTGGCAACCAGAGATATCCTTGCAGACGAATGTCACGAATGAACGTATATGACGACTTACAAATGCTGTTTACACGACCAGTGAGAGACATGGTAGAAATGAAAACAATGCCTAAGTTACAAGAAGCGTCTGCCAGCTTAACAAATTGAGTCACCCAGTTTCAATGACTAAAGCTGATCATATTTTTAAAGCTGCTGTGGAGTGCCCTGTAACAGAAGTTCATTGTTTGATCAGTTAGAGTTTAGAGGCCACCACCCAAGACTTTAAGTTGCAAGACTTTAAGGACAATGACAGACTGTCAAATGAAAATGTAGATTTTAGTATCACCGGCATAGAAATGATAGCCCAGCGAATGATTTTCCAGCACTGTGCCAAGTGGTATGAAATGTAAACAAAAGAGGACCAAGCACAAAACCCTGTGGCACACCACATGCCAACAAAGTCCTAGATGAATAATTACCATTTAAATACACTGAGTGCATGGACTAAGGTAAGTAATAAACCAATTTAGTGCAGGACCAGATATCCCAAAGCAGTGCTTGAGACGATGAAGATGTAGCAAATGTAACAGACAAGTCATGTAGAACAAGTGCTGTTACCTTACCCCGTCCACTGAACATACGATGTCATTATGAACAGTAAGAAGTGCAGATTCCGTTGAGTGAAACTTAGGATATGCAGTCTGAAAACGGGAGATGAGTTTGATGATAGATGAGTTTGCATGCATTCAAGGATTTTAAATGTAAAATTCAAGGTTGAGATTGGCCTGTAATTTGAGAGGCAAGAGAAGGTTTCTTAAGCAGAGGATGAACTATGGCTGAGCAAATGCAGATGGAAGGCATCCCTCGTGCAAATTGATAATCAGTGTAATATATGTTACAGGACATATATTACAGACCCAGGACATCAGAGCACTCTTTAGAAACCAAGTAGGAATGGTGTCAAGACCGGTTTTGTTAGGCAGTTGGCAGAAAGTAGTCCATGATAGGAGGTGTAGAATTTGGATGGAAGAATTTGTCAATGAAAAGAAACTGACCATTTTGTCTGAAAACAGGTCAAGAATTTACATATTCCTATACATATATATTACATGTATTATAAAACCTTATACATGTTTATGCATTTAACTGTTATATATATATATATATATATATATATATATATATATATATATATAATATGGATACATGTTTACACATACATATGTCAAAAAATTAAATCCACATGATTATTTTACCCATATAAGAAGAGCAGTCCTTTAAGCTAGCCCTGAGGCAACCATAGCTATGAACTGTTGGCAACTTCATTTTTTTAGCTTCAACCAATCCTCTCCCTCACCATCTCATTTTCCCACTGACCATGTGTGATCAGTGTTCTCATTATAGCCGAGTTGGCTAGGGGCACAGGTTGAACAGAAATCATGAACTAAATGTCTGCCCTGACGGGGATTTGAAACCTCAACCTCTCGATTGGCAGTCTAGGACGCTAATCACTACACTATTGAGCACACTATATATAAATATGTGTGTATATATATGCCAGTTTTTATGTGTATAAGTGTGTCAGCATTTGAATGAAAATCCATCATAAGATCCTTAGAATAGCATGAATGCAGAATATCAGGAATGAGGAATTATACAGAAAATCAGTCTGACCTAAAATCTCAAGCAAAGAGTTTTTTGGATAAAGCTCAGGCTGTTTGGACATATCTGCAGAATGAAGGGGGCAGAAAAATTAAAACTTTGGTTTATGGAATAATGGAACGCAGAAACTCAAGAGGAAGACCTAACAGAGAATGGACAGATGACATTGAAGAATGGTGTGGAGCAAGTCTCCATGAGCTGGGCCACTTGGCACTGGACAGGAGTGGAGAGATATCGTCAGGAGGGCATCAGACACCTATGGGCGCTGAGCCCACGGTTATTGATGATGATGATACGTATATAATTGTATATGCATACACAAATAAAAATTAATGTATATATATATACATAATAAATACATACATATCAACATCTATTTCTGACATAAGAATTTTAAAAAATCCACCAACATTTAGTATTTTAACAAAGCAGAAACATAAAAAATTATATACACATAGATAAGCAGAAATATGTAGTTATTCACCCAAGTCACAGAAAAATGTCATCAGGTTTAATACTATTGCAGCCTACAGACTTCTGAAACAGTTGGGGAATTTTCTGTATTTAATTTAATAAATCCTGTACTTGAAACTTTCAAATATTAAAAGTCCAACATAGTTTGAAGAGGCAGTCAATACCATCAATAACTGTTGGCCAGTCTTGATCAGTTCAGTCCTTGCAGTACTTGTTCTCAAAACTTTATATGAAAAAAGTTTTTTTAAATGCAAACATACAGCATATGAACTTACAGGATTTTAAGGATACTCAGATAGGTTACCAGTCAGCTTTTAGTCATTGGCTCATATGGTTTGGACATTTTGGCATTTCTCCTGTGGTGACCAGAATTAGATGGATAATTGTTAAAATTGAGCCAACAATATTCAAAACTTTACTGCTAAGCATAAGTTTTGTCAAAAAACTGCACGGTGACTTCAAATGGTGAAAGTGATTGTTTCTTCTGCTAAAAAGCAGCAACGCTTTTCTCGAGAAAACTATATGAGCCAGTGTTTAGCGCATTGATTGTGCCTGCATGTAACACACCTGTTGAACACGTTTTTAGTTATAGATCAAATATGAGTGACAAGAAGCCAAGAAGCCACATCGTCAATATTTCTGTAGAGCAATTCTAAATAAGTGCATGTGACTTACGACATTGAAGATTTAGCCTCAGTTGTTAAATAATAAACATCTGCTTGCCTCGTGAGATGGTTACTGTGTTGGGACCTTCAGCAAGACCTTCGACCACAATTAGATATTAGATATGGCACTTAGTAAATGCATAATAATAATAATAATAATAATAATAATAATAATAATAATTGCTCAATAGTAGCTATACTCTGTCACAACCATGTGTGTATTATATATTTGCAGTGCCTGTGAAAGTTGTGGGAAAATAGAAGCCATTTTGTTAGAGCGCTTGCCAAGCAACCCGAAGAGTATGCGTCCACGGCTACAGAGATGGTGACTGTGTATGGACCTTCAGCAAGTCCTTCAATCACATTGCTCAGTGCCATCGACTGATGCTTGATCACTAGATACGGCACTTAATAAATGGATAGCAATAATAATAATAATAATAATTCCTGAATATGAGCTATGCTCCATATTCTGAAACAGCCTCGTGTGTGTAGTTTAACCATGTTGTTTCTTAGCATTACCTTTATCCTTGGTCCAGGACTGGGAAAACCAAAAACACTGCAGCAGTTAACAACCATGGGCCCATGTCAGTTGCCAAACATGGCACATTGCAGGCCAATTCAGCACCCAGCTGTCTTCTGCATTGTCTTCATATATACCTGCCATGCTACCATACATTTTTAATCAAAGAAATTTTACTCTAGTAATGTGATCCCACATAAAAGATAATAAAAACCTATTAAGATAAAAATTTCATTCATACACATATTTACATGGAAACAATATACATCGAAATAAATATACATTAAAACAACTACACATACATACATACATACATACATACATACATACATATATAAAGACACACAGACATAGTTACATTCAAACGTGCATACATGCACACATACATACAATACAGCTATAATTTGATAATGCTCTCCTTACGAAATTCTGAAGTGCACATTGAAGCCGGGTGACCATTAAAACACCGGAAGGGCCAAGTTTTCAGTTTAGAGTGAAAGACAGTCTCGCTACGAAAATTGCGAGCATGAATAGGTAGAGAATTCTCGATGGAGGGAATGGCAACTGAGAATGAATGCGCCGGGCAAAGACAAGACATGTACGAGGAATAACAGGCTTTCCAGCAGATGCTGATCGAAAAAAGGATCGACCTTAAACAGAGTTGCTTGCAAGGTGTGACCATGAAAGATAAGTAAAATGACAGATGATATGCACATGCTCTGTACATGAGGAGTGCCAAAGGACCGTGCAAGACTAAATAGGATACAGTGATCCACACAGTCAAATAACAGCAGAGGTATTTTGAAAGTTAAAGTTGATACGTACACATATACATGCACATATACATACATGCACATATACATACATACATACATACATACATACATGGGTAATCACGCAGACTGAGTGCCTGTATATATAAACAATATGGCTGACACTGACTTTGCTTAACAGAGAACCGCTACCTACATGCCACATATCATAAGGCAATTCGCTATAAGTAAGTAAAAAACATTTACTTAATTAAATACGACTCACAAAATGTGATTGAACAACAGCCAAAAAATGGGAAGCTAAGCGGTACAAATGGGTAGCTAAATATCCATGTCATAGGTAACTAGCCCCAGGTGGTCCGATAGAGCAGACTGGCTTAAAATACTATTGTAGCTGAGCAAATTATGGCCATTGTCCAGTAACAATGCGTTTACTCGTATTTAGGCAACGAGCTGACAACCTTATGCGGTGGAACATGATCCAAATTGCTGATATTAAACACCAGACTCTGGTCACATCACATGAAGAAACATTGTTACTTGGAATTAACAAAACACTGGCCACTCTATCACTCTGGCCAAATACGGCCCAATGAGCAAGTGTCAACACCAATTAGGAACAAGACATTGCTCATGTAAGACGTATATAGTTCAATCATGACTATCAGGGACAACGGTGGCCAGGTGTTGTAAGAATTACAGGTATGGTGTATTAGCTATTGGGGCATTTCACCTTTGCCACCAAGTCAAATCATAAATATATCCAAACAAAATCATCAACCAAATAATCTAACACGTTGTACCCATGCAAAACTTCAGCCAGTTGGCAGTTTTGTTTCATAATTACTCTACTCTCTAAACACCCCATACACTGCAATGCACATCTGAAACTACAAACTTGACTGTTAAAAAAGAGTAAATTTCTTACCAATTTGAGTGGATTAAAGCGATAAGTTTTAATGTCCTCTTGAAATCTCACAATTAGCCTATAAGGAAAAGCAAAAGAAACAAAAGCTTATAAACAGAAATTAGAATCATTACAGAAATGCCATTTACTTCTCTACCGTCGTAAGAATTACACCCACCATTAATCAATAATGAAACTAATGAAATGCAACTTATAATGTTTACAAAGGAAAAATTCTCGATTTTTATTTTTTGCTATAAATATTCGCCAACATCATTTTCAGACAACAAATTAGCACTAAAACGCTATCGCACAGGGCTCTTGTGCACTGTATGGGGGTTTCTGTTGGCGAGACTCCAGTATATTCGATGGTCGCCATCTATCACCAGAGTAAATAGGGGCTCGGGCCAATGTGTGCTCACTTCGACGTAACCTAGAGGAAACACTCAATTCCTCAGTCAGTTCTGGTTTTGAATCTGCTCCGTCTTAGTACCAGATGGCCATTGGTGACATTCGTGATCTCCGAGCATGAGATAAGTGTCGCCCCTGGCGGTCTCTCAGGTTTCTTTTGTGCTTCTCACTATTAATTTCCTCGCCTTTCAAAGGGGTTTTCAGTCTGACCAAACTCGGGGATTGACGTTACTTTCCACTTCTGGGATTCGAACCCTCGATGAATGACATGATACCTCACCCTAACTTGAGGAATTCTCAACTATCTCAATTAGGATCTCACGCGAGTATTGCATAAATAAATGCCTCCCTTGCTACTGATTTTAACATGATATAGTCCAAAATTTGATTTGGCCCATGATAAATAAATTCAATTATTTAAAATCAAATTTCACATTGAACTACACAGAAATGAATCATAATCTGTCCACATTCGAGAATCATCTTTCTACTCTAAATGCTCTATATCAACAGAATATCAATGCAGTATATCTTAATTAATCACACGTCACTGTATTTCTCCACTGCCAACATGTGGCCCGCAAACCGATTTTAAATGGCCCACCTCAGCTGATTACAAGCCGCAAATAAAAAGAATTGAATGCACAATTCAAGGCCAAATATCTGACTGAAACATGCTTGAACATTTATTATTAATAATTAATTAAGATTAATAATAATAATAATATTCATTTATTAAATTCAAAAAGAAAAGTATGCAGTAAAATTACATGATATAGTAGTAACAGATGACAACAAGTTTAACCGGAGTTGAATTTAACTGCATGTCAGCCTGCAAGTCGTCCATCTGTCCTACTGCTAATAACAGATGATAATAAGTTTAAAAGGAGTCGAATTTAACTGTATGGCAGCCTGCAGGTCGCCCATCTGTCCTACTGCTCATTTTACATTTGCTCCCTAGGGAGTGTAGGGGTGAAAAGGCTAAATCAACCTTTACGGGGCTAGCGGGTATCGAACCCGCGTCCTTCTAATCTTCATGCCAACCATCTCCCCACCGAGTGATATTGATATACTATATTGCACTGAACTATATAAAGCATGTCATCATACATGCTGTTATTCATTGATCATTGCATAATTATTGCCATAATAAATTGTAAGGCAGTTAATAATTATCAATAAATTGTAGTCTTTGCTTTTGAGTTTACTGGTGCGGCCCTCGGCTTCAATAATTATTTTTTCGGTGGCCCACGTTGCCAAAAAGGTTGGACAGCACTGCTCTACTGTATCTAACCAATACACGGAACGAAGCTAAAAAAAATTTAACTAGGGATTATAAGGGAAATCAGAATATCGGGCCCAACATAATCTGGAGCACTTGGTTTCTAAGGAAATTTCGTTCAGGAGAGAAAATTTATACTGCCTGAACATTTTTACAGAAGAACTCCTGTGTGTTAACGAGGGCTAGCGGCAAGACCGTTCTTACCTCTGAAAATGGCGGATCTCTCACGCGATGCTTTTCGAAGATCACAATTTCGGCAAAAATCTTCAAATGGACCAAACAAATTCCATCTGAAGTTCCAAGACCGAACCTCTCAGTTTACCGTTAAATTCAACTACACAAATTCGATTTACTCTTGAAATTTGCCTCCGAGAAATTTCTTGAAACCAACTCTACCCGCCATCGACCTCTTTATGCCCGCACGGCCATCGTCCACAATAATTAGCGCCGCCTAGTGACAACATTTATATAGCGCATATCTTAGCAGGTCTGATAACCTAGCAAGAAACCTGTAGCAGGCTATTCTGTTACAGTACATTTGGTTATAATAATAATTAATGACACTAGTTTATATTGTAAAACATCAATTGATTCTCTTTTTCCAGCTAGGCCCTATACAGTTACCGTAATACACTAAGCTTCTTCATGGGGGGCCCGATAGCGCATTGGATAACATCTGGCGTAGAGTGCGAGAGGTACAGAAATCGAGTCCCATAGGCGGACATGCTTTGTAGGCTGCAATTTGCGCCGTGTATTGCAGGCTGTCTGACAGTGTCTGTTCTGTTATAGTAGTTAAGATTTATCGCATAACATGTACTGATTTGTAGGCCTAATCATACTGCGTTGTTGTCAGTTTGAAGATATTAAACGAAGATTATTATTATTATTATTATTATTATTATTATTATGACATAGTGTCGTTAAACAGAAGTTTACTCTCGCTTTTTATTAGAGTGAAATCGTAGTTAAAAATCTATTCAAGAAACCTGGTCAAAAGCTTATAGGCAAGGGAAGAGAGGTCAGATTATGGGGGGAGGGGGAGGGGAGCAAGTACAAGCAACTTGACAAATCTAATCTTAGCACTACAGAAATGTCGAGATTGCGATTAGGCCTACTGAATTGCGTTAAAAGAAGTAACAGAATGTACAGAATTTGTAATGTGCCTACTTTCATAATAAAGCTGTCAACCAGCAACGCCGGGAATATAGATGGAAGGCCCTACTTGATAAAACTTTCATGTACACGTAAACCAAAGTGCGGCTAGTGTTGGTTCAATAAAGGATATACTTACTTACTTACTAACGTACTTAGATCAAAAGTAAGTAAGTAAGTCCCGTATGGAAACATTATTGAAAGTGAATACTTAATTTTAAGTAAATAACTTTACTCCTGTAAAACTTTATATTGTCCCTCTGCCCCCAATTGTTTTTGCCCCTTGGATTCGAATCCTGCCTATGTACAACTCGACGCGCTTAATGCAGATCTAATCCCATTCGACTAAAGCACACTATTATTACTTTAGCTACCTAAACCTCTACTGTCTTCTCCCAGTGTCTTGCCAAGGGGCGCATAACCTGCGTCAAGATTGCTAACATGCGTCCTTGCTGATATGTTTATTGCATGTCTGTTTTATTATCCATTGCAAATTTTGTTTTAAAATCGTCGCATTAAGTGTCACATGACCGTTATGGCGGCTGAGCACTAATGGAAGCTCAGTTGGTGTATTCATGCGCGCCACGCTAGGCCAGACCATCCATACCGTTTTAATAAAGTTGTCGATGTTTGTGTATAAATATGTTAGCATCGTTACATGATGTACCGACAACCCCAATAACCTGCTTGCGACAGTTATTTAGACAATTTCTTGTCTTTATAGTCTGCATGTTTGTACAAAACCGGGACCTACATTTTCGGTACAAACAAACAAAATGGCTGAAAGTAAATAAGTTACTGAAGGCCAGTTTATGCATGCCGTGGTTGGGCTGGTAGCGCTTGTGAGTAGGCACCCTGAGGGGACGCGATATTAAGTTTTCAAAATGAATGAATATAGAGGCGCACATCGTGGTCTTCTAAATAGGAACCTCGTATATAAAATGCTCTTTAATTACGGTTGTAGCAAAATACGACAAGGACGCATTGGTCAGAGCCGATTGTTATTCCTGTGGCCCCTTGGGTTAATGGTCGAAATGGCGTTGGGATAGCCCGGGTGGTGATAGGCTGGCCGTTGGATTCTTTTCAACTTCAGGCTCTGCATATCCAAGACAATCAGGGTCTGTAGGCTTAGTATTGCCGCATATCGGCATACAATTGACAAATAATGCACTTAGAGCACGGATGTGCTCTGCGAAGCCGTTATAAAAGTTTTCCATCATCACCAAATCTCTCTCTCACACACACACACAGAGTCACACACACACACAGAGTCACACACACACACACAGAGTCACACACACACACAGAGTCACACACAGAGTCACACACAGAGTCACACACACACACACACACACACACACACACACACACACACACACACACACACACACACACACACACACACACACACACACACAGTCACACACACACAGTCACACACACAGTCACACACACACACACACACACACACACTATATTAATCAGGCATGGCAGACATATGCATAACAGGCCCAATCAAGACCATATTTTGCCTTATAGATACATATGCTATACAGATTGGTTAACGATCTCTATTCCATGTGGTATCCACATGGAAGTAATATTTGATAAAGACCAGTTTTAGTCCACATAGGTCGGAGAAGGCTAACCGATATCTAATACACATGTAGTGCACTTCGCAAAACATAGGTATACTATGTTTTATTCATATGTCTGTCAGATCCAATCGGGTACCTCTATTCCAGCTGTTTCCATCTGGATTCTATGTGGTTTTGTGTCAATAAGATATATTCCCAATATACAAGTAATCACACCCATATATTGGCTGTAGTAAAAAAATGTCTAACACTTGAAGTTCAAATGTATGTATGACATGTATGCATGTGTGTATACATATGTATGTAGGCATGCATGCATTTTGCATATATGTATGCATGCATATATGTGTGTATGCATGTTTGTATGTATGTGCATATTATGTATGTATATATATATGTACGTATGTATTTAGGTGTGCCTATATTCATGTATGTATGAATGTTTGTATGTATGCATGCATGTAAGCTTGTGTATGCACATGTATGTAAGCTTGTATACATAGGAACCTCCTATATAAACCGAATTTTAAGAAACCCCAAAAGCCCGAAATTGAGACCATTCCTCCAGGCCCGTCCAAACGGCCTTTGCTAGTTACATCATCGACCCAAGGGACGATAGCAGACATCTGCATTCGCTGAATACCCCCTCAGCTGTAATATGGCCTACATGCTCATTATAAGAAGCTGTGTATTTGGCCTATAATAAGCTGTGTTCAGCTATGTTGCAGCAGTCTTTGTCTATCGAGTGCACCTGCCTAAGTTATTCCTGCGCGCGTGTGCGTGTGTCAGTGTGTAGTCTGATATTGAGACCATGCCCCATGCCCGTCCAACCGTCCTTTGCCATTACATCATCGACCCAAGGGACGATAGCCGTTAGACACACGAAGTAAGTACGTAACGCCGATGAATTAGTTGCATGGTCCCCCTGTCGTGGCTTTTGTGTGGCACTGAGGAATTTCGAAGAATTACATTACATCCCAACTTTTCAATTAAAAATATTTGAGAAATTCTGGAGACCGTCACTAGCCACAAAAAGATATTGCGGACCCAGTTGCGTTAGACGCCCGGGTCTAGATCATGTTTATATGCAAGCCATAAAAATGGGACGCAGATTCTATCGATGTTGATTGGAGTATATTCTTATGGAGTGATTTCTTAAGTTCCACTGATTTCACGAATTACATCAGTCCCTCAATCGACTGATGGCCAAAATATGAAAAGTATAAAGTCCGCTGTCAAGCCCTTATAAAATGATGTCTCGTCATCACCATTTGTGAAACACACACACACACACACACACACACGCACGCACGCACGCACGCACGCACGCACGCACGCACGCAAGCACGCACACACACATTAAATCAGGCCTCTGAAGGTCCCCAAGTCCGGATCTAACCAGCTCTAAATTTTAAATCTGAAATAACTATAGATCTGAGTTAGATTATGCCATGTATGGAGCAACCTGCATTTATGCTGGATTTCTAATCTCACATGACATTGGCATTCATATGGCATGTATTATTATGTAACTAGCCTATCTAACACTATGCGTGTCCTTTATAGATACCAGATTGTTTAACAATCTGCATTTCATATAGAATGGAGATCTGTTAAACATGTAGATGTTACATGGTATAAATATGGCTCCTTTATGAAATCACCTGATTTACACCATACCTATGAAACATAGAAACCAGATTCTTTACCGATATGCATTTCATATAGAATGCATATATGTGAATCATCTAGATGACATATGGGATCCATGTGTCTTCTTTATGTAATCACCTGATTTATGCCATACCTCTGAAACATAGAAACCAGATTCTTTACCGATATGCATTTCATATAGAATGCATATATGTGAATCATCTAGATGACATATGGGATCCATGTGTCTTCTTTATGTAATCACCTGATTTACACCATACCTATGAAACATAGAAACCAGATTCTTTACCGATATGCATTTCATATAGAATGTATATATGTGAATCATCTAGATGACATATGGGATCCATGTGTCTTCTTTATGTAATCACCTGATTTACACCATACCTATGAAACATAGAAACCAGATTCTTTACCGATATGCATTTCATATAGAATGCATATATGTGAATCATCTAGATGACATATGGGATCCATGTGTCTTCTTTATGTAATCACCTGATTTACGCCATACCTATGAAACATAGAAACCAGATTCTTTACCGATATGCATTTCATATAGAATGCATATATGTGAATCATCTAGATGACATATGGGATCCATGTGTCTTCTTTATGTAATCACCTGATTTACGCCATACCTATGAAACATAGAAACCAGATTCTTTACCGATATGCATTTCATATAGAATGCATATATGTGAATCATCTAGATGACATATGGGATCCATGTGTCTTCTTTATGTAATCACCTGATTTACACCATACCTATGAAACATAGAAACCAGATTCTTTACCGATATGCATTTCATATAGAATGCATATATGTGAATCATCTAGATGACATATGGGTTCCATGTGTCTTCTTTATGTAATCACCTGATTTACGCCATACCTATGAAACATAGAAACCAGATTCTTTACCGATATGCATTTCATATAGAATGCATATATGTGAATCATCTAGATGACATATGGGATCCATGTGTCTTCTTTATGTAATCACCTGATTTACACCATACCTATGAAACACAGAAACCAGATTCTTTACCGATATGCATTTCATATAGAATGCATATATGTGAATCATCTAGATGACATGTGGGATCCATGTGTCTTCTTTATGTAGTCACCTGATTTACACCATACCTATGAAACATAGAAACCAGATTCTTTACCGATATGCATTTCATATAGAATGCATATATGTGAATCATCTAGATGACATATGGGATCCATGTGTCTTCTTTATGTAATCACCTGATTTACACCATACCTATGAAACATAGAAACCAGATTCTTTACCGATATGCATTTCATATAGAATGCATATATGTGAATCATCTAGATGACATATGGGATCCATGTGTCTTCTTTATGTAATCACCTGATTTACACTTTAGGTATACCACACATAGCCCAGGTGGTTTACCAATCTGCATACCTCATGCAATGCATGATATGCAAACCATCTGTCTTCTACATGAAATCCATATGTCACACGTATAGTGTAGATAGGCTAGTCACACACACCTTCACACCTACACACACACACACACACACACACACACACACACACACACACACACACACGCTATATTAAACTAGTACGGAAGTTTTCATCATAATCTCATCATAGCTTCAACGTAGCACCTTCCTTTAGCTTCGGTACAGATCACTGATAGTCCTGGGTTCATGTTATCCATGTATCTGCCAGGCATGGCAGACATATGGATAACAGGCATGCTGGCCCAATCAAGACAATATTTTTGCCTTATAGATACATATGCTATACAGATTGGTTAATGATCTCTGCTCGATATGGTACCCACACGGAAGTAATATTTTATAAAGACGTCTTGACCAGTGTCTGTCTGTCTGTCTGTCTGTCTGTCTGTCTGTCTGTCTGTCTGTCTGTCTGTCTGTCTGTCTGTCTGTCTGTCTGTCTGTCTGTCTGTCTGTCTGTCTGTCTGTCTGTCTGTCTGTCTGTCTGTCTGTCTGTACATGCTTTTCCACTGATTTGTCGTATCTCGCCTTGACAATTGCAGTACTCTCTTCCTTGGTCTCCTAGCGGCTCGGATTGGTCCTTGGACCGGGTCCAGCGCGCAGTGGCACGCTTTATTGGTTGCATCTCGAGAGTTGGCCATGTCACTGAGTACATGCGGCATGTTTTACATTGGCTTCCTATCCCGCAGCGTATTGCCTATCGGGTCTCTGCCCTAGTGTGGCGCTGCATTGTGGGAGAGGCCCCTATGTATATGCGAGAGCATTTCCGCTCCACCATGAACATCCAGCGCCGTGGTTCCCTGCGCTCTTCTACGCAGGCTGAGCTTCTGGTTCCCCGCTCACGGGCCGCCTTCAGGCAGCGCCGCGATTTTTCCATCGCTGGCCCTGTATTCTGGAATGGGCTCTCTGTAGCGCTTCGTTTGGTCCCAAGCATCCATTCCGCCACATTTTACACAAAATATCTCAAGACTGTACTCTTCAGCCCGGGTTGGGTCGGGAGCGCTTCTGAGTAGATAACCTTGAAGAGGCGCTATATAAATTCTCCATATGAATGAATGAACGAATATATATATATATATATATATAAGTATGTTTGTATGTAGGTACGCACGTAGGCAATATGTATGTGTGTATGTATGTCTGCAAGTGAGTATGTTTGGGGCGAGAGCAATTGGCCTTTATACTATCTATATCTGCCACAGTAATTAAAGAGCGATCAATTAATCTATCGTGAATGAAGTCTCCTTTGTCGAAAATGTTCACGCAGTCTACATGTGCGCCTGTATAATTCTGCTGTAAAACAGGGCTGCCTAGAGCAATTAGTTGGATTTGTGTTCTTTTGTCAGCAGCAATAGCGCATAGGCCCAATAGACCTGAAATTCAGAATTATTTCGTGCAATTGTTTGATTTATGTACAACATAGATTTTATGTGGTATTGAAGTGACATAAACAATATGGCTATCCCATATGCATAACATATACAGCCCATTTGGGCAAAATAGATGTATGTTTTCCATATGTTCAACATATAACGTTGCTGTTGGGGATGCGCTGTTTAGCCTATTCATCGTTTTCGTGTGGTGTTTTATAATCGCTGATTTCGTCCAATGTTCTGGCGAAAAGCATTGAATTCGATGAATTGATTGACAAGTTCGCAGCTTTGAAAGCCAGGAAAGGAAAGTTCCAATTTAGGCGAGATGTTCACTAAGTGTTGAAATGCCTGCATATTTGCTCCTGTGTTTTTTTTATTATTTCATTTATGAGTATATTTTCCATAAATTTATATTTTTAATTGCTAGCCTCATATAAAATTTGTATTCTTTGAACATTATTTTATACCTAGAGTAGTTTCCCGCGAGATGATGGGTTGAAAAAGAAAAAAATGGATTGATAGGAGGAGAAAAGAATTTGTTTATTGGAATGCTTGATTATGAGTGTGACACTGCTAGTGAAAATCGAGCATCATTTACCAAATGACCCTGACGGTCGGTTTTCTTGATGAGTTGATGAGGACTTTGATGTTGTCTGTGTTTCGTGAACGCGACAATGCTACATAGAGCTGGCCATGTGAAAATACGGGTTCGGTGAAAAAAGCTCTACGTGTTCGAAGTCTTTGGGACTATGTTCGCTTTAATAATTCAGCCTCTCAGGCATGGTTAGCAGCGCCCGTGTGCCCGATGCAGGCCGTAGGCAGCATCAGTAGGGAGGTCTGCGAACGGCCTCTCATCGGCCTTCATCCGATGCAGGCCTGAGGCAGCACCAGTGACATTCCATACATTCCACAGCGTTTATCGTACGACGGACAAACAGATCTGGGAAAATAGAGATGAGGCCTATAAAAACTGCAGCACCTTCATTACCCTCCATAGTTCCAACATTAATTCATATTTGCTAATTTATTTTTAATGATGTAACTGCATGCTGATCTGATGGTAGTGAATAATGTAAAAATTTTGAATTTGTAATTTTAATTCTGCTAGTTGTTTAGGCTATGTCACTAATATTACCATTACATTCAGTGATATACAGGAATTATGATTTACGAGTAACATTAGTACAAAAAATTACTAAGGATGCTGTATGGTCTGGTAAGGTAATAAGGGAGGAGGTCCATGGGGGTGACACCATGACTGACCGCACCGGGTGACACCAACCCTAGTGACGCCACTGTATATAAACATTGCATACAACGTCGTACATACTAGAAAACATTTTTCTACAGCCACATCTCTTATATAGTCTCGCAGAACTGTGTGTCCTACGATAAACGCTAATGGAATGGGTGGACTGTGACTCATCGCCTGCGTTCCAACTATCCCTCCCTCTTTCATTTTGGCTCACGATCTGACTGGAGGTTGAGGTGGAGAAGGAGCAGATACTGACTAGGCGAAGACTGATTAGCCTAAATATCGATTGGTCGCGTGCAATACAGGGCAAACACTCTATTGTTCCATCCAGGGCGGGAGGGAGGGAGAGACAGACTTACTAACCGCTGTGAATCTGTCTATCAATCCGTCTGTCTGACTTGCAATGTGACTTATAATCAAGCATTCCAATAAACAAATTCTTTTCTCTTCCTATCAATCCATTCATTTTCTTTTCAACTCGTCATATATGACGTGCAAATACTCAAGTTAATATAATAGTGCGGCACGGTGCTGCGCTTCGGTCTGTGATCTAACGGTCACGGGTTCGATACTGCTGAACAGGATGTGTGCAACCATCCTGGGAAAGACGTTGGCACATACTTGTCTCTCATCAAGCAGCGGAATTTGGTACTGACCCAAGTTGAGAAGTGATCGGCGAGGATTATGGTGGTTTGAGCCCGTTGTAAGAACCTTGTGATTAGCCCATTGTCTTTTATCCAGTTCAACGAACTTTCACGATTATATATATGTGATATATATGATATATAGGCTATATATATATCCTAATATAACATACACGGTGAGTGGGGAAAAACGACCTCTATGAAACTTCATCATAACATGCACTGAAAAGAATAACAATTAATTTTTTAATCAAATTTGCAAACAATCAAGCTGACTATTATTTTTTTCACGCATTCACCTATAATTATTTGTGATCAAAATGTCAACCTTCGGTTTCGATGCAGTCAATAAGGTACGCCCGACAACCACTTATCCTTCAATTATACTTTATTACTATACTATACTATACTATACTATACTATACTATACTATACTATACTATACTATACTATACTATACTATACTATACTATACTATACTATACTATACTATACTATACTATACGTTAATATACCCATAGGGGCCTACTTGAATTATTGTAATTTTATTTGGGCCTCAAATTATCGGTCTCGTCTACAAAAATTGGTAATACTACAAAAAAGCCATTAGAATGGTTGAAGGAGTAGAAACTAGTGCAAGCTCACGTCCAATTTTCGCCAGCTTAAAACTGTTAAACATTAACCAAATCAGAAATCATCAAATAGCGGACCTGTTCTACTGTTATGAGCACAACCTTCTGCCCGACTCCTTCGCTAATTATTTCTTAAAGGCATCGATTATACACAGCCACGACACCAGAGGAGCATCATCATATAGGTGAATTAAAGCCCGTACTAATATCAGAACTTTCAATGTTAAATCAGTGGGACCACAGATATGGAACTCGGTCCCGCCTCAAGTTCAGACTGCACAGAACAGACGTCAATATAAGATGTTAATGAAGGAGTTCCTCTTGAACACGTAAAGACAACGTATGACTGACTGACCTGGATTCTACTGCAAGGTCTGGTTGGGGGATGGAGAGTCACTGGAGCCCAGCACCCGTAGGACTCATTTTGCCCTTTGGTAGTTAAGGTTAGTTAAGATTAAGTAAGGTCCAGAATCTTGTTTGACCTTCTCAAACTAAATAGCATATATTAAAAAATAACCTCTTATTTGATACATGAGAGGGTTATAAATTGAGAACCATTAAGGGACTTATTGCCTGAACTAGTTGGGTATCCCCGTTCAGCGGGACGTCAGTCCCTTTGGGGGCACCTTTGCCTCTCCTGGCAACGTCTAAGAGGTATATGCTTTAAGGTGTTCTAGTGCAGGATAATGAATTTTGAATCGCTACCTATTTGTTAAGTTTTGTTGTTAGACGCATGTTGTATTCTCATAAGGAACTGAACTGCAAAAATATGTTGTGATTTGTCAGTTGATGCAATAAAGCTATTGATTGATTGATTGATTGATTGATTGATTATTATTTGCGTTTATTCCATTTATCCCACGTCTGCCTGATCGTTGACTGAGCTCATCATAATTCCAAATTTTTATCCTGCAGATATTTTATTGCATTATTCCCAGATTTCATAGTTGAAGGGAATTAGGTATGGACTGTTTGGAGGACAAATTGCAGGATGTATAAAAATCAGAACTTTCGTTCCTCAGCAGTTCGGTGGTTCAGTGAGTCTGTTCACAAGTGATGTCGTAGAGACATATTTTTAACGGGATGCTGTCCAAACTTAAAAACAATCGGGTTCCTCTTTATAAGCCAGAGCTAAACCCCGCACCTTTCAAATATTACCTGACGTTTCTCGCTACGGCATTCATATGAGTATTCTCATCAGTTGAAGTTTCATTATAGATTTCGATTGAAGTCAGCAACTGAGTTCTTGAAGTCATGGGTTCAAAAGGTCGCCCAGCACAGACAATGGTTGTCTATTTCTTCGTTCTTTTCGTCACGGTTCACTGCAACAAGTGAGTAGCAACAACACTTTTACTATAAACACCTATAAAATCCTAAGGCGATGTCACATCGAATTCACTCGCCTCACTCAATAAGAGTTCAAGTTTTCTGGAACAGACTGAGTATAGTGTGAAAAAATCTGAACGGAACAGAACAGAATAAAATATTATTAAAGACAGAACAGGCTAGAACACGTCATCCTCGCCATCATCATCATCATCATCATCATCATCATCATCATCATCATCATCATCATCATCATCATCATCATCATCATCATCATCATCATCATCATCAGCATCAGCATCAGCATCAGCATCAGTATATATAATTATTATTATCATCATCATTTTTTTACCCAAGGAATACATGATCCCTCAGGTGTCAGATGCTAATTAAATATATTGATTCTGGAATGGCCGTCCTTGTTATTATTTTTTTGCCCCGGGGTATCAGCCGGTCTTGGTCTTGGTCTCGCAAGACCAAGACCAAGACCGGCTGTTAATATGAAGAGTCATTTAACAGAACTCAAGAATTCTGTATCAAGCCTGCTTGCATCATACGACCAATATCTATGGATGGATACAAGTCATGTTGGTCAGAAAAACCCATTGGCAGCAGCAACAGTTATTCTGTATCAGACGGTATGACAAACCATGGGAAGATTTCAAAAGGACTCACTATCTGTACATTTACATCCAGTGCTTGAAAAGCTACTCTTTGTGTGTCAGCGACTTCAACACCTGTAGAACGTATTTTTCACATGGCGGAATTTTTATGAGGTCCACCAGGCACGTCTTGGTCAGAAAATTCTGAGCGAATTGGTTTTTATAAAATACAAAAGGCATCTGGCATAGGCCTAAGAGTTTGCATGAAGGACTTTTGAATACAAATTCGGATTTCTCTGCAGTTTGCATTTAAAGTAAATTTGCTTGAATAAAATAAAAGACTCATGTTTTCATTAAAATAGCGAATATTTCGACTTGACAATTTTTAGAAGTCTTGATCTGATTTCGATTTTTTGGGTCTTGGTCTTGGTCTTGGTCTTGAGGTTCAAGGTCTTGGTCTTGGTCTTGGTCTCGAGGTTCAAAGTCTTGGTCTTGGTCTTGGTCTCGAGGTTCAAGGTCTTGGTCTTGGTCTTGGTCTTGAGGTTCAAGGTCTTGGTCTTGGTCTTGAGGTTTAAGGTCTTGGCAACAAGACTGGCAATATTGTTAAGCAACCTAAGTGATGTGATATTATTATTATCATAATTATTTTTTTCCATGAGGTACTTCATTCCCTCAGGGACTTAGAGATTAAGTGGGTTTTATTATTATTATTATATTATTATTATTATTATTATTATTATTATTATTATTATTATTATTATTATTACTATTATTATTACTGTTATTATTATTATAATTATTATTACTATTACAGACATTTTTTACGCGCGCAAGGTCACACAGAAATGCGATTCCGAGGCCCGGTTAGTCAGTCGGTAGGTGAAGAACAATTAGATATCTAAATCCTTGAAAGCAATTGAGAAATGGAAAGTTTTGAGAAGTTTCTTAAATGAGGAGAAAGAGTTCGAATGTATAATATTAATCTAATATCATATTAATCTAGTAACACAGAACATAATAAAATAAACGTGAAGAAAAGAATGTTCCTTGAAGTGGCGTTAGTCAAATATACGATCACAACTACAATGGCCTTCTGATGTTGCTTTGTGCAGTGTGACTTCTGATATCATAGAAGATCTGCTGAGTGAAAAGAAATACAACAGCAGAGTCAGACCACAAGCAGATTCGGGTAAGACTAACACAGGTTACCACTCGGAATCACATATAGGCCTATGACATTAACAGTAGCATTTTCACTCGTCATAACCAACTGAAGAATGAACAAAACCACTTGACACGAACATTACAAAACATTCAACCATATAGCTACATTTGAACCTGGAGCTATCATAGTATCTTACACTCCAATTCATACATATTACATACACATCCATACATACATACACACTCATACATAATGCACTACCCAGTCTACCATACATACTTACATACCCCCGCCCCCATACACATCCATGCATACATGCATGCACTCCCATACATACATAGACTCCATACCCTAATGCGCTTGCCTTTTCCCTCTGTGCCTGAGATTTGCGTATAGGCGCTTCATGACATTGAGAAACTTGCAAAGTCAAATGAAGAACTCAAAATCGAAATTTCAGAATTGAAAGATAACTGTTTGAAATGCGCAAATCAAACTGTTCAGCCATCAGCATCCATTAATTCTATTCCGTTCCATTTTAGTCTATTCCGTTCCAGTAAATTTTATTATATTCCGTTCCATTCCATTTAATTCTCTTGTATTCATTTCTATTCCATTTATTCAATCTCATTCCGTTCCATTCCATTTGATTCTTATCCGTCCCATTCCATTCTCTTCTCTTCTATTTCCTTCCATCTTTCTATTCTATTTCGTTTCATTACATTTAGTCTATTTCACTCCATTTTAAATCTATAACTTATTTTCCGGACGTCGATCAGAAGTGATCTGAAGCTGTTACGTGATGTAGTGTTTTATAGCGCCCTAAATCAGGCTAACCGAGGCAATGTCAGTCATGCCACGTGACCTTAGCATGTCGTCAGAACACATAGTAGTTGGGTCAATCGATGAACGAGATTTAGTGCATCGTTTTCTGCCTGTGTCTCGTTTGTAACGCTCTTGTGTCTTGGAGGAAGAGATGGAAATGAGGAGTAGGAATGATAGGAGGATGGATTGGAGAAAACAGAGGAAATGAGAAAAGAGCATAAGATGAGGAATGATAGGAAGTGAAGGATAGCGAGAAAGAATAGGAAGAGACGAAGGATAACGAGGAGGACAGGAATGATAGGAGGAAGATGAGGAGAAGGAGGAAGAGCAGGAGGTGGAGAAACGAGGAAGAGAAAGAGGAAAGAAGAGAAGAAATCATAATAGAAGCAAGAAAATGAGAAGGAAGAGAGAAATGCTTGAAAGAGGCGGAAGAGGACTAGGTGGAAGCGGAGGAGGAATGATAGTAGGAGGAGGAAGAGGAGGAAGAGGAATGAGAAGAAAGGCGAGACAGCGTAAATAAGAATTCGATTAATTCGCGAACAATATCTCATGCGCGATATTCTCAATGACATAGCATAAAAGTCCTCAAATATAAATTGTGTAATGCAATGCGATACATCACGTGGTTGCAAAGTTACGATTGCTTGCGTGACATTCAACTGCCGTACCTATAGAATAAGATGAGAAACAACTGTTGGAATAAGGGAATATAAGACCAAACGAATTAATGAATGATAAGATATTCAACGAAGCATAGGAATGAATGCATGAATAAATAAATGAACGAACGAACGAATGAACGGATGGACGAATGAAGGAACAAACAGACACACGAACGATTGATTGATTAATTAAATCATTAGTTAATTAATGAATTCACTCATTCACAGGTCACCCGGTGGATGTCTACATTAACATGAACATCAACGAAATCAGCTCCATCAGCGAAACAAATATGGTTAGCGATATCTACTTCATTCTGGTCATAGACCGATTCAGTGCCTCTACGATTTTGTAATAATTATTTTAGATATTGTGACTGACTCAGGAAACATGGCCCTTTGCAGATTTGCTTAGATCAAGGACTAGTGACTTAATAAAAAAATGATTTGATTAGGCTAGAAACGATTATCTAATCTAATGGCGTCGATAGCGCTGTCAATATAAAGCACAAAGCATCATTCTTTTCAACCGAAGCTGTAGTAAAACTTAATCTCAGGTAAAACTCCTAATAAAAACCGAAAAACATGAAAATCAAGAAAGACGTAAATGACCTAAAACACCTAAAAGAAAGACATAAACAGCTTTGAGACAACGCATAGAACTGGGCAGTGGATTCGAAAGATCTGGATTTTAACGCGTTGGGCTCTTTTGCGTTCTCGGTAACCTATAACAAACGTTAACGACTTGCACAGCATCCTCGTTTTCGTGGTATTTCACGAACAGTATACCATCCGAGTATACTGACCCTGCTCTAGAGTCTTAATCTCACTGCGCCTGCGAGCGTCGTCAGTGAATCCAAGCGATAAATCAGAAGATTTCGTCATGCGTAACTTGAATAATTACCTATCATTAATACATGCACCATTGACTGGAAGATTTTGGGGCTGAAGCACACGCCTGACAACAACAATAAAACGACAGATTCTTCTTTGAATTATTTTGGATGCACGAATTGACGACGAATCGTCAATTTCACGCAACGCTTCGGGCATCGAACCACGAGCGCTGCGATTTAGAGCAGATATATAGATGATCATATATTATAGCTCCTCTCAAGCAGATGTCTTAGCAGGAAAAATAAAAGGCTAAAGCAAACGAATCCTTTCAGCCGCAGAAGTTCCGGCCATTTGTGAAAAGGCGGCGGATTCAGCAGGATGAAGGAGGATTCCGCAGACACACCTTCAAGACACGATTAATATCCTCCTCCAAAGCTCTGCATCATCCTCATTCTCATCGTCCTCATTAGCAGCAGCAAAACGCAGCTGGCGATTGATCACTATCCCACGGATTAGCAGCTTACGTTGTAAGAAAGAGAAGACGTTTCTGTTGCTCTACTTTCAATGCTGCAAGCAGCAGCTGCTACCGCTGCTGTCTCTAAGCTGTACGTGCCTTGTTGGTCGTATTCGCACTGTTCTCGCCTCCTGTGTGTCTCAACTGAAGACTTGTATAGGTGGGGTTGGTTTAGTTCTCTTCACAATACATTAGATCTGTTAGACGTCCAGGATCGCTAAGAGTTTGAGGCTTTCCCAAAAAAGGCGCCATAGAAACGCTCAGATGCATATGAACATATTATTTAATCATTAAATTTAGTTATTTCTTTTTCCCAAAGCAAAACACATTCTAGCAACGGTAGGCAGACTTACGTACATGCAAGGATACATAGGCCTATGTGTACGCAAGCAAAACTGTTCTTTATCACAGGATTTGTGCTGGGAGGGCCTCTGAGTAGGTATCTCTGAGGGACGCAAATAAGTCCTCTGATGAATCATATAGGCCTATACCTGCATACACGATTAACTCATTGACTAATGGTTCTAATTTTGGTTATAGGAGTTCTCGATGACGTTGTACCTCCGTCAGAGGTGGAAGGACGAGAGGTTGGTCAATGCCAACTACACCCGCAACATAACCCTCAACCACAAAGAGTTCGACCGAATATGGTCACCAGATGTCTTCATTCGCAACCTAAAGGCCGGCATGTTTCACACTATCACCGTTCCCAACCGATTCATTCGACTGTCACCAGATGGCACGGTTCTCTACAGCCAGCGCCTCACCGTTACACTTGAATGTCACATGATCCTCGACAGGTTCCCCATGGACAATCAGACGTGCAAGATTGAGCTCGGAAGCTGTGAGCGATATTTTCCCGTTTCAATTCACTTCACATTTTAAATTCATTCACGTAATCAACAGAGATGTAAATATACACGTTTTCCATGGCGACCCTGTATTGCCTCGGCCCTGCGCAGTTTTCAATGAACTAATCGGGTTAGGTCCTTCGCCCATTTAAACGAGTGCTAATCCATTTAAGGTCCCTGTGTATGGACCGTGCTAGCACTACTTAATCTTACCTAGTGACTTTTGTAGCGCCGTTATCATGAATACAAACAAGAAACCAAAAGTGGGGAGCAGATCGCCGTATTATATTGCATTTGTTTAGTGCCAGACACACTAAGCTTAGGGAACAACTTCAAGAGAAAATACCAGACAATACAAGACAAGACAATACAAGATAAAACAAGAAAAAACAAGAGAATACAATACAATAAATACAAGACAAGACAATGCAAGACAAGACAAGGGTTTTGGCCTTTGACCGCTTAGACAGGTTTGCGAACAATTCGGCTTTGATAAGCTCAAACGAATAGACTTCAGAAGGATGGTAAATGCAATCGGGGAGATGGGTCAGATATCGACATGTGGTGATGGTTGTAGCGACTGAGTACGCAACTGTGACAGAGGAACAGAGAGAAGGATAATAATTATGATCATTGCAATGATCTGTATGAGGACCCGTGCGAGTTTGAAACTTGTAGCGACGACAGCTTGTGGAGAAGCAAAGATACAAATGATCTGATTGTTTAACAACAATGGCCAATCCTGAAAAGCGAAAGCGACTACGATGGATGAAGCCTGTAGTCTAAAGAAGACTAGTGATAAGGTTAAGCTTATATATATAATTATATATAGCTTATATATAAGCTCTATTTATATATACACTGTGTCCCGATGAAAAGTAGACCCCAAGAAAAAGTGTCAAAACTCGGTCAAAACTTTTAGTGTTTGCCTGAAATTTTAAAAACAACAACAGTAGCCATATTGCCACCGAGTCGTAACGCCATTTAGAAATGTTATTGAGTTTGTCATGTTTAAGAACGTTTGAGATACAGTACTGAAAATGGGAAATTTCCAACATACAAGAGCCATAAAGAAGTGAAGTTAAGCTACATCTGGTGTTCAAAATGTCCTCCTTTTTCACGGACACACGACCGTTGACGTGGATGCCACTGTTTGATGGCCCGGTCGATGATCACGCGGTCAAATAGCTGCCACTCTTCAATCAGACGCGCCGCGCCCTCAGGTGATCAACGTCTCGAATGCGGGAATGATAAACGCGCTCTTCCAGTACACTCCAGATTTGATAGTCAACTGGATCGAGGTCTGACCTGTTGGGCGGCCACAGCTTCGGGGATATGAAGTCGGGCGTCTCCCGGGATAGCAGAGCAATGGTCTCATGTGCTCGGTGCGCAGGGGCACTGTCTTGTTGAATGTGAAGTAGCCGCCCGATGAAAAATAGACCCATAAACGTTTGTCAAAAATGTGTATGTCGGAAATTTCCCCTTTTCAGTACTGTATCTCAAACGCTGATTAACTTGACAAACTCACCAACATTTCCAAACGGCGTTACAATTTGGTGGTAATATGGCTAATGTTGTTGTTTTTAAAATTTCAGGCAAATACTAAACGTTTTGGCCGAGTTACGACACTTTTTCTTGGCGTCTACTTTTCATCGGGTCACAGTGTATAACGGATGAAGCCTGTAGTTTTCAGAAGACTAGTGATAAGGTTAAGCTCTCATATATATATACAGTGCTTTTTATAGAAAAAAAGGTTCCGGAACGGAACAATAGGTTCCGGAACGCAACAATTATGGGCTGGCTAAAATCACGAGAAAAACGGGATTGGGGGTTGGGAGGGGTCTCAATAAATACTGAAAACAGATCAAAAACACTTAAATTAAATTAAAATGACTAAATTATTGTTTTAATAATTAAAATAAATAAATTATTTTTTAGTAGCTGAAA
>OY744611.1:31851602-31856602 GCA_963556255.1 Allolobophora icterica
AACCGTTTGAACCATTCATGCCACTTTCGTCCACACAGACCACCAGTAATATAACACAGGGAGACAACCTAGCACCAACATCACACGATGACACGGGCAGCTCTCCAACCAACATCACACGGGCAGCTCACCGACCAACATCACACGGGCAGCTCACCGACCAACATCACACGGGCAGCTCACCAACCAACATCACACGGGCAGCTCACCAACCAACATCACACGGGCAGCTCACCAACCAACATCTATCAACCAATATTATAAACTGTCGATTAAGCGTGGCTCTCGTAAAAGTAAATAAGTAACTATGTATATCCTTTATTCTGCCAATTACTAACCGCACTTTGGTTTACACAAAGTACTCGACAAGAGCAAAGCGGTTAGTCGCCGACGGTTAGTTTCCCAGTACGACATACACGCAAAACTTAATATATGACTGACCGCTTCTCCTTTGTAAGTATAGTATACTGCATATGAGCCCGGTAAAACCTTCCCAAAGATGTCTACTCTCTAAGTAACCAGAATATTTTGACTAGGAAGCCATATTGGGTAGATACGTGTAGATAGGGTAGCTAGATAGATAGGTATTAAGACTAAGTTTAAACAATGCGCTTACTAGTCAGAAGAACGAGATGCGTTTGAATATTTATTGCTTGTAATTATTATTAATAGTATTATTATTATTATTAAAGCAGTTTTATATAGCTAGGTTATATAGATGAACTTGTAATTAATGAACTTACGCACGAAAGGTGGATAAACGAAGATTTGGACGAGAGGAAGGAAGAAACAACGGGGAAAAAAGAAACAAGAAAAAGGGAAGAAGGGAAAGTTAGAAAGAAAGAAGATGAATCGATGAATAGACAGCTAGATAGATCAATGGATGAAGGAACCAACAGAAGGAAGGAAGGAAGGAATGAGAGAAAGATAGATGGATTTATAAATCGATATAGATAGCTAGCTAGTTGGATAAATGGATGAATATAAGAATAGATGGATGGATGGATAGATGGCTGAAAAGATGGATGGGTGGATGAACACTTGAACAGTGGTATGAACAGCAAGGACGCTGTGGCGAGCGTTTGCAAGACTGGCTTTTTCACAGAACAATCGTATTACTAGTTACACATCGGTAGAATATATTAATACTGTGACAATTTCTAAGGGTAGCTTCATTATTTATTACGCAATAAACCGTTTGTATAATTATCTGGCGTTTTCTTTCTATTTTGGATAATACTGGAGACCCTTAGTGCTACGTCATTCTCCTTTAGATTAAAACGTCTGTCTGTCTGTCTGTCTGTCTGTCTATCTGTCTGTCTGTCTGTTTGCTCGCAGTGCAAGGCGAGCTGATTGTTCCTTCATCTCATGCTTCTTATCCTTGCTCTGTCTGATATTTGCCTCCGGTTTAAGACAATGCTTTCGATCGCGGTATGCAGTTGTCAGCTCTGGAGCACTGCTGATTAGTTTTCCATTAATAACATTTTATAAGTTGAATTTACACGTTAATATTGCTGAAAATGACCTGCAAAGTTGAGAAGTTTTGCTACTGATACTGAATCTACATGTAACTTTTAGAGGATTGTTTTCTTTCTCATAATAAATTTATTGAAAATTATTTTCATGCAATCCAGCACAAAAATATGCATTAATCTCTTGTTATTTTACTAGTAATTTTCTTTTCTTTTTGTGATCTGTAAAATTCAATTAAGTCCTTTATTGATTTCTGAATTATATGCGACCAAGTCTTATAACTAAAAACTGAAATACAGTCATTCAAATAAGAACTGTCTTTAGGCTACTTTGTTAAGAACAGGGTATTTTTGGAGACACATGATAAGCATTTATTCAGTGCAATACTTGAAAAGCAGTCACTAGTTAAATAAATGTAGATCTGTTGCACAAAGAATTCTGAAGAAACTTTAGATTATCTGGTCAATTATCCCGCTTTATGCATGTGTCTATCTGTCTTTGTCTGTCTGTCTGTCTGTCTGTCTGTCTGTCTGTCTGTCTGTCTGTCTGTCTGTCTGTCTGTCTGTCTGTCTGTCTGTCTGTCTGTCTGTCTGTCTGTCTGTCTGTCTGTCTGTCTGTCTGTCTCACTCGAGTTGTTGTCTTGTACCACATCAGTTATAAAAGCAAGCAGCTTAACGCTTTAAACAACGCTGACGATTTCCTTTTCGTTGATGCTTTTCCTTCGGATGAATTTCTAGATATGGAAACTGAAACTGAATTGCATTTCTTTGTTTTTGGCTGCAAAGAATTCACACACCCCGATGCATTAGAGTCATGATCATTTTCGCAACTCAATCTCTTCGAAGGCGATCAGTCTACGTGACTTTCATCTCTGCTCAATTTGTTGTTGACATCGTTCTTGAACTTCTTCACTTTCGATTTTTTGACCTTTGGACGGGCAAGGCAGCATATTAATCCGGTTAGGTTTCCAGAATTTTCTTCAGAATGTGACTGACGCGTTGGCTGGAGTCTTGGGTCTTTCATTGAAACTTTGAAGTCGTTAACAGGGGAGCTAGAATCTGTAGTTAGAATCGAGTCTATATTCCAAGTCATTAATGAGTAGACAGAGTCACTCTCAGCCGGAATTGTATAGTTTAAAGAGTCAAATGCGGAATTCCCACTGCCCACAATCGACGAAACGTGAGAAAAGAAGGATTCTGAATAAAACCTCGCATTAATCCATCCTGAATTAATCCATTCTGGTTCCAGTTCAGAGACTCTGGTGGCGGACAACTTTTCTTCTTCGTCGCCTGCAGCAACAACCGATTCCAATTCTTCTCCTACACATTCGGGAAATCTCGACATGTTCTTCAGGATCTTAATAACCTCTTTGTTGTCGTCCTTGTCTCTTAATGTGGACAAAGAGGAAGCCAGTCCATAGCGAGCAATAGCATCATCGATGGCACAATCAATCACTAAGTCTCTTTCAGAGTTGCTGCTCCCGTCGGATAGATTTTCCTCATTCAGGTCGTCTTGTGATTTGCCTTCAGTGCTTTCAATTCTAGACAATACATTGCCGGCCGTTGACTCTTCCTCGCAGACCGCCGACAGATCAGCTACAGCTTCGACCGTTATTCCGAAGAAACTATCCAACGATTGATGGTCCGAGCTGTTAACAAAGGATGACCGATTGAATCGCCTCTGAAAAGAGGACCCTGAAGAATCGGAGTCGCTGTCACTAAATCCCTCTGCGTCATTCGCGTTGGAGGCGGCGCGTTGTGAATTAATAGTCCTGCTGTTTTTAAAAACTTCTTTGACTTGTGGTGAATATTTCGAAGGCCTTAAACTGGCACAGTGTTCGCTGAGTCCAAATTCACTGCAGAGGTTGTCCGACTCATCGTTCGTTTGTTTTCTATAAGTCACATCACTTAAGAAATGATCTTCATCGTTATGTAACGAATAATCTTCAAATTCTGCAGACCTAACATGAATGATTCAATTTTCTAAATAGTAAAACTGTTGCAGACATGGAGCTACTACGAACACATCGTTGTTCGCAAAGGCGTCCATAGAACTAATGTCGATCATATTTTTATTCTTCAGACACCTAAAATAGCAATCAAGTTCAGAAAATTCACTACCTAGCCTAAACATCGAAAATAGTTGCAATAATGTCAGACATAGACTTCTCAGCACTCATCATTCATTAACACACTGTGCAACATCTGTAAGATGTGTTTTAAATTACACATTTTTAAAGTAAAACAATTTCTTTTCGTTCAAATTAAAAATTGTTTGTAGGCGCATTATAGTTCGATAGAAGAAACAACCTAGAAAAGACTACGTTTAAGAGTCTATTTATGACATTGGAAACGTGTTTGCAATATATAGTTCGAAGCTATATTAATTACCGTTAGGCTAAGTTATATTATACTATCGTCAAAATATACAAACTAGCTAGTAGAGTCTGTACAGTGTATACCTTTATATCCTATATCACGTATTATGTGTTTGAATTTTATGATTTGTATAGTGTTAATTGCTACACGACAGCAATCTACGCCTTCACTCTGAATAAGCTTGCAGAATGGTTTGATACCGTTGGTAGGCCTACTAAACTGCATATAGCGTGTAGGACTACAATCACTGCGAATAATTTTACGAGGTGATATTTTTTAATACGTCATAAAACATTCCCAAGACTCCCAATGATAACTGGAAACAGTCTGCGACTACTCAGGCCCCTATCCATTCAATGCTTTACAAATTGCACTATGCAGATTGTCACCGATAAGGCAATCGTTACTAATTTACGTTTTTATGTACGATACTAGCAGACGACACGCGCATAGGCGCAAATACAAGAACTCGGTGACGTAATAAGTGACACTGTCCAGTTGGATGCTGCCATCATGTCATGTTCTTTGGGTCAGTTTATTTTGTGATACAATTTGTTACAAAATTATTTTGCTTAGCAATTGGAGACAAAAACTTATTATGCTACTAAGATTTATTACTGTTAATTATTATATAATTATCCGTGTATAGAATTGACCCAAATTGACGAGAAGTTTCGAAAGCGGATGTCAGAAAAGGAAAAAGCTACTATCTCAGACAAAACTAAAGCAGTTACAGAGACTTGATAGTTAAGTTCGACGAGTCGGACTTTTTAGGATGACAGTAACCCATAAGTTCCAAAGAGACTTCCAGCGGCGGGGTCTTCAGTGAGTCGGATCTCTTCTATGTAGCCTACAAATGACAAAGACGTGAACGATAATAAAATAGTGCTTAATACTGGTGAGCAGATGGAGCATCAACAAGACAATAGGGCCTACAGACCTTGTGGTCAGCGAAAACCCGAATCAGGCGCAGAATTGTAACATACAGTCCGATGTTCTTATGTGGAACGCTTTAAGGTCATTTTGCGTTTAACCTATAGGGCCTATTATCCGTTATTTTTCTACTGCTAACCAAACAGTTACGTTAAGCATGTCACCTCCAATAATAATTTTTCGAAATTTTGGTTACAAAGGTGACAGGCAGCCCCC
>OY744611.1:31861602-32049102 GCA_963556255.1 Allolobophora icterica
GAGAAAGAGAGAAAGAGACAGAGACACAGATAGATAGGTAATAGATCGATAGACTGCCAGATAGAGACAGACAGATAGATAGATATATAGATAGATAGACAGATAGACAGACAGACATACAGACAATAGATAGATAGCTAGATAGATATACATGCAGACAGAAAGACAGATAGACAAACAGACAGACAATTAGATGGCAGAAAGACAGACAGGTAGAAAGACTGATATAAATAGCGCGAGAATTATACGAAAAACACAGTTAGGTTGAGAGAAAGCTAAACGAGCATAAGACTAAAAGTAAGACCGTCTGAAAACGCAAGAATGTGGAAGAAACAGAGAGAGCATGTGAGCATGAGAGATACGGATAGAGTGAGATAGAGATTGCGAGTATATAGATTTAAGTCTGCTTATTCGCGAAATAACGTTTAAGCAAAGACGACAAGGCCAGCTTAAAAATACAACGTCAAAATGGAAAGTAAAACTGCATGAGACGCTTGCAATGAAAGGAATACCCAAATGTAGTTTACCCAAACGTACTTCTTGCAAGACGTACAGTTGGGTAAACTAAGACCTACTAAGAAAATGTGATGCATTTGGCCCATCACATTTCCCACATAGACATCATCAAGCAACAGTATTTATCACCTTGATAACATTCATTGCTTAATTCAAGAATACGAATAAAGTTTAGACTAGGTTTCATTACTTTTTACTCAATAACTCAATAAGACACAAAAAATGAGAAAATGTGAAATGCAACCACAAGTAAACGATGAAACACGCAGAGTTAGAAAAAGATATGCGGACAGACAGTAAGCAAGACATAGAACGGGAAGTAAAAAAGAGACACTGGTAGAAACAGAGAGGCAGACAGACCTACAGTCAGACAATGACAGAGACAATGAAAGAAAGACAGAGGCAATATGTCTGTGTGACTATGTCTTTCTGTCACTTCTCTCTCTGAATACCGTTCTGTCTGGCTGTGTCTTTCTCTCACCGTCTCTGTCTGACTTTAAATCTGTCTACTTACCTGTTCTACCACTGACTCTGACCGACTTTACGACTGCCTGCCTATGTCTTTCTATCATTGTGTCTGATACATACAGATCTGTCCGTCTGTGCCTTTCTCTCACTCTCTCTGTCTGATTATAGGTATTTTTCACGGTCTCTTGTCTAACTATAGGCCTGTCTGCCTATGTCTTTCCCTCACTGTCTTCGTCTGATCTTATTTCTGTCTGTCAATGTCTTTCTCAGTTGTCTCTGTCTTACTATATGTCTGTCTGCCTATGTCTTTCTCTCACAGTCTCTGACTTTTGGTCTAAATCCCAGTGTCTTTCCATCATTGTCTCTGTCTGCATATTTGTCTGTGTGCCTATGTCTTTCTCTCACTTTCTCTCTCTGACTATAGGTCTTTCTAACTATGTCGCGCCCTCACTGTCTCTGTCTGACTTTAGATCTGTCTGCCTCTGTCTTTCTCTCGCAGTCTCTGTCTGACTTCAGGTCTGTACACTTCTCTGTTCTCTCACTGACTCTGTCTGACTTTACGACTGTCCGCCTATGTCTTACTCTTACCGTCTCTGTCTGGCTATAGGTCTGTCTACCTATGCTTTTCTCTCTCTTTCTCTATCTGATTTTTGGACTGTCTAATGTCTTTCTCTCAATGTCTCTGTCTGACTTAAGGTCTGTCTGCCTTTGTCTTCCTCGCCGTCTCTGACTTTAGGTCTGTCTGCCTATGTCTTTCTCTCACACTCTCTGTCTTACTTTAAGTCTGTTTGACTATGTATTTTTCTCACTGACCCTGTCTGACTATAGTTCTGTGTGCTTATGTGTTTCCCTTACTGTCTCTGTGTGACTATAGCTCTCTCTGCCTTTGTCTTTCTTTCACTGCCTCTGTCTCATTTTAGGTCTGTCTGCGTATGTCTTCTCTCATTGTCTCTGTCTTCATATAGTTCTGTATGCCTATGTATTTGTCTCATTGTCTCTCTCTGCATATAGGTCTGTTTGCCTGTGTCTTTCTCCCTGTATTTGTCCGCTTTAAGTCTGTCTGCGTCTTTCTCTCATTGTCTCTGTGTGACTATAGTTCTGTCTGGTTAAATCTTTCTCTCACTGTATCTCTCTGACTTTAGGTCTGTCTGCCTATGTTGTTCTCAGTGTCTCTGTCTGACTATAGTTCTGTCTGCCTATGTCTTTCTCTACACTCTCTGTCTCATTATAGGTCTGCCTGCCTATGTCTTTCTCTCAGTGTCTCTGTCTCGACTTACAGATCTGTCCGCCTATGTCTTTCTCTCACTATACCTGTTTGACCATAGTTTTGTCTGCCTATCTCTATCTCTCAATGTCTCTGTCTAACTATAAATCTGCCTGACTATGTCTTTCTCTCAATGTCCCTGTCTGACTGTTGTTCTGTGAGCCTACTTCTCTCGCTCTCTCACTGTCCCTGTCTCACTATACTTCTCTCTGCTTATATCTTTCAATGTCTCTGTCAGACGTTGTCTGTCTGCCTATGTCTTTTTACCACTTTCTGTGTCTGACTAAACTTCTGTCTGCCTATGTCTTTCTCTCACTGTCTCTGACTTTAAGTCTGTCTGCTTATGTCTTTCTTACACTGTGTCTTTCTGACATTAGTTCTGTCTGCCTATGTCTTTCTCTCGCTGTCTCTGTCTGACAATAGGCCGTCTGCCTATGTCTTTCTCACAGTCTCTGTCTGACTTTAGGTCTGCCTGCCTATGTCTTTCTGTCACTGTCTCAGTCTCACTATTGGTCTGTCTGCCTATGTCTTTCTTTCTCTGCCCCTATCTGACTTTAGGTCTGTCTGCCTATTACTTTCTCTCCCTGTCTCCGTCCAACTATAGTTCCGTGTGGCTGTGTCTCTCTCTCATTGTCTCTATCTGACTGCTGTTCTGCCTGCCTACGTCTCTCTCTCTCTCTCTCTCTCTCTCTCTCTCTCTCTCTCTCTCTCTCTCTCTCTCTCTCTCTCTCTCTCATTGTCTCTGTCTTACTGTAGTTCTGTCTGCCTATGTCTTTCTCTCAATGTCTCTGTCTGACTATGTCTGTCTGGCTATGTCTTTCTATCTCTGTCTATTTCTGACTACACTTCTGTCGGCCTATGTCTTTCTTCACTGTCTATTTCTGACTTTGAGTCTTTTTGCCTATGTCTTTCTTTCACTGCCTCTGTCTGACTTTAGCTCCGTCTGCCTATCTCTCTCTCACTGTCTCTGTCTGACTCTAGGCCTGTCTGCTCTAAAACTTTCCTCACTGTTTCTGACTGACTTAAGTCTGTCTGCCTTTGTCTTTCTCTCACTATCTCATCCTGACTATGGGTTTCTCTGCATGTGTCTTTCTTTCAATGTCTCTGTCTGACTGTAGTTCAGTCTGAATATGTCTTTCTCTCACTGTCTATGTCTGACTCTAGGCCTGTCTGGCTATATCATTCTCCCAATGTCTTCTTCTGACTTTTGGTTTGTCTGCCTATGTCTTTCTCCCACTGTCCCTGTCTCATTATAGTTGTGTCTGCCTTTGTCTTTCTCTCACTGTCTGTTTCTGGCTATCGGTCTGCCTGCCTATGTCTTTCTTTCACTACCTCTGTCTGATTTTAGTTCTGTGTCCCAATGTCTTTCTCTCATTGTTTCTGTCTGACTGTAGTTCTGTCTGGCTATGTCTTGCTCTCACTGTCTCTGTCTGCATATTGTTTTGTCTGCCTAATAGGCAGACCTATTAGGCAGACAGAACCATTTGCAGACAGAGACAGTGAGAGCAAGACATAGCCACACAGAACTACAGTCAGACAGAGAAAATGAGGGAAAGACATTGGGACGCAGAACTAAAGTCAGACAGAGACAGTGAAAGAAGGACATAGGCAGGCAGACCGATAGCCAGAAACAGACAGTGAGAGAAAGACAAAGGCAGACACAACTATAATGAGACAGGGACAGTGAGAGAAAGACATAGGCAGACAAAACAAAAGTCAGAAGAAGACAGTGGGAGAATGATATAGCCAGACAGGCCTAGAGTCAGACATAGACAGTGAGAGAAAGACATATTCAGACTGAACTACAGTCAGACAGAGACATTGAAAGAAAGACACATGCAGAGAAACCCATAGTCAGGATGAGACAGTGAGAGAAAGACAAAGGCAGACAGACTTAAGTCAGTCAGAAACAGTGAGGAAAGTTTTAGGCAGACAGGCCTAGAGTCAGACAGAGACAGTGAGAGAGAGATAGGCAGACGGAGCTAAAGTCAGACAGAGGCAGTGAAAGAAAGACATAGGCAAACAGACTCAAAGTCAGAAATAGACAGTGAAGAAAGACATAGGCCGACAGAAGTGTAGTCAGAAATAGACAGAGATAGAAAGACATAGCCAGACAGACATAGTCAGACAGAGACATTGAGAGAAAGACATAGGTAGACAGAACTACAGTAAGACAGAGACAATGAGAGAGAGAGAGAGAGAGAGAGAGAGAGAGAGAGAGAGAGAGAGAGAGAGAGAGAGAGAGAGAGAGAGAGAGAGAGAGACGTAGGCAGGCAGAACAGCAGTCAGATAGAGACAATGAGAGAGAGACACAGCCACACGGAACTATAGTTGGACGGAGACAGGGAGAGAAAGTAATAGGCAGACAGACCTAAAGTCAGATAGGGGCAGAGAAAGAAAGACATAGGCAGACAGACCAATAGTGAGACTGAGACAGTGACAGAAAGACATAGGCAGGCAGACCTAAAGTCAGACAGAGACTGTGAGAAAGACATAGGCAGACGGCCTATTGTCAGACAGATACAGCGAGAGAAAGACATAGGCAGACAGAACTAATGTCAGAAAGACACAGTGTAAGAAAGACATAAGCAGACAGACTTAAAGTCAGAGACAGTGAGAGAAAGACATAGGCAGACAGAAGTTTAGTCAGACACAGAAAGTGGTAAAAAGACATAGGCAGACAGACAAAGTCTGACAGAGACATTGAAAGATATAAGCAGAGAGAAGTATAGTGAGACAGGGACAGTGAGAGAGAGAGAGAGAAGTAGGCTCACAGAACAACAGTCAGACAGGGACATTGAGAGAAAGACATAGTCAGGCAGATTTATAGTCAGACAGAGACATTGAGAGATAGAGATAGGCAGACAAAACTATGGTCAAACAGGTACAGTGAGAGAAAGACATAGGCGGACAGGTCTGTAAGTCGAGACAGAGATACTGAGATAAAGACATAGGCAGGCAGACCTATAATGAGACAGAGAGTGTAGAGAAAGACATAGGCAGACAGAACTATAGACAGACAGAGACACTGAGAAAAACATAGGCAGACAGACCTAAAGTCAGAGAGATACAGTGAGAGAAAGATTTAACCAGACAGAACTATAGTCACCCAGAGACAATGAGAGAAAGACGCAGACAGACTTAAAGCGGACAAATACAGGGAGAAAGACACAGGCAAACAGACCTATATGCAGAGAGAGACAATGAGACAAATACATAGGCATACAGAACTATATGAAGACAGAGACAATGAGAGAAGACATACGCAGACAGACCTAAAATGAGACAGAGGCAGTGAAAGAAAGACAAAGGCAGAGAGAGCTATAGTCACACAGAGACAGTAAGGGAAACACATAAGCACACAGAACTATAGTCAGACAGGGTCAGTGAGAAAAATACATAGTCAAACAGACTTAAAGTAAGACAGAGAGTGTGAGAGAAAGACATAGGCAGACAGACCTAAAGTCAGAGACGGTGAGGAAGACAAAGGCAGACAGACCTTAAGTCAGACAGAGACATTGAGGGAAAGACATTAGACAGTCCAAAAATCAGATAGAGAAAGAGAGAGAAAAGCATAGGTAGACAGACCTATAGCCAGACAGAGACGGTAAGAGTAAGACATAGGCGGACAGTCGTAAAGTCAGACAGAGTCAGTGAGAGAACAGAGAAGTGTACAGACCTGAAGTCAGACAGAGACTGCGAGAGAAAGACAGAGGCAGACAGATCTAAAGTCAGACAGAGACAGTGAGGGCGCGACATAGTTAGAAAGACCTATAGTCAGAGAGAGAAAGTGAGAGAAAGACATAGGCACACAGACAAATATGCAGACAGAGACAATGATGGAAAGACACTGGGATTTAGACCAAAAGTCAGAGACTGTGAGAGAAAGACATAGGCAGACAGACATATAGTAAGACAGAGACAACTGAGAAAGACATTGACAGACAGAAATAAGATCAGACGAAGACAGTGAGGGAAAGACATAGGCAGACAGGCCTATAGTTAGACAAGAGACCGTGAAAAATACCTATAATCAGACAGAGAGAGTGAGAGAAAGGCACAGACGGACAGATCTGTATGTATCAGACACAATGATAGAAAGACATAGGCAGGCAGTCGTAAAGTCGGTCAGAGTCAGTGGTAGAACAGGTAAGTAGACAGATTTAAAGTCAGACAGAGACGGTGAGAGAAAGACACAGCCAGACAGAACGGTATTCAGAGAGAGAGAAGTGACAGAAAGACATAGTCACACAGACATATTTGTAGACAGAGACAATGAAAGAAAGACATAGGCAGACAGAACTATATGCAAACAAAGACAATGATAGAAAGATATAGGCAGAAAGAACTATATGCAGACAGAGACAATGAGAGAGGACATAGGCAGAGAGACCTAAAGTGAGACAGTCTGTGACAGAAAGACATAAGCAGACAGGCCTAAGGTCAGACAGATAGGCCTACATGTACAGTTAAGGAAAAACATAGGCAGACAGACTCTCGAAAGTTCTCATCTCTTCTGTGTTTTTTTCTATTCACCGTTATCCTATATTTCAACTCCTTGGGTCTCTCTCCGTGCAACTTAGGTCACCCTTTCCTATATTTCAACTCCTTTGGTCTTTTCCCATTCAATTTATGGTCTCCTTGTCGTATTCAACTCACCTCGAACCCAGCTTGGTTCGGTCGTTTTCTTCTAGGGTAGGCCTATCTCTCGTCGGTTATTCCTTTATTCTCCAGGATCTTTCCAGTAAACGTACCATCGGTCCATCGTGCATTCTATCTGTCTACCATTAGGCCGAAATATCAGAATGACGGCTCGGGGTTCCCCGTGCCTTCTCCATTGCTCATCCGAGGTTCTGGAATTCGCTGCCTTCATTATCCACTCTGCAAGTTTTCTAATAACCTTCAGGTCTGTGATAAAATCTAAGTTTTCTCGAACTGCTTATCCTTCGTGGCCTGTCTTCCAGTCTTCAGAGCATCAACGCGTAGACTGATTGTGTTCTAACGATCATTATTTTGGAATGCTGTTCTGCTCATGCGCGACTTTCTATTAATGCTTTGCGTATAGCTATATTGGCGCAATAGAAGTTCGTAGATTAGATTACTGATACACCTTAAGCAGATCTCCTCCTCATATCCCCTACCTCTTTCAGCTCCTCCTCCCGTAACATTTCACCCTTCCTGTTCGTCTTGAAAAGGCAATGATGAAATGTTGAGTGGAGAATATATAAGACTTACTACCCGATCTTCAAACCACCTCGTCCTCTTCCTCTACAGGAACAGAAAGTGGGGGCTACATTTAGAAAGTCGTTATGCATATTTCCATAACAACTTTCTAGACATTTTTACGCTTGTGTGTCAGTAACACAGACTTACAGCCGTCACCAGGTGTCGTTCGTTGTTCCCGCCACGAGAACCGCCATCTGTCGATTGATGGTGATTCTCTCGAAGGATCCTTGCGACTCCCGACGACGACAATGAACGGAAACGTTGCAGCGATCATTCTGACGACAACGAAAAACAAGAGACAGGTTAAATGTGGTTCTCGAAAAGTCACCAAGTCTCACTAGACGGGGAAGCATTTAGTTCGTGTCTATTATTAAAAGAACTTGTAGAAAAAAAGACTGAAGGGGTGGGGATGGGGTATCCGTATTTTGCAAACTGACGTCAACGAAATTTTAAAGCAGCTGATTTTAACGCTAGCAGTTTTGCAAGTCAGACTCGAATCAAAATCAATTCCTTTGTTGAGAAAATTCAAAAATACACACATGATACACCAAGGAAATTTCTTCTCTTTGTCAGACGTCTCAGAGTCAAATAATGCTAAATCATACTAGCACAACTGGGGGAGGGGGGTTGGAGACGACCCCCTGGAATGTGAAATGAAGACAACTGGGTGGGGGTCTAAGAACCCCAATCCCCGACAATTCCGACCCTGAGTGAACACCGTCAGTTCAACGGATTACGTACGATTTGTTTACGATTCAAGGTTCAATTGATGAATCAATTGACTGATGCATTTTTAGGACTGCGCTATAGAAGTCATTAGAATAAACTAAACTTTGACGTCTATAGGCCTAATAGGCCTATTGATCAGCGCTTTTTGAGATACCAAAAAGGCGCTATGCAAATGTTCAGATGCGTTCATAATACTATTTGAATGTATTTGATGTAACTGAGTGGACTGCCAACTATTTCAGGGTGTTTACTCTTTAATTAGACCTAAGTGAATATAATCAGCTGATGCCGAAACAATTTGAATATGCTAGGCTAATCGAACATTCACCTCCTCGTGCTGTCGAGGTTTTCCCATTCAACCGTTCGCTAGAGTCGAAGGAAGCCAATCGTTTTTCTGTTCAAGAGACAAATAGCCTAGAATGTGTAAATTACAATTGTAAAACTAAAGAAAATAAATTTAAAATAAAATGTTTCACTAAAAAAATAAATTGTACAGTGGTGTTATCACTGTTATAGAAGTCACTGAGTCACAGTGACGTCTAACCCCCCCCCCCCCAACTCGTTGGAGCAACTTCCCATTTCCCCCTCTTCTTCCTTTTCCACCTTCCTCCTCCCCCCCCCCTAATATGGTGGCACACACACTGACAGATCTTCCCCCTATTTGGATGGAGCATTTGCTCCAAAGTTTCTATGGTGTAGACGCCCCTGCTGAGTCATACTGGCCTACTTCACCGAGTCTAGTTACTAGCCTACTCAAAATGCATTAAAAATTAAAATTAAAATACTTAAATACAAAATACAAATAAACACATAATATATTGTGATGTTATATTACAAGTCACCGAGTCTACTATCTTACTCAAATGAAGTGTTAACTCTAGTAAGTTGTAAGTTGCAATTTCGATTTAAAAAAATCGATGTTTTTGTAATTATTTTGTTTGACCTCATAGGCCTACCCTTCGACGAAGATTCGATTGAAAGAGCAGTTTGCCGAGCAGAAATCGGAAGAACTTCGATGAAGAACGACAGATTCTGAAAAATGTCGAAATCTGTTCGAATCCTCTGTCCATAGACACCTCTATGCTATAAACGCGTCTTTCGCCTTCGAGGTCTGAGCGGCGATTAACAAATACATGGATTTGACAATAGGGCCTACGATGACGCAATCATTGCGTCATTTTGGATTTGTCATTATTAGGCTGCACCCTAATTAACTGTTTCTCTGTACGTGTGTAGGTAGGTTAGTAAGTAAGTGAGTAGCCTAGGCCCTAATCTTTTATTAGCATGCACGAGACAAACACTCATACTGTACATGGTCTAGAAAGTCTGTCTGTCTGTCTGTTTGATACACATACGTAAGCACATAGATACAGACATATCAAATGCAGACACCCAGAGAGACTAACACATTTCGCCATTTAGGCTCAAATTGGCAATGATTGTAATTATTAATCCAGCCTAAAATGAATTCTGTTTGTAGGTCTCTGTGTCTGTATACAGGCGTATGATGCTGGTCTGTACGTACAATCGTCGTACATACAGAAAACCTATTTCACCAGTCGAGCAGGCATGTATACAGGCTCTGAAACACAGACAGACAGACAGACAGACTGACAGACAGACAGACGAGACGAAGAGGCTGTGCGAAATACAGGCAGGGTGGAAGACACACGGTCGTGTATCTGTTAACATAGACGGTTAGACACATGGGCGGCGGATCACGGGGGGTCGAGAGGGACATGTCCCCCACCTTGAAGAGTGGGGGGGACACGCCATACATTTGTACCCCCTAAATTTTGAAGACTGAAAAAGGCCATGAAATGTAATTGCGTGAGTGTTTTGACAGCCTTTTTGACCAGATGAGGTAAAAATTCAATTTTTCAGAAATGTCCCCCCGAAAATTCGTCCCACCTCCGAAAATTCGGAGAAAGTAGAAAGTAAGAAGAAGTTGTAAAAAAAAGGTAATGATATTGTTGTGAGACCCTTAGAAACTTGTTTGAACTTGTAAAAGAGGTGAATGACTAAAAAAAGGTCATCAACTTTTTTCGGAGATGAATTCACCCACCTCTCAAACAAGTTCGCCGCCACTGGTTAGACAGTAAGAGACATGATAGCCACGATGTCCGTCTGCCAGACTGACCGACTGAATTCAGCCGATCAGTGTAAATGTGCAAGCTACTCTATAGCAACTCTATTATTGCCTCGACTCCGAGAGCCTCCGATTTGTTTTGCTCTTTGAGCGGCGCTATATAAATGGCCGATTACGATTATATACACCCTAGATTGCTTCGACCCTGCTCATTTTTCAATGAATTGATGGGGCGACATCCTTCGCCACCGCTGCCCATCTGAACGAGTGCCTGGCCATTTAAGGTCCTCAGTTTGGGACCGTGCTAACAGACAGACTTAATGTTGTCTCAATGTCTCTGACTTTAGTTCCATTCGGCTGAGCTCCTCTAGTCCAAACTTCTCTTTGATCCTCATTGGTCACGATAGCTCCATGTTGAACACTCAATTTGATTGCCTGTCTGTCTTTGTCTGTCTGTATCTGCATGTATCTCAGTGTCAGTCAGTGTAAGACAGGCCTTTGCATGCATAATGTATGTATGTATATATATATATATATATATATATATATATATATATATATATATATATATATATATATATGTATGCACATATATGAATATATATGTATGTATGTTTGCATGTATATGTATGAATATGTATCTTTGTATGTATGAACATGTCTGTATGTATGTATATATGTGTATGTGTATGAATATGTATTTATGTTTGTATGTATGTATGTATGTATGCTTGTGTTTATGTATGTATGCTTGTTTATTGGTATGTATGCATGTATGTATGTTTGTTTGTTGGTATGTATGTATGTATGTATGTATGTATGTATGTATGTATGTATGTATTGTACACCTTCCTTCTCTTCCCCAACTGACAGGTCTACAACACGTATTAATTTAATGAAACAAAACTGAACAGGTTGTTAAATGCCAATTGGTATTTAAATGTGGTGAGAATAAACACAGATTAGAACTTAAAACTGGATGCAGAAACAATAGACTTCACAGATGCGAAAAATAATCCCACCTCATAATCACAAATCGATTACAGAACTGAACCGAGATTCTGGAATGTTTCGAAAACTGAAAGAACAGCTGTGACTCGGACACAATCAAGATCAATGCTTCTTTGAACCGCACCAAGACCCCAGCCAAGCCAGTTTCCTTTCTGCTGTTTAGTAACAGTGACGTAAAGCAAAGTCCTGAAGCAATTGATACGATGAGATCACAACAGATATGGTAAACATCAACCGCTACAATTAGTGTAGAAAAGAACGGACAAACATTAAAAGCAGTTCACTACATCAACTACTGATTTTCATCAATGAATTAATCGGCTCAAGATACAGATTAAAATCAAACAAATTATGCGACGAGAAATCAGCAAATAACGATTCGAGTGCTTGCCCATGATATCAACACAAACAACGGAAAAACAACAAATTCAATAAATTAATCTTTAAAAAAAATACTTGACTGAAACGATTAAACGTAAAGAACATCCTAAATGGAATGGGACTAGGTGTTTTCCACACATTCAATTACAATGCACGACATTGTATTGTAAAATTATAATGTAACTGAACATAATAACTTATATAGCACTTGCATGTTTGCCGTCACAGAGTGCAATGCACCCAAAATGAGTCTCCCACCATACACTGTGAATGTATATATGTTGCATGAGATTGAAGTCCAAATAATACGAAAAGCGTGAACAAAAAACAAATACCAATGCTGCCTTCAGAGTTTTAAACCGAGGCTCTACTGATTAAATTCCAACCACACTGGATCCACCCTTTTTAACTCTACATTTACAAGCCATAGCAAAAACTGTTTCAAGGAGGCTATGCTTGAAGCAAGCTTTAAAGTCAGAATTCTTGCTATACACGGTGCCCAGTGCATATGAAACATTTAAACAGAAGATGGTCCGAGTCTCTATGCTTTGCAGTTTTTCATTAAAACTGGTTGCATGAAATCAGAACGTTTATCAACTTGGAAAAATCTTAATATATGAGGAAACTGTTAATTTATAAATTCCAAACAAGTTTCAAAAAGTTGAATTTATCCAGTTTTTCATGACGTTGATTAAACTACTACCTTCAATCAGATCCGAACTGAGGGTTTTGTAAATTCAAATATAGTGCAAATGTAGCAGTAGCAAAAATTTGATCAACTCAAGATCAATAACATGAAGATTATGCAAAATTCACTGAAAGAGATAAAACCACGACAAGATTCTCCAAGTAATTTCAGAACTGCCTGAAAAACAGACTAAAACTTTCAAGGCTCTATAAACTATCTAAACCTCTCTAATATCATCTAATCTACTCTAGCGATTTCTACAGTGCAGTTATCATAATGCACACGGAATGAATTGACAGTTGCTTCAAGTGAAACTAGAAAAAATCAATCTGTGCAGAAGCCCGGTCGAAATTCAACAGGGCAACGAAACCATTATTCCAGGTATGGTGGGTAAGTAAGTCAACAGAGGTGAGTCTTAATTTTAAACCTGAAAGACATTAAAGAACGGAAAGAAAAACTTTCATTCTAAAGCCCATAGCCTTTGATTTGCATATGACGTCCTTACTCGAACGCCATTGTTCTGTAACACACAAGTCTAACTCATACATATGCAAGAACGTGTATGAAAAATGAAGCCATGAACGAGTAGTTACAACACAGCAAAGCAAATATTCCAGAAACAATTAGTGAAAATAACTTCATAAGGATACTTTTAAAACTGTCGCCAGAACATTCAGGGTGATCAGAAATTGTCCGGTAAACAGGGAAATTATTGTGGCCTACAGCATCCACTCTTTCTTACAACTTACGGTAAGCATCAGTAAGAATGTAATGTAACTAAACATTAAAGCTCCTACATCCAATAGTTGGACATTGGGGAATTGCTCATTTCATACTTTAGGCCTTTAACCAATAGTCGAGGAATCCCAAGACCCTCGACATGAAACCAGTGCATCGAAGGTCTAGTCTTTATGTCCCAGTATAAGCCTTTTCCAATTCTACTGCTTGTAGACACAGAGAGAAAAATGCTCGCAAAATGCTTGCCCATGGTCGATAAAACAAAATGCTACTTTGTCATGATGTATCTGATCACTTATAAATGCACTGCTTTAAAAACAATTTAGATAACGCAACTAAAATTGTGCATCCTCTGATAGGGTGAAAAGTTTCTTTGTGTATCATCTGGAACAGCTTACTTATAGCAGAAGATTGTTCTAGAAAGACAGTAGGATGATGCATTGAGATTAAAAATTGTAAAAGTAGAGAAGGCGATGAGAATTTCCATATAAGCAATCAGCCAACATACCACCTCAGGCATTTATTACAAAACAGTACATATAAACGAGTGTTCTTGCTACAGCGGTGTCTGTAAAAGCAGACATTAGCGTCAAAGTGTGCAGAGAAAGCAGACAAGAGATCATCACACGAAAAGAACATCGATCAAAGGCTACAACACAAATCTTGAAAGTTTCTATGCTTTGCTTGTGACGTCAGAGCGGAAACAATCAGATGATGAATTGCCGTTCAGGAAAATTCAGAAGACGAGTATTCGACGCTCGGCAGAAATGCATCAGGTTTCTTTCTCGTCGTTCACACCTGAAGTCATGATCAACACAAGATTAGTCAAATCTCCTCAATTTTCAAGACTGTGGGGTACGTGGGATTTTTAGTGATTGGCCCAATTAACTAGACATCAGGTCGGCTGCTCCTTGCTCACCCCTTATACCAACAAATATTGCAACTCATGAAAAACACTGATTCTTGTTGTGCTTGACATAAGGACAGCATGGGCTCCCAGAGATGCATAAATATATGCAAACACAGCCTATATACAAACACACATATATACATAAAGTCATATATATATATGTGGGGCGTGGTGGCTCAGTGGTAAGTTCGGCGCCTTGTGACCAGAGGGTTGCAGGTTCGAATCCCACTCTAGCCGCTGCGTACGGACCTTGGGCAAGTCCTTCACTCGCAATTGCTCGTGGCGCTTCGGCGTGAAAATTCCGGCACAGTATCAAAAGCTGTAGTCGGGAGCGCCTCTGAGTAGTAGTTGACTTCGAGAGGCGCTATAGAAATATCCGGAATAAATAAAAAAAAATTAAAAAAATATATACATGCAAGCATGTATGCAAATGCATATGTAATTATGTATGCATGCATAACACATACATATGCACATGCATATATACATACATACATATACACATGCTGAGGTCAGTACAAACCAACATAAAAGCTGTAAACACAAGGTCTTATCTTGCCAACTTAGTTACACACCAGAGTGGCCAAACACCACAGAGCGTTTAGGCCATGCTGACTCAGCACTTGAGTCCTTCTGTGACAGTCAGACTACACAAAGACTTTGCAAGACTACGATATTGTGAAAACTACGTCTGTGAAGAATTTTTAGAGTCTATAGAAAACACTGCACAAACGTTAAGTTACATTACTTTACATTAAAACCCTGTTACTGATTACATTCTGTGCAAGTGTCTTAGATAAATCAGAATTTAATTGTTCTTTAAAAAATGCAATTTCTTGGAGACTAGTGGTGAGCACGATGTGTGGAGAAGAGTGATCAAGCAGGAAGACTGGCGATGGATAGAGACGAGTGGAGAAGGTGCATCGCCTGATGTGCTGATCGGTAAAGGGCTAACAGCTAAGTAAGGGGTTAGAACGTTGAACTGTCTGTAGATAGATCGGTGCTCAAGTTCCTACCAAAGCAGAAAGATATTTAGGGATTTCTGTTCCACTTGCAACCCTAGGAAATTGAGCTATAAAATGAGTAACACCATCCACTCACTGTTGGTACCAGAGGAGGTAAATGGCCACTTGGTTATATATACCGAGGCTAAGAAACTGAAGCCAACACCACTTCATGCTCATGGCTGCCTCTCATAGATACCTAAATGGACTGCTTTTCTTGTTCGGTACAATTACAATGACTACATGTATTTCATTTTGCATGTTTTTCACAGTTTTTGTAAGATAGAATTTGTTTATACCTTGTGAGCCAAAGCAGTTTAATTAACCAACAAATCTTAACTACTTTATACAAAAGCAATTTCAATACAAGGCTTATAAAACCGAACAACTTATTAAAGGCTTTAAGTAACGTCGTAACAAACATGAACTGCACAATCCACGGCGATGCATATGTGATGGTTGTGCAAAAGCCATGTGGCACAGCATAAACCATGGCACTGAATGGCACTGCACAAGCCAAAGCTCTGCATAACCCATGGTTAGAAACGGAAGCAATGGTTAACTAATCTTACCTCCTCTGTAAAGTAACTTATCATTTGAGGCAATGTTTCTATAAGGTCATCCGCATATTGTACTTTAGGAAAAACTTTAAAGAAAACAAGAGCCAAGCGTTTTGTTACCACAGCAATAATTGTCTTAATTATGTGACCAACCCATCAATTACAACACCAATATAACACTATCCATTGGACCATCTCTCAGAGACAATTTTTCGTTGAAATACATTACATTCTGCTGAATACAAAATGCACTACATTCTCTTGAACCTTAAAGACAAAATCATCTTATGCCTGAAGCCACAAACCAAAATACCTACTGCAGAATGGAGCTAGGTAGACTTAAGGACTAGTATGACTGAGTTCAGATGGCAAGGTTTCTTCAGCCACACATCATTTTCATAGAAATTCAGAGTCTAAGGATTTGGTATATGCATGATTAAATAGGTTAGAAGTCTGAAGCTGAAACAGTCATGTTATGTGCAATTGGTGGGGCGTGGTGGCTTAGTGGTAAGTTCGGCGCCTTGTGACCGGAGGGTTGCAGGTTCGAATCCCACTCTAGCCGCTGCGTACGGACTTTGGGCAAGTCCTTCACTCGCAATTGCTCGTGGCGCTTCGGCGTGAAAATTCCGGCACAGTATCAAATGCTGTATAGTCGGGAGCGCCTTTGAGTAGCAGTTGACTTGGAGAGGCGTTATAGAAATATCCGGAATAAATAAATAAATAAAATTTAAAAAAAAATTTAGCACAGCGAAATCAAATTTGTACACAAACAGAAGTCATTAGCCATTCAAACAATAATAAACTAAGGTAAATCAAAGTGAGAAGAAAGCGATTCCCATATCATAGAGATTTGACAGTCAAAGACTCAAAGTAATGGTGATGAGAAATAGACAGACAAGATACAATTTCTCATTAAAGATAATCCTCTGTATAGACGTTACAGACAAATTTTTTAGAGATGAAGTTTGGCAACAGCTGAATAATATAACTATCAAATGTCCATCTTATGTCTGATGTTTTCGTTGATGCCTGTACTCAGTGTAATCTAATATATTCCTATCAGAAATGGCATAATGAGATCAACAACCGTATGTCCAGCTTAGCTTCAGAATAAAGGGCATCTGAAAGGGCATCATTAAATAAACAGTTAGGGTTCTATCAAAGATAAACTCTGTATGAAAATAGCTTGTCACTTGGACAAAACCCTAAACTATGTCAGTCAATCACAGAATCTAAAATCAGCAATTATTCCTCACTCTTATGACTGTGCAACAAAGTCATCTGATCTTTTCTCTGGTCACACCTTGAACTGTACTTGGTGAACGGGGTTTGCTGGATCTAGATTTTGGTATTCCCTTCCTGTACCTCTTCATTCTCTTCAGTCACTTACATGTGTCATTTTCTTCTCTACTTAAGACTTATGTTTCAAATTGCTTATGTACTGTAGGCTGCCTCTCTGTCTTGGTGGACCGATCTTCAAGAGGCCAATGGGATAACTGCAGCACGGTTTTGCCATCAGTTAAGCCTTGTGCAGTAGATACAGGTGCCATCTTCTCTGGTTCTCTGCCTCAGGCACCATAAAAGTTGCTAATTACTACTAATAATTATTGTTAGTAGCTTCACATCACGAGTGCTTGCCATGAAAGGCTTCACCAGGGCATACCAACGGTTGCTTGTGGTAAGCTCTCACATAACATGACCGAAATGGACATACATATTCTTAACCTGGGTACATTCACCTATTTGGTAGTGCACTGGGTTTGTTATCGAATGATTGCAGATTGCTCTCCAATTCCGGACAAGTTGTTCATAAGCAATAAATAAATAAATATCTTTATATAATAATATGTTGGCCAGTGTCGATTGTAACCTTGTTTGGTGACTTCTCCTTGTCCTCCTCGGACAAGCCTCAGTCGCTCTTCTGAGGAGATGAGTTGACCATCTGGTCCAGGATCAAGGCTATCACCACTCCTGGTCAGACGCTCCACTGCCCAACACAAATAACAAACCTCCAATTTATTTATTTACTTATTTATGTATTGTGTCAGTAAATCTGAATCAAGGTATGCAACAAGTGTATGTCATCAACTTGTCCAAAGTGATTACATGGAGTCCGCTCAGCAGGCTCAAGCCAACAACTGTTGGATTACAAGAGGGTAGGTTATGGTGAAATTACAGAGATGAAGCTGAGTAGGTGCAGTGTCCAACCATATGTCCACACTAGCAGAGAAAAAGACTAGCATATAGAACTTGACTGGCAGACAGTCACATACAAAGAGAAACAGACATGAACAAACACATACACACAGACAAAGGAACAGAAACAAAGACAGAGACACAGCAAGACAAACACAAACAGACAGACAGACAGACAGTCAGAAAACCCTTGCCTGAGCTGGTCATAGCCCTTTGTTCCACTTCCTGCTTGTAGGTTTCGATTTCTTCTTCCGACATTCGATTGAAAGGATTTGGAGCTTCGAACTTCTTAAACCCAACAGCATGGCGCTGGTGTTCTCTCTGGATGATGCCCTTAGAAGCTGTCATTGTCACCAAATTGTCACCCGTTCCACTCACATGACCATCCTATTCAAAACGACGACACAGATTCAATTCCTACCCTTATCAACACATTTATTCCCAGTAAATGTTCAAATATACATGTTTGTTTAACAGGTATCTGCCCTGGGTATTAATTCATGCCATCACATCTGTATACTGCTCAACAGGAATCCTTTGGTAAAATGGCTGTTAAAACTACTATAATCAAACCACTGTCAACAAGCCTAAAGGTAGCTAATGTAAGCTGGAACAATACAGCCAGGTTTATGATGCTTTTCAGTGCCCTACATCCATAGTTTAATAAATGAACTCTGACAACATCTAGTAAGACATCGTGTGAAACAATAGCCAAGTGTTCTGAACTCTCATCTTGTAACACAGAGTGTGTGGGGTTCAAGACTCTTGTGAGATGGTTGCTGTGTAGGCACCTTGAGCCAAGTCCTTCACACACAATCGGTCAGCGCCATTGTGTGATAATTTGCTATTAGATAGTGGTGCTTAATAAATACTAATAATACCGGGTATGCATCTTGAAATGCTGAAATCAGTAACATGAAGTTAGTAAAAAAAACACCTGGAGGGCATTGATTGAACTTAGAATGCTCAACTCAGCTTTAAGCTATTATTCAAAGCCCTTGTAATGAACCTTTACAAATTTTGCTTCGTCCCATGTGATGCCATCAAGGATGCGAGACTGCGGTCCAGCGTGCACTCGGTCAGAATAGTAATCACGACGAATCTGAACACAATCACAAATCAATTATATTCCATGAGCAAAAACAAGAAACAAAACTCCACAGAATTGCACTCTCTTCTAACCCATATCAAAAGGTCAGACAGGAGATGTACCAACAATGTCACAGAAATTTAGCTATAGAACCTAGAAGATGAAACACGGTCTTTACGCTAACCCTGAGAAGCAGCCATGGTGACAAAGTGTTAGCAACTTCAGTTTTCTGAGCCTCGTCACATATGGCAGGTATCCAATCTCCTTCCTCACAGCCTAATCTTCATACCAGAACTAAATTATCCCTATACTTATATTATAGCAGAGTTCACACGGCAGTGCTAGCATAGCAGAAGTCGTGACTCATCTTTCTGCCCTGGAGGGGAATCGAACCCCAACAACTGGGTTGAAGTCCAGCATACTAAACACTACACTACCATGCTCCAGGCAATCTTCCTGCAGTGCCAAAAGAATTATAGACCTTAGGTTAATTTAGCCTTAATGCCACAGAAAAGAGACCCTAGCCTTGTTCCGACTACAACGCTAGTTTGGGTAGCCATATCAAGTACCCATCACACCAATCATCAGTGATGTAGTCGAGTCCACCTAAGCCGAGTCCGAGTCAAGTCCGAGTCCATCTAAGCCGAGTCCGAGTCGAGTCCGAGTCCTGAGGTGTTCGAGTCCGAGTCCGAGTCACTAAAGATCGAGTCCAAGTCCGAGTCCAAGTCCATCCACATCAAAATACACTGAATGCCATAGAAAAATAACAGAACTATTTAGGCCATATGCAGAAAGAATATTTTAATGTAATTTACCCAAATTTCTCATTAAGAACACTAAATTAAATAAAGTTTTGTTCGATAATCTGGCACGATCATGAGGACACAAAAATTCTTCCCTGCTAAATACAAGTTCAGTAGGTAGGAACAGCTAGAAATGTAGGCCCCTAAATGCAACAAGTGCAGTCGTGACTCGTTCTCGCTCCTTCTCTACACTGGAAAGGGCGATACAAAAGTTTCTTCTAATTAGAAGCGATAAAAAAAAAATTAATAACTCCATGCACAGTTTAGCATTATCATTGAAGATATATTTACAGTCGACAATTCCTAGTTTTCGGTTCAAAATCATGCCCTTCACGGTGTTCGCCTCTATAAATCCACGCCGATAACATATCCCAGTCTATTTATGATACTCGTCTTCACTTCATTAGTGTCTATTGTCTGCTGGTAGGAACTGGTTTGCGCCGGAATAGTTCCCTATAGGCCTATATTTGCCTATACCAGGCCAAATAGAGACCTTCTGTCTTATACCCCAGCCTATTCATGATACTCGTCTTCACTTCAAACGGAATAGTTTCACCTGTTCTGCCTTATGCGTATAGCGACGGGCGGCCGGGTCAGTTCTCGCTTGAGGGATGGTCTTGGCCGTGACATGGCTGTTCTGCCCAGAAATTGACTCGGAAAACGAGTCAGCGAGTCAAATTCGAGTCCAGGGTTCGAGTCTGAGTCCAAGTCCGAGTCGTGACAGTCCAAGTTCGAGTCCGAGTCCGCAGAAAATCGGTCTCGAGTCGGACTCGAGTCCTTGGCCGGACTCGAGTACTACATCACTGCCAATCATCATCAAATGGTTGGTATTAGGAACTGATGATAATGATAATGACAACAACAATGCTGATACAAAGTACTCTATTATACATACCTGACAGATTCTTTAAAAAAAACTGTATGAAGGTTCACATATCGTGTGCTTAGGGTGCAAAGGTGCTATTAGCAATGTTAAAGTATAGGACAATAGCACCTTTGCACTCTAAGCACACAATATATACAAACTTGGGCACAGCTATAATATAACAGTACATGCTGTAAATCTCAAATAAATTTGAGATTCATGTCTACCACAGCACTGTATCAGAATTCATGTACCAGCTAATAAGTGTTATCATGAGGCTCAGATCTACCTCAACAGTCACAATCAAGTTCACAAGAGTATCACGATCAACCTATCTACATTCAAATCACGTCTCAAAACTCACATTTTACTCTGACCCTGCAAAACTGCACCTTAAACAAAATGAAATAAATCAAGCCTCGAGAGCTGACACAGATGACATACTGACCGCTTTGACTTTCTCCTTCAGTTCTGCTGGATTGATTCCTTGTGGCGCAAACAGGTTCGGTTTCTCTGTCGTCCTACTAGGGGTGGGAGACTTTCCAGTCACACTTTCCGACAACCACTAACCACAGTATAGAAATTGCAAACATAAACCAGATGATTTCTTGAATTTGAAAAGAAATACTAATGCAATGGTGTACTGGTAAATTCATTCCAACGATAAGCATTAACTAATGGACACATATTCACAGCCCACGTTTGAAGTGGTGGCCTTTGCAGCTTTTGTCCAGTTTCACCTAAAGCAACCATTCATTGACACCTTGTGCATTATGATCACAAGGTGCTGTAGAAGTCCTTAAAATAGATTACTTAGACCAGTGGTTCCCAACCTTTTTCAGAGCATGGCACCTTGCTAACGTACTGGCAGGTCAGCAGCACCTCTGCCTTAATTTCATCTTAGTTCTTTATTTTACTGATGAGCAACATTTCTTGTATTCAACAGAAGGGTTGCAACAGAATTTCTACACTATTTTAAGTTTTAAAAAATAATTAGAGGCCTATGTCATTAGTGATAATCAGTAGTTTTCATACTTTTCATAGAAAAAGCTGCACAAATGTTATGGTTCTGCCATTCCAACATCCAGCCGCAGGACCTCTTGAGCAGGTTCACGGCACCCCTCACAGCTGGGCTGTGCTGCGGCACCCAGGTTGGAAAGCACTGACTTAGACTATAACACCATAATCATAATGCACAAGGCATCATGATAACAGTGGCAATCTCCCTTCATGCCACCAATTCACAAACACACAACTAAACGCAGAGGCAAGTTGCCATCAAATGATCATACCTTAGTAATTTTTGCATTTGGTGTGGACTTATTGTCACTTTCCTCTTTATAGTAGATATTTGGTGTTAATATCCCATCAGCCTTTGCTCCCTTTGATGTCATTCGGTGCGGAGAACTGCAAAAAAGTGGTAGATTCCATCATTAATCAATCCAATTACAACCACCAACACAGATGCAGCATAACATACAATTTTTTATTTTTAATCAGGACTACCTGGTATACAAAAATAAGAACCTTAGAGGAACATTGCAACAATACCCATGCAAAAAGCAACCAGCTTACATAGAAGACTTCTGTCCAGAACTTATTAACAGTAACTCATGTTATTATTACTATTATTATTATGAAAATTTTTAACACATTTTTAACGCATGTAGTCACACAGAAATGCAAATCTGAGGTGCAGTTAGTTAGTCGCCAAGTGAAGAACATCCAGATATTCAAAAGTCAGTGACAAATAGTGAGTTTTGAAATGTTTGTTGAACGAAGAAAAAGCGTGGAATGAATTATACATATATATCAGGGGTGGCAAACCTTTTTTAAGGTGCGTGCCAAAATACTGCTAAATCATTTTTAAAAATACCGTCGCGTGCCCTTCGGAATATTGCACAGTATATAATTATTTTTCTCATATAGATTTTAGCTAACAAAACGTAAGAAAAATTAATTAAAAATGTTATTTCAAAGATTGTTTTTGAATGGTGTTAAAATAACGTCCTTCAAACAAGTAAATGTGGATTCCTACAAGGATTTTGTATTTCTAAGTTTGAAATTTTGGGGGACGCTCTGAATTTCGTGTGCCCAAAAAATCTGAACGCGTGCCACTTTGGGCACGCATGCCATAGATTCGCCATCCCTGATATATACAGACATGAATGGAGTTGAACTATGTTCACCGAAAGTTTTTTCTTCAATGGTCATGATATAGTAACTGACACATTGTTGTAAGATTATTATGCACCTCTATCAACAAGAGTTCTTAGAGGATAAAGTCTTGAAGTAAAAAATGTTACATAGTCTTACTGTATCAGGGCTGCATCAGATACTATTGTCCCAGAGGGAAAGGTTCAGACGTAAAGTATCATGCAATCCTTACAAACACAACCCCTGGGAGATGTAACGCAGCTTTAAAACAACGTTTGTCATAACAAAGCTCTGTCACGTCGCGAAATTAAAGCATGGATCTGGGTGTTCAGCCACGTTTTAACAAACATAAATTCATGATCCAAGTTTCTGTCTTTCATATGTCTCCAGTTTTATTGTGATTTGCAACAGATGATGCTTTATAAATGAAATTAAATGTAGTTGCAGATTAAAACACATCTTTCTTCATTCCTTCTGTTAATCTGTGACCCAGTTTCAACTGCCTTTAACCTCTCTCCAACTTTGCATGATTTGCATTCTACGATATGTTTTAAAAACCAAGTACAGTCTAATAATAAACGGAAACACAACTGACTCCATTCCCAACTAAACCCTAAAAATCTTCTCTGAGAAAAAACAACGTACGCAAACTTGGCGAGTTCCCTGTCACTGCCCCCAAAAGCCCCTAGGCCGAGGCCTGACTGAGCCAGACCGACATCACTGGCTGCGCGACGTTGTCTAGCAGCACCTGGCGCCATCTGGCTTGTTGTTTCATGGTACGTGTAACCAGTGCAATAGCCCTACAAAAATCAAATGTCAATTTCACATAATTGACAATTTCACACGAATAACAATTTCGCATGAATGACAACTTCACATGAATGACAACTTCACATGAATGACAATTTCACATGAATGACATCTTCGCATGAATGACAACTTCACATCAATGACAACTTCACATCAATGACAACTTCACATCAATGACAACCTCACATCAATGACAAATATACATGAATGACAACTTCACATGAATGACAACTCTCGCATTTCAAATGTGGCTCTGAGACCTTGAGGTGCCAGACTAAATTCTTTCTATCTCACCCACTGTTACATCAACTAAGAAATAAAATTCTGCAGAACTCAAATGCACATGAGAATATCGTTAGCTTAACCTGCACATAACCATACAAGAATCAAATCAACTCCAACATTAATAAGGGTATTGAGAAGAGCAATTGAGAGGTTTATATTGCACAACAGATATTACAAGACAAATAGAAAAGTCAGATGAACACGGAGATTTGAGCTACGTAAGCATCGATGGTTCTTCAGCTCAGACCCTATACTTGCAATGTCACCCGATTCTTTCATCAGGAAAACAATGCCAAACAACAAACTCAGAACAATGTGAGAATATCATAAGCAGTAAATGTCTGAACATTTCTATAGCACCTTTTTTCAAGCACAACTCAAATGCACTGTGAACAGATGCATCTAAACAAGTGCATCTTAACACTTTAACAACGAGCGTGCACTAACGTGTATGGAAAACTAATCCATCTCGTCATTAAAGGGTTAAGCCAGGAAGACAATGTAAGTTTGCATCATGAATAAATTATACAAAAATCCTGTCCTGTCGTCTTGAAATCTTCACTATTTCTCTTGGTCTTCACCAGTTTCCTGACTTCATAACTTGATACTAGGATGTTCAACAGGTACTAAGAAGAAGTATTTTACATACATGCCTACATACACACATACCTAACTACACACATACATATATACACATAAACATATACACATACCAAAATGGTGCTATATAAATGCTTCTAATAGTTACATTATGATACGTATCTCACAAGGCAAGACGTACAGCACTGTCCAGTTGGCGTATCATTGCCTCAAACTCCAACTCCCCACGCTTCCAGCCAGATCGGCCAGGAATTCCAGTGCTTGGCTGCCAGGTCGCCTCCATGACCTTCTGGCAATACTCTGTCGAAGGAATGTGCAGATTATCCAATCCAACCGGAATCAAACTCAACTGAAAGAAAGTAACACAAAACCTTTGATAATGAAAGTTAGTCAACCCTTTATACAGCTTTGCATTCACACACTGTTGTAATTCTTAATAAGTTTTAAATAAAACATTAAATTTATTTTGCCTACAAATAAAACCCTTAAAGAATAAAATCTTGTCAAAGCAAAGAAAATACATATTTAAACGCTCAAGTTGTACAGGACTTTTATCGAGTAGAGATGCAATGCTTTACCAAACCCTAAAAGGCAAAATCATTTACAACACATGGAGGGCTTTATCTTGTACCCTTACAATACATGGTCTCTTTATCAAAAACCATGTGCAAGTAATAATGTAAGTGCATGTAATAGTGTAATGTACATGTAATAATGTAATGTGCATGTAATAACATAATGTGCATGTAATAATGTAAGGTGAATGTAATAATGTAACGTGCATGTAACTAAGTCCAACCTGAGCATCAATGGCTGACATCACATTGTATGTTAAGTAGAAGGCCTCCTCAATTGTCTCAGCAATTATAAAAATGCCAAAATTCCTCAACACCAGCACCTGTCAAACATCCAACACAAGCAGACAGTCAGAAAACCCTAAGTAAGAAAAATTATGACTATTAACCTTGATAAAAAACCACAAGCAAAGCTGGATTCTTGGAAATTCTATTCAGCTTTTGTCTGGACTTACCCTGGATTTTGGAATACACGTGGATTTTCCTTCGCTACAACCACTGACTGATGCCTCGAGCATCATTACAGAGGTGCTACTAGATTAGATCATATTGGATTCAAATAGATTAGATTAACTTCTCCGTTCAGCCTCTAAAGCAATCGGACATGACGACTGCAGTCACCCAAGTACACATGGAAACTTTCCAGTTTATTCCAACCTCCATTAGTCACTTGATGGATGTGCCTGGTGGAGATGGTAAAGATATCATACTTTGCAGGATCCTAATCAAAATCATACTTTTAAAATCGACGAAGTAGTAATGGTTAAGTTTGGTGTGAAATCATGATCCAAAGGTGAGGCAGATAGACAGGAAGATGACTATGGTGGATATCGTGAATGGTGTTTTGAACTGGAGTCCAGTCAAGAATTACCAGTATGTGATGGTAAATTGACAGAGGTTGTAAAGAAAAAGGCAGAGGCATACAGTGAAGCATAGTTTAAGGTAATGATACCTTGCTGTTCTCATTCACTGGTAACTTTGACAGCTCTTCTTCGATCGACAAAGAATCCGAGAAATCCAGGTACGTGATTTCATCGAGGATCATTGCCTCCGGACAGAGTGGAAGCAAACCACACTTCATGGCGGCCAACTAGGAACAACAAACCCAATCTAACAAACAAAGAACCTCCGCCATTGTGGGTATATATGTAGCAGTGTGCCAAACTACACTAGAACACGGCAGCTAAAAGGTTCCTTATCAAATCTAATGACTTCTACGTAATGCTGTGTATAAGGCACAAGGCATCAATTGATGGGTCTTTTATTACAAGAATAGGACACTCAGGAGAACAGTTGATCTCACAACTACAGCTAAACATAACATCTGCCCCACCTTTCCCTGGCATATTCTGGCCTTCTGTAGTACCATAGTACTGCCACTAAATCAGTGGTTCCCAAACTATGGTCCGCGGACCGGTGCCGGTCCGCGAGCCCTCAGTTGCCGGTCCGCGAAGTGAGTCGGGAAAAACTACGTTTTCTAGATTGGGTGTCGCTTCGAACTATCTTCAAAAACACGATTGCCTCATAAATTAAGATTTGTTCTGGAAGTGAATGTATTTCAGCTATTGTAAACTAAAACTGCCGAATAAATAGTTTCTCGACGAATTGCTGACAGAGCAAATAGATGTACCGTAGTTCACCTTTACTAGAAATTTTGATCGTGACATTTGGATTTTTTGACCGGCAATTAGAAACCGGATGTGACGTATCTCTTTCGTCTTTAATAATTTGGTCACTGCTTTCGTCAATAGACGCGTCTACTTTTAGGTTTGATATTGTAAGTACAATATATTATAAATTTGAAAATTACAAGGATAAAATATAATAAATATATTAATGAATAGCATTAGCATGCATTATTTATATTTGTTTTAACAAAATGCAAAGTTGTGATTCATACTGGACCAGTACGAAGTATTCCGTTGATATTTAGTACTGAATTATATACTGCGCGCTACAATTAACAAACTAATTTCACTTTTTTGACCCAATTTATAGATTGCGAAGCAAGGTTCAATAGATATGTTTCTTAAGAGGAAAAATACGAATGCTGAACAATACAGAAATTCAAATTCTTCGGAATCAGATAATGGAGACATAAATGAAAGTGAAGCTTCATCATCGAAAAGAGTGCGTACTAGTTACATTCGAAAATACGATTCATCTTATATTCGGTTCGGTTTTATAGCTACGGATGATGGCGCTGTGCCAAAACCTCAGTGCGTTATTTGTGGCGATGTTCTGTCTAACGATGCAATGAAGCCATAGAAGCTCGTTAGGCATATGAATACAAAATTCCAAGATTTGTTTTAGCCTAATTCTCGTTTTTTAATACATCTTTAGTGATTGAGAAAGAAATAAAACTAATAAGTTGGGTATCGGTCCTGCTGCAATGGGAAAATTCCTGCCGGTCCGTCGCATTGAAAGTGAATTCCTGCCGGTCCGTCACACTGAGAAGTTTGGGAACCGCTGCACTAAATGATCACTACAATAGTCATTTGTCTGTGCTATCTTAAACAACATTACAGTACAGTTGGCGTTTATGTAAGGCAGAACTTTGTAAGAATCAAGGCGCTATATATAAGCCGCTATGCCCTGACACACATACATCTGCATATTTACTTAATGCATAATTACACAATTATATAATTGTGCATGTACTAAGTGCTTTAACTGAAACAAATGTAAAAATACCTTTTAGGAATGTCTATTCAAAAGTGCTATTTACAAAGAGAACAAAGAGACATTAGTAACATACGGAAAGTGCAGGAGCACAGGTCAACTCCACAACGCAACCAACATCCGACCGGAGTGAGTGGAATTTGGAATGTAGGCAGAAGGATACAGAGTCAATTCCAAGGCCGGTAGAGCCAGGGTCCAGGACCTGTCCCTCGACATCTGCTTTCACGAGGCTGGCGGCAGTCACTTCATCATACCAGATACCCTCCGGTATGACCATGTAGAGATCCGTCTCTGAACTTAAGCGAGCCTGATATTACACAGATTACACTTGTAAATCATCAGTTAAGGCCTTGCATATTACACTGATTACACTTGTAAATTATCAGTTAAGGCCTTGCATATTATACCGATTACACTTGTAAATCATCAATTAAGGTGCATATTACACAGATTACACTTGTAAATCATTAGTTAAGACCTTGCATATTACACAGATTATACTTGTAAATTATCAGTTAAGGCCTTGCATAATATTACACAGATTACACTTGTAAATCATCAGTTACGGCCTGAAGCTCAGATACATACATAAATACATAAAAATGGACTGACACTAGTAAACCATCAGTCAAAAGGCCTGATAATAAACTGGTCACACTCCTAAATGATCAGTCAGTCAGCCCAATTAAACACAGATTGAACACATGTAAACCAAAAGTCACTAGATACATAAACACAAAGCAGATGCCCACGCCCAACAACCATCTCCACATTGCATTATGTTTTTCAACAGAACATATTCAACAGTTAGAACATACTGTAACGTAACTGAGTGATGCGTTAGCCCAGCCGAAGAGATCAATCAGGCGGTAGAATGAAGCGAGTTTACACCGAAAGAGTTTCTCTCCTTTGCTGTAGTTGAGTGAATCAACTCCACGGATGTCACATACAGGAACAACGTACTCCTCAGGACCTACCAACCATAAACAAGACGAAACATGTACAAATACAAAAAATAAGGTCTCAGCTGGCAGTCTTTTATAGTCACATAGAGATGACAATAGAATTCCAATCTGCAGTTGACAACAGACATGGCCAATCCCCATTGGTCTCGACTGGACCAAAGATGACAAATTAAACCAAGAAAACAAACATTCACAGCACATTGGTTATGCTCATGACTAGGTCATTCTGAGGTTACAGGCTATGGTGTAACATGGCAGCATTCCAATGCAATGTATGGGGTTCAAAAGCACATAAGTTATGGAAAATTGAGCCCACTGCAAGGAAAAGTTTTCAAGGTGTCAAATTGATAAACCAATCTGGAGTGTCCTGACAATGTGCTGCATTAAAACACAAATTCTAATATCATAAGATCCACAAAATGAATCCCAAATTTAATTCACGTTCAAAAGTCCTTATTTAAAATGACCTTGTCATAAGGTGGTTTTATATGGCTCTCATAGGCAGCAAAATAACAAGCTTCCCTATTTGTCTAAATCAACACTGAAATCAAAACATCAAGTAGCAGTGCCAGTGGAAAGAAAAGCCACATTAAACCATGCAGCATCCACGAAGACCTCTTCTTTAGAAGAAGCAAAACAGAAAACATATCTGATGGAATGAAGAACAGGGATCGGTTGGGACCAGAACGCACCGGAACGGTGTTCTGGTTCTTTTTTTTAGGATCAGAACGTCCTACTGGTTCATTCAGTATTTAACCAGAAATTTCTAGATTTACATGGCGCCTGAAGCCGGCGTTCCTATTCATTTTTGTTTAGGACGGGATCCCTGATGAAGAACATTGGCCACAGTAAAAGAAAAGACATAGCCTACTCGGAGCAATGAAGAAATCAGCCGAAGAGAAGCGCTGTCTAAGCGTGAGGAGTTCTGTCAGAGCCTGGGCTGAGTAAGGATCGTTGGCACAGATGAGCATCTGTTCGGCAACCATCTCCTTCAGCTCCTCTCGGAAAGAAGCATTCAACAGCATCTCTTCCACCATTGCTCTCTTCTCATTCAGCTTCAGGCTCTCCTGATTCAGGCTCTCTTGATTATCTGAAGAAAAAAAACAATCATCACATTCTTGTTCCAAAATGCTACGCTGTTAAAGGACCGTAGGGGTCCAGTTGTACCTATCTGTCATTTTTAGTTAGGCAGCATTGTCTTGAATTTTGACATAATAGTGTCAAATAAGTTGCGATGGTATTACTTCAAAATTAGTTACTGGCTCAAGGGACAATGAACAGAAAATAAGTGCCTCCCTTACATTCTTCTATGTGACATAGGATATCTCTCTACTTTTTATTTATTTCTTAAAGTCCTAATAGAAAGGTATCAGAAACCCACCAAAAGATTCCACACAAACTCCATTGGATACGGTCTCATCAGCCATCGCAAGTTGATCATAAACAGAAACCAGAATAAATTCTACAAAAACATCAAGTCATGGTTAACAAAACTACGATATAGGCCTAATCACTGTTCTAACAATCTTTTTACACAACAGCATCACGTAGTTTCTTACAGTGGCAACAGTTGTGCATGATTGACTTACATTACAACATTGGTTACATTACAGAGTCGCTACCAGTAGTGATATTTTAAAAAACATAATAGGACTGATCGCAACATCACAACCATCATCAACCTTTCAGTTTCCAGTATTTATATGGTGCCACTATATTATAACATGGCCTTAATTGGCAGTGAAGATAAGTGTGTTAATTACCAGACCAAGATTCCTACACTGTGACCATCTAATGGGAACCCCGAATCAGCATACTTTGCATTTAAGGGAAGTGATACATCAATCGACCCTCATGTCCCTCAGTCATCAGATACCATCTTCGACAAAAACCTTACCCTTGCCGATCACAAAACTCAGTTATTGTCCACTCACTGTATGCATTGTCATGATCTCCATCGATATCATCCCATACTTGATTATTAAACTGTCTGCACAATTGCCACCTCACCTGTTCACTCCAAACTCGACTAGTGCAACTCCATTTTCTATATAACATCAAATCGTCTCAAATAAAACATCTACAAATATTACAGACTGCTCTTGCCTGTGTAGTCATCAACACTTCCAAACACCACCACATAAGCCCAGTTCTCAAATCACTTTAATGGCTTAAAGTCCCTAAGCCAATCCACTACAACATTGTCTCTCTAACCTACCACCAGTGTCCGATTTGATGGGGGGCAGGAGTTGGACCCCCAGCTTCTTTTTTGACCCCATGCCTCTAGCCTTTGGCCAACCCCTGAGGGGTAGGCTTGACCCCTCAAATTCATTACCCATTACACCAAACGACTCCATTATGACCAATCGCAAGCAATACTGCCTCGTCACCTTTGGGTAATTATTTAGTCACGTCTGATGCTCATGTGTACAATTTGTTGTTCCATTTAATAATTCAGCTAAAACTGCGAATAAAAAAAATTTTTTGTCATGTTTGCTTCGTAGTTGACTGTTGGTCATTGCAGAATCTTGACGTATTATTGAAGTTCATTAACTTCATTTAAAAAAATAACAAATAACAAAATTAATCACGGCTTAATAAATTTTTATTATTTATATGGATTTCCAATCCCCCGCTTCTTTTCCGATAAATCGGACCCTGCCTACAGTGCCCTTCAAACCCTCTTACATTTGTCAGCTAATTACTATCCAAATGCCCAAATCTACTTATTCATCACACCATTTCTCTATGTTGGCTCCAGTCTCCCCTCTAGCAAATTCTACAACTAATGCTTATTCTGCACTGTGAAACGAACTCCTTAAAGATCTGTGTCCCTATTTCGCCTCTCAATCTCACTCCAACTTGCCCTTCCTCCTGTAGCATTTCTCTCAGGACTGAATACAGAACTTCTCAGTTCTCAAGCTATACTATCCTTGTTCCGCTCCTGCACCATCCCATGACCCTTCATGACAAACGATTTTAACACCATACTGTCTTCTCGGCTCGCAACCTCCCGAATTCTGACCTGGAACAAAAACCACCAAACAACCTAGCTCTTGCGGACTTGATTTGATATAGCGCCAAAGTAAGCTGGTTCCAGGACGTGGTTTTTGTGTGGCGTGAAGAAACTTCGGGAGTTTTACATCATAGTCTCGCGAAACGAAAACATCGTCTGAAAATTCGGCTACTTTAACACTTTATTTCTCACTAAATTTATATGGAATAATCCTGGTCTAATTAATCACTTTTAGTCTACTTAATCAATTTGCCAACACTCAGACACTGTGAGAGCACTGAGAGCAGACGCCTCTGTAAACAATACAAGCGACACTATCGATCGATGATGATCCTCGCAACATCTACTTGAAATAACTAAAAACATCGCATCATTAGAAATTCGTTGCCTTTTGCTATACTTACGCCTAGCATAACATTATCGTTTAAATCAGACATTTTAAAACTAAATCCAAGAATTCGTACCGAAAAATCCCAAAATTGAGGCAGAATAAGCAATTAGCAGCAGAGTCGCCGGTCTGGCTGCAGCTGTGATGATGCATCAGTCGCCGCGGCCGGGAACATTTTATATAGCGCCTGAGTTTCGAATCGCGATATTCATTGTTCATGACAGCGGATTTAACAACTGAAATAAGATTGTATTGTTAATAGGAAATTATTCAGGCAAAATAAAAACTGAAGAACAAAAGAGCAAAGGATGAATGGTTTATTTTAGTTTGACTGTTTGATGTGGGAAATAATAATCGCAATCATATCATACAGGGCCTATAATTAAATTATTCAGAACTACGTACGCTTGTCGTCTCAGCAGTTGTAGACTTGTTAAAGGTCCATAATACTTAAGTTGAATTCTTATTTATAAATTCTATCTATGTCTTGTGGCCTGTCTACTGCAGTTTAACGCTGATTATACTGGCCTGTTAGCTAAATAATAGCGCAGAAGTAACAGGACACATATCGTCTAAACCGCGAATTCAAATAAATTATAATGTCCATAGGCCTATAGGCCCTATAGGGCCTAGAGATAGGGCTTGATCTTTGAATGACATAAAGCGTGCATGGTTGTGCGTTGAATTGTTTAGGCGGAAGCCTGTATATGGCCTATGCTAGCGCAGTCTTCAGCATTTTTAGGTCACATGTTATGACCGCTTAATTCCGCCTTGGTTTATATTCTGTAGCTGGCATATCCTAGTCTAGAAACTACGAGCACGACGCATGTTCAGCCTTGTACAAGTGGTGACGACCTTACAAGCGGGCTAGCAAAGAATTATTACTGACGGCAGCGAAATTGTGCTATCTTTCGACTGAGCAATTCGGTTAGTCTGTCAACTAAAATAAATCTAAGTTAATTTTTAAAATCTACCTCTGAAATATCCATATTCTTTTATGATTTTTCAAAAACCAGGTGCCACCATAGACATCTTATATTTACGGGTGCCACACATGCATGTATACACATAGCCTAATTGTATAACTACTGGCACCGCCACTGCCGTTTTCGGTTGAGGCCATACTTCCAAGCCTCCGTAAAGGATCAGGGCGAGGCTAATACCGTTGTGACACAGCGTGAGCAAACAGTAACCTGGGACTAACATGCAAGCAGTAACTGACCAAATACTAGTATAGTCATGTAATTGTTCATACTGTGGTATAGTGCATGAACTGTATCATTCTATAAACTTGACCTCCAGAAATGCATACTTGATGAACCTATATTTAGGCCATGGCTTTTCCCATGCTAAAATGTAGCATTTTGGGGTCTGCATTCTGCAGCAAGGACCTAAAATAATCTAAAATAGATGCGCGTCACTGATAATACAATATCAGTGATGCGCTTGTATTGGTCCGTGGGTCTATACTACATGTTTGCGTCTGTATGACATTGCATAGATCTAAGATTGCAATGTATAGTAGGCCTACTTGAATCTGGCAGAGAAAATATTTAACGTTTCCATATGGCAATCGAGTCTTACACTTACGATTAAGTAAAAAAAAACACTGACAAGCCTGGGACTTTTGCAAAGACAAGCGCTTAAAAATTAAAACACATTTGTATGAAGCTGTGAATTTTCGTTTAATTTATGTGCCTGTGTATAATCCCATCAGCTGAGAGATGTGATGCTGTCATGCCTAATTAATTTTCTCGGATTTTCCAATGTGGCGTCGTGTGCTGTGGAGTAGTCGCGAGGATGTTGGTCGTTCGTTTCGACTATTTTCGAGACGACGCGAGGAAGGAGGACTGGTTTCTGGGTTAAATCAACGACAAAGTAACAATAATGACCGTGTTTTCGGCGTTCTTCCCGCCAGAGTCCTTTGTTATCGGGAGCCCAAAGTTCATTTCAGCCATTTTGTGTGCAGGCACTTGTCGTCATCGTCGTCGACTTCAAAGGAAACCATGCAAGGAGCAGTTAATGTGACGATGGAACAGAATGGAGTTGGAGCGATCGAGGCTGGAAAGAGGGCAGCCGCGTGGGCGGCTGTCGATGAACTGGTTGAGGTGAGTCACGCTTTCACTCTCTGGTCGAGGGTTCAATTTCGAAACGGCCTTGTGGGTGGCCCAAAGAGCACGAGGTGTGGTTGACCTGGGTTAAGCAGTATAGCAGCAGATTCATATAGCCATGATTGTTTTCTTTTCAAAAATCGTTTTCAAATTATTAATTAGCCGTTATAAGTGAAGTTTGATTTGAGGGATCCAGTCTTGGCCTATCATTGAATCAAAACTTTCGGCATAATTTCTACAATAGCAAAAAACAGGGGCTAGATGCAGGCATACTTGATTGGCTTTTAAAGGAAACCTACCGTTTGTGGATGAAACTATCCTTTGTTAAACTAGCCCCTAACAACGCAGCTTGCAATTTATAATTTATGTAGTATTACTGTGTAGTGTTATGTACGTGTTTTAAGCTGCTTGTTATGACATGACTTCTGTCAAGAAGTCATGACATGACTTCTGTCAAGGTACAACAGTACACAGATTTACAAGATCTTCACGAAATTATCGAAGTCATGCAGCTTGTATGAAGGTCATGCAAGTTTCAATAAAATTCTCAGGCCCAATGCTTTGGAATACTCTCCCACAGGACCTCATTCAAGCTCCCATCCTTGGTCTATTTAAAGTACAAATGAAACGCTACCTGCTGTCCTCGCAGATTTAATTGTTTGTATGGTTTGTTGCTGTTTTTACCTTGCACTGCACTGTTTAGATTGTTTGCATTTGATTTGAAATGTTGTTTGAAATGATCGTGAAGGTGTACGTTGAATTGGCCGCCTGTAAACTGTTTATGTGAGAGGGTAATCCAGGCTGTATTGGGACTCTTGACCCTTTTGGATTGCCCTTTTGATACCAGCACTTGAAATGTTATAGGCAGAATTGTCATAATTTGATTGGTCTGTTGTGTGGTGTTTCAATTAACAAATTCAATCAGTCAATCAAAAATATATTGATACACTGGCAGGCAACATCTGTGGAATACCCAGGGCCATACTTTTGCTGCAAAATGGCTTGTGTCAGGATCGTATGATGATGATGATGATAATGACTGCATTAGATTATATTTGATAATGGCACTGTGGATTATGGAAGATGTACTGTAGGAGGCATTAGAGTGTATATTAATTACGTTAGATAATGACGCTACATGTATAGGTTATGTAAGAAGACAGTGGCATTGTGGCAGCCATTAGATTAAAATAATGCAGGGCCGCATTAAGACTAGTATGCAGCAGAACATTTATATAGTGCAATCTAAGAAGTTGCTCCTATCCAGTGTGGACATTTTTTCGTTAATTGATATAAGTTCACTCTTTCAGGCAAATGAAGCTTGAAAAGTCTCTTCAGCATGTGGTTTCATGTGTGAAGTTAACTTGTAGTCCTAGATAGAGGGTTAGGATAAAAAGGAGTATTTTGTTTGTGGAATGAAGTTCATTTGTGAAACCAACAGTACTGGGTAATAGTTCATGGAATAAGGTTCATCTGTGAAAATCAACAGTACTATAAAGCATGGTGCCTTATCAGATCAACAATATAATTCCGTAAATAGTAGTCTTTAAGTCGAAAAGATTTGGACAGTTTTAAAAGTCCAAAGTTTAGGGGTCAACTTATACTTAGGTCAGGCAAAGTCGCAAGTTGCATCCTTGGAAGGTTGCACCAGGCATGTATAACACAGTGCAGTAGACCTCTGATCGAAATTAAAATGAAGTTCGCCATCAACTGCTTCAGTGTTGTTTGTAGAAAATTAATTTATTAATGAACAAATTTTAAACAAAGTGAACTATTAAAATACTGTATGTGTTAATAAAGACTGGCATAATGGCCCATAGATTTATGCCGGAATCTATCTTTTCAATATAAAGTTCTTATTGACTGGGTGTATTGTTTTCAACTGTTGGCTTTTATGTAACTTCATGCTTCATCTTCAAGGTGCTACACATGTTTAGTCAACTCGTGTTTAAAGTACCCCTATTTATTTCTCAGCACGAAAAGCTTGACTTGCCTTTCCCATGTTAGCATCACAGGTAAACATCCAATGACTTTAATGAGTTATATTGGGTATTGGGGTATAAATATTCCTAGAAATTCATTCGCTTGTGCTTATAGAAAATGCTGCTAGATTTTAACAGCCTGTCAGATGAGCTCATAATTAAACTGTCATCTTTTAGTAAACTTAAATAAAAGAATGTTATTTCCAATGTCCTTCGTAAAGTCAAAAGGTAAGGTTACCATTTGAGTTCTGTGCATCCAAGATGGTCTTTGCTTTTGTCTTCATTTCGATGGATTAATTTTCGTATAGGAAATTTTCTGTGTGATGTTCTGACTTCTATTACGTCCATGCATGCGCTTCACAGTCATATTTTTTAAGCCCATTTGTTTACATGTATCTGTAGAAAGTATGGTCCAGAGGTCAAAATATTAGAGAGTAATAACCCTATTTGACCATGGCAATGTTGTACTACAGAGAATCTGTTGCTGTTTTGTAACAAATTATTTCTGATGTGTTTTCACTGTAGGATAACCAAGTGATTGGAGTTGGTAGTGGCTCAACAATTGTCTTTGCCGTGGAGCGAATAGGTAGTTGTCATTCTTATTTGCTTTGACGCTTAGAATGAAGTCGAAGAGTAAATACCCAGTGATGATGTAATGGTAAGAAGTTGGGAATAAAGTCTAAGCCCAGACAGAAAGATATTTCAAGATATTTGTTTTGCTAGCACCCATTATTGAAATTAGATATCAAATGAGTGCATCAACTGTACACTGTTGATGGAAGGATCTGACGATAAAGGAGAAGACTAACAACCCTGCCTCATATACAGAGGTTTAGAAAACATTTTGATCAAGTTTTAGTACCCATGGCTGCCTCCGCGTTTGGTTTAAGGAACTAATCTAACGAAGTTTGACGTTTGATGGCTGTTGTTTGATAGAAGCACAAATAATTTTTATTAGCGTGCAATGCATAGAAGCTTTCAGTAATATTTTAAAAATTGATTGCATTGTTCAGAAAAACTGTCATCTGTTCCAACCAATTAAGGCATATTTTAACTTGATTTATTTGGCATATCAGTTTGTGATTCTCTTGTTTAGCTCAGCGAGTGCAGTCAGAAAACTTAAAGCTAATATGCATACCGACATCTTTTCAGGTGAGACACTTTGATCTTATTTATAGCTGTATATGGTCCTCCAAATTGTAAAGTGAGGTCTGCTAAACTTTACATTGATTGGGAAAATTTTAGAAATATTTGATTAAATAGTTTATTTAAGTGAGAGTATTTGATCAGCTGTTATGAAAAGGTGGAACCAGTAAAACAGGTGGTCCAGTTGTCGCCAAAAGCCGGTGCTACTCTAAACATAACATTATATTATTAATATCTTTGAGAGTTTCTTAAACATAAACATAATAATAAACCCCAATTTTCTATGGTGAAAAATAAGGGAGGTGCTAATTTGTTCCTCCTCTGAGGCCCTTGAATCAATAGTGGATGAATCCCAAGGTTCAGAACACAGAACCAGTGTATCACAGGTCTTTCCGTTTACTTCTCAGCTTATACAGGGTATTGAATTTTAGTACTGTTTGACATAGGCATTTGTTCACAGACAACTTACTTAGGGTCATGACATGGGGTTCACTCAGCAGGCTTGAACCACAATCCTTGGATTACAGACTGAGTCAAATACTCTATGGAGTAAACTGTCATGCTAGATAATATACATGTGCTGTATAAATAACCAGATATATACACTTACAAAACCCTTGCTTTGAGATTGATATGGTTCTTTGCGATTAATATTCTTCTTGAGTTCTATGGCAGGCAGTGAATTGTTTTAGGCAAAGCAGTTGATTGTGAAGCACAAACTGGTCCTAAGCGATCTCGAATGTCACCCAGAGGTAAGCAGCAGATCAGATATCTAAATGCATCAATACAGTAGCTGTGAAGTATGTTGGAGACTATGTTTTGGATGTCTTACTGTATGTATTTGGACTTTTATAAAGCGCATTTTAGGAACCTCTCAATAGCGCTATGAACGTGGCTGTCTTAGGGATTGGAAGGCTACAACTTGGTGGTTGGCTATCATGCTTATGTGTTTCATATTGCTGTGTGACTTTGTGTGCATTACAAAGTTTCATAATTATACTACCGTAATGCTGTAGCTCCTCAGTGGTTGAGCTGTCTACCTAGACTGGACTGCCTCTGGACTGGCAAGTGCTATTTTGGTCTCTGGTGCTACATAAATCTTTTAGCAAGACTTAAAAACTGCTCTCTTTCGTTGGGACTGAGATGGGAGTGTCTTTGAGTAGATATCTTGAAGAGGGGAGGCAATGTGTGAATGCTCTGAATGAATAAAGTAATAATAAATCATAATTAGATCTTGATGAGCATTTTTCCTTCAGCATCTGTTAGGGCTGTAGAGATCATTTATTGAAATGCTGAATTGGATTATTATTGTTAGTTCATATAGATTAGAAGTACTTTATGTGCAATTTATTTGAGAATTGTGATAGTTTATTTAGAATGAGGGTTTTTTATTTAGAATTATGCGTATTTAGATTTACAGTAAATTATTTAGAATGGAGATAATTTATGGGTAGTGGGAGTTATGTAGAATAAACATATACACTTATTTAGAAGGTTGGTAACTTATTTGTATTGAGAGTTTAGGGCAGAACAATTGAAAGAAGAGATTTTATGCCCTTAGCCTCACATTTTGCACATATAGTAATAGATATTTGTAAAACAGATACAGAAAGCAACCATGAAATTATTGATGAAGGTTGTTTGAATTGTGTGTTGCCAGTTGGATATTACGATAGATGGCGCTGATGAAGTTGACTCTGAGTTGAATCTGATCAAGGGAGGAGGCGGATGTCTTACTCAGGAAAAGATCGTTGCTTCATGTGCCAAACGTCTTGCGATCATCGCCGATTACACGTAAGATCAAAGAATTAGTGATTGATATCTTTCACAGGATCGCTGCTTTATCATGTCACCTGGCACTTTCTTGGTCCCCATGCTTCCAGAGTTGGTGAATGAGTACCAACAGAGTGATTTCTTAACAAAAACTTAAGTGAAACCTAACTAATTAGCTATTCGTTCACGAGAACTGAAACGAGAAAGAAAAGGAGATTTTAAACTAAAACTAGATAAAAACGAAAATAAGATGGTGTTGAACAAAATAGAAATGAGAACAATAAAGAAAGTTTCAACGAAATCGTGAACAGTTAAGACATCTCATTTCAAAGACGATGATGCCGTGACATCAAATGCTAATGACAGCTGCCCCAGTTATCTTAGTGTGGTTATTTAATGCACCAAATACGACGATGTTATGGTAATCGAGTAGCCACCAGATTGCATGTGACCCTTTGGAACTACAACTTATTACTGATGACTTTTGTTTTTTGTAGAGATGGTCCGGGAATAGAGTTGTACATTGGGAGTTTGCTATGCATTTGCCTTTCACCTGTATTTGATTCCCACTTGTTTGTGTAAAAATTAACAATTCATGGTCCTGCCACGTACTTAACCTGTAAGAAAACAACTGTTGATCAGCCGTTTTCCGATGTGCACTTACCGAAATCTCTTTTATCCATAAGCCCTCACACCTTGTAACAAATGACCTTCTACCTTTGTTTATCACGGGAAACTGTTGACATCTAAGTAGTGGTGATGTCATGGATGCGACAGCCAATCCAGAATATCTCGGACGTAAGACATTGATGTTGAACAAATTAGAAGGCTGCAGATGCAGACACGTAGTGACAAATCTGTTAGCCAAAGAGTAGGCATCTTCGAGGGGTTTCCTAAATTGTGCTATATAAATATCTAGATACATAAACTACAGTGTAAGGCTCTTGTATTACGCTGATTTAAAATGAAAGTTTTGGACTAGCATTTGTTATGCAGCATTGATTGCCTGAATTTGAAAATTAATGAAAACTTTCTTGTTTCTGTGTAGGAAAGACTCCGTGACGTTGGGCGAACGATTCAAGAGGGGAATTCCAATTGAAGTTATACCGTTTGCTTACATGCCCGTCATGATTAAAATCAAGCAGATGTATCACGGAGTCTGTGAACTAAGAATGGCCAAAAGTAAAGCTGTAAGTTTTTGTTAATGTTAAAAGGTTAACTGTGATGTGCTTTTGGACCATTCATGTGCTTCAAAATGTCTTGATTTTCCAACTGAAAATTTGTCCCTTGTTGTGGCATGGTTACGACCTTATTAAGGCCTGGAAGAAGGGCCAATTGAACTGATTAGTCTTTGTTTTGTTAGGCACCATTTTGAATTGTTTTGACTTCAAATCACTGTAAAATTAGTATACATAAGGATTATGATTTACTATGGTCCCTATAAGAGGATCTAGAGGTGCTGTACAAATGTTCTGTTACAGTTACTGAGGTATTGTTTTGTTGCAGGGTCCTGTGGTGACGGACAATGGAAACTTCCTGATCGACTGGAAGTTTGATTCCACTTTGGACTGGAATTGGAGGGAAGTTCATACGAAGCTAAAGCTTATTCCAGGTAGGTGCTATAAGTAATTATGGAATTTCTGGGACTGTACGTCGTAGCACTTGTACGAGGTATTAAACTCTCTGCTACTAGTGCATTGATAGCATGTTGGTTTACCAAGGCACTCATTTTGAAGTTGATAGATATTTTGTTTTGGGCACATACATATGCTATATAGGCTACATAACGGTTGAGAAATGGCTTGCAAAGAAGTCCAACAGAGTGAAGTTGGAAAAATAACATAAATAGTTTCTGTCCATGTGAATCATGTTTTCTTCTGTAGCAACCATTAAAAATGTTTTGTGACAAATTTGTTGTTCAGTTTGTTGGCTGACTAAGTCAACCTCTGATTCACACAGCAAATGTTCTATTTCTTGTTCTTATATTGTGTTCCAGTAAAAAATTTGTAATAGACTTCATTCACTTTATATATGTTCTTTGTTTGGATGCACTCTGATTGGGAAAGTGGAATAGAACTTTGGTGCACTGTTAGGACACCACCTCATTATACTAAAACTTCATTATGACATGGCACTAGATTATAAGCATTCATAGTTTTAGGAAGGTTTTTCTGTAGCCATAGATGTGTGCGATAGCTTAATGATTATGGTAGTATGCTGAACTATGAACACAATGAATGGCGGTGGGTTCAAATCTTTAGCAGGGCAGAAGGATGTTTCAAGATGTCTGCTTCACTTTGTGCCCCTTAGTGAACTCTGTCATGAAATGAGTACACTGACCACGGACAGGCGATGGACTGGTCAGTGAGCAAGAAAGAGAACTGGCAGCCAGATGTAATAATTCAAGGCTTGTAGAAATGAATGTCGTTTACAATTCATGGCTGCCTAAGTGTTGGCTTATATGACGGCTCTTCTTGTTTGTATTTTTTTATTACATGCTCTTCTATTTCTTCTTCCTCGTCTTGGTGTTGCTGAGGAATCCTTGGTTAATGGATTTGTTTATCTGATCAGAAGTGGAACAAGATCTCTTGAGTTGCTTTTTGAATGTTGTAGGTGTTGTGGAGACGGGTCTGTTCATTGATATGACGTTTCGAGCGTACTTTGGTCAACCGGATAAATCGGTCAAAATTAGTGATCGCTCCAATCCTGCGTTTCCTGTTACAAACAATCACTAAAAACAGCAAGCTGTCCAGTCAAGATGACACAGTGTCTGATGCTGGTACACAAGTATTGTGGCCAGAATATGAATGGGAACTGAACACACCTATTATTACTGCAATCAGACATTATTTTGTCTGTTAGTACTGTAAGGGATCCAGAAGTGTGCAGACTGGTGGCTAAGTTAGCAACCTGGCTGTACTTCACCGATTCTTACCTGACTGGGGTTTTGTGTTAAAGCAAAAATATTTGTCTTTCTGACAACTATTTCAGTTTTCAGGATTCCTTATGACTTGCTTTAGACAATTGGATTTTTAACGTTTGGTTTTATTTTTTGTTCTCCCTAGATTTCTTATGATCTTGCTTGTTTACCTTTTTCAGGATTTGTTATTCACCATTTTAGTGTACTAGCTTCTTCAGTTTCTCAGCATTATTAGTTAGTTCACCTTTGTTTACTGTAAAAGTTTAGCAGGCCACCCATGCCATAACCTGTTAGTGTGGGAGGCAATTCATCAGCATGCCTTGATAATCAGATTGGTGGCCATGGCCAAATTGAACCCCCTTTGATACTACAAAAAACTGAATTTAATGTATGTGCTGAGGGTAATTCACACAGAAGGTGCACAAAACTGGAGTTGTCAAAGTATGATGAAGATCAGTAGTCATTTAATGGAAGTGGATTATTACCACCAGACATCACCACCCAACAATTTACATTAATGTGCATTCTAGCCACAACTAAATATTACTTTTATCCGAATGTACTCCTGATGTGCAGTGGATGCGAAAAGCATCATGGTCGGTGTTGCTCGATCTGGATCAATCACAGTGCCTTGGTGGGGATATTATGTGGCAGTCAGGTTTCAAGGCGGTTAAATGTCAAAGGTTTTAAGTGATGTGTTGTCATGGTCTTCTTTATTTTTATATGGATGTGCAATTAGCCCAGTTACTAATAAATGATCAGGTGTAAATATGCTTGTGGGCAGTTATCATTATGACTGTAATAAAAGAATAAGGGTCCATTTGCTGGTGGAATGCTGCCTACAGTTTGAAAAATCTTTCACAGCTGAAATCTTACTACTGAATTAGTACATGTTAAACCGACATTCATTACAAACAGTACTTACTGTAGTTACATATTAATTTCAGTAGACCAAATGTACATAAAACGTTTTGTATGCTGAGTGAAAGATCTGTATGACTGAATCTACAGAGAAAGAAAGTATTACAAGATAGACATTTTCATTGTTATTCATTTTCGTAATTTTCATTATTATCAGTGCTTACTGCACAATAAATCTAAAGCATGTGAACATCAAAACAGTAATTTAAAGATCAGTGCAGTACTAGAATATTGTGACAATGTAGTGTAATATTAGTAATTATGGAAACATGAAATAAGAGCAGTGTCATAATAATAGAAATACTGTGATATTACTGCAGTGTGTAGTGCAGGGATGGCGAACCTATGGCACGCGTGCCCAAAGTGGCATGCGTTGAAATTTTTAGGGCACGCAGAATTCAGAGCGTCCCCCAAAATTCAAACTTAGAAATAAAAAATCCCTGTACGAATCCACATTTTCTTTGTTGAAGGGCTTAATTTTAATTAACATCATTCAAAACGACCTTTGATATAACGTCTTTAATTCATTTTTTACGCTTTGTTAACTAAAACCTATATGAGAAAATAATTATATAATGTACAAATTTCTGCGACGGTATTTTTAAAAATGATTTAGCAGCATTTTGGCATGCACCTTAAAAAGGTTCGCCACCCCTGGTGTAGTGTATGAATAGTAATAATAGAAATATGACAGTGTCAGAATAACAAATAATGTGATACATGTATAAGTGCAGTGTCATAGGACATGTAATAGTGAAGTAACATTGTTGTGAGAGTGAAATCTTTAGCCTCAGAACAACTACTCTGAGGGCTAAATGTAATGTAAGCAGTCAAATAACTGCCACTCCCTACTGCCCCATGATTACAAGACATTGTGCTTGCTAAAGAACTGATACTGAACAAGTCATTTTGAATGAACAGTGGACTGTTGTATACTATTCTGTGAATGATGTACTTTTCAAATACAGACAGTTTTGTTAGCCCAGTGTTTGTGAAGGCTTTTAATTTTGACAATTGCTTTTGACAAGTGGGGCGTGGTGGCGCCTTGTGACCGGAGGGTTGCAAGTTCGAATCCCACTCTAGCCGCTGCGTACGGACCTTGGGCAAGTCCTTCACTCGCAAATGCTCGTGGCGCTTCGGCGTGAAAATTCCGGCACAGTATCAAATGCTGTAGTCGGGAGCGCCTCTGAGTAGTAGTTGACTTCGAGAGGCGCTATAGAAATATCCGGAATATAAATAAAAAAAATTGCTAGATTTCTTGTTTTTAAATCTCTGTTTGCAATAAAACTAGCATTTTCAAATATGTTTGGTTAGTTTTTAAATGTCATTCAAGTCTAAAGTTTCTACTTACTTATGCTTACTCACTGTAGACAAAGTTTCGGTTTCTCTGATTCATTGAATTTCAAATGAGCTTCTCTAATTACAATTTATGATATGTTTTCACTGGAAGTAGCCTTCACCTGATAACTTGTGCTTTATAATAATGGTGCTATAGAAGTGATAAGATTAGATAGATCACTAGTTGGAAAGCTTATGTTACTTCGACCAGGTCAATCGAGAGGTCGGGTGTTCAAATCCCCATGAGGGCAGAAATTTGTGCCCCTAGCCAATTCAGCTTAAACAAGTACATTGTCACTGGTAAGATTAGACTGCAAGGTAGAGGACTGGCTACCACACTTGTATGCCAAGGCCCAGAAAAATGAAGTTGCTAACACTTAATACATGTCCTCAGTTAAATTACCTATCCAAGTATTCATCTATAGAAAACTGAAACCAGTGACAGAAATTTGAAATAAGAGTACATATGGTTGTCTGTTTTGAAGTAGATGCAACTTGGATGTCGCTTCAGTTGAATGGAACTTTTGTTTTGGCTGTGAATCACCAGGGAGAACACTGACCTACACTGCTTGTTCCATCGTCGGGTCTATGGCTGACCCGTCTCTAGGGTCCACTCTGACTGACTGACGGACTCCCAACAGTAACAACTTATTGGTTTTGCAAGTCTCATGATGGCCCTTGAAAGCCCTCACTAATGTAGGACCTACGTGGAAGTTTACCCCTCCGTAGCCACTGGAAAAAGCACGTCTGTCTAATTACAAGTAGAAGACTGGTTGCTGTGTTCTTGGGCAAGTCACAGCACTCGCAGGCAAACCAAATGATGAAACCATGTAAACTACTGCCAGTGTCACCATGCCAACCATCACCTTTTGTAAAATTCAAATTCCATTTGTATGAAATCGTACTGCAAAAGCGCCCCAATGAACAGTGATTTGACACAAGAAAATAACTCGAATTGTATTATTTGAGAAAAATATCAGTGACTCAAAACCACCAAACTGAGAAAGACATTCAAATCTGTATGGAAGTAAATTTCCAGCTCCAAATACACCTGTCTCTTAGTTTACTGTGCATTGTTTTTGCCAACTGTTCTGAACGAGATTAACATCACATAGGCTAGCACAGACGCCGCAGAGGCACCTCTGATTTGCTTTGCTCTGAGTGGTGCTATAGAAATGTACAATTACTCAAATGACTTCTTTAGCACCATAATCAGTGCACAAGGCATCCGTCAATGGTTTCTGCAAGTGAAACCATAGTCAAATATCATAATCTACAGAGACAGTCCATTCTATTATAATAATAATATAATAATAATAATAAATCTGACAGTTCCAGAAACTCAAATGTCTGGCTAAGGTGGGTAACCAATTAGAGGCTTAAGCTGAGACCAGAATCATATTAAAGAACTAAGAATTTGTGAATAAATGGCAGCAGAAAGCCAAGTTCTAATGAAGCCTGAATCATTCATCAACAAACTATACAGCCAGAAAACACAGCTCTTCTGAAACAGAAATTACACGAACTAGCAACAGCTAAGAACTGTGTGTAGAAAAATTGAAACAGTTCATCACAGCTCTCCTCCTTTGCTCTCGATCTTCAAAAGTTCCACTTCAAAGACGAGTGTTGCTCCACCTACAGAAGAAACACAAAGTCATTCACATTCGTAACAGTGAAGTCATCTGCTCAAGTCGAAGACTAGCGAGTCTCTAACGTTAGTAGACATCTGGTACATGGCTTCAGAAAGCTAAAGTGGCTCGGGTTTAAATCCCTATGCTTTAAAATACTTTGACAATTTTTACTGAGCCGCTTAATACATAAACATTCTGGTTCTTACCTTACCCTACCCACCTTACTGGTATGCTACTGCTAAGTAGGGAATTAGTAAATAATAGCAAATACTAAATCTATAGACAGTCATCAGAAGAAGTGGTTTTTGAGCTTGAAAGAACATTTGGATTGCCACCGCAATCCATCGACAGGACATTTTTTAAAGCCCCAGTAATGTGATCTTTTTGGGTCTTCTGACAATGGTCCCACTTTAATTCTTTAACGACAAGAGTGTACTAAAAGCGACTGGTAAATTAATCCCCTTCACCATTAACGGATTAACACTTTAATGACCGTCGTGTACTAAAATATACGGCAAACTAATCCCCCTCGTCGTTAACGCATTAAGTCACATCTTCTAGATCTGCTCCATGTCATGCTTCATGTTAAACTTTGTTTAACAATTTTCACTGTTCACTTCTCTGAGCACTGTTGCCTACTTATGAAGTATTTACTCTTAATGACTTTAACAACATTTAGACTAGGTTTAAGGTGCTTAAAAGGCACTATATTACACTGCCAAATAACTAGCTAACTAACTAAGCAGAAGACCATAAGGGTCATCCATAAAAAACATTTGCAAAAATGACACACTTTGGACTCTCCCTCCCCGTTGTCCGCATTTTGCCTTACCCTATATCCCTCATCTTTGTGAACGTCCGTATAAGAGGACGACTGGCTACAAGACTCCTGCAGCATGGCAACACAGACTCACATACCAATTGTGCTTCTGAGTAGATAGCCTTGAAGAGGCGCTATATAAATTCTCCATATGAATCAACCATCTTCTTTTCTGCTGCACCAAACTCGAATCCACTGTTTAATGTCATGACCATTCTCTACTATGATTCTACAGTCCCTATGCACGCTGATGAAATGGTTATTGAGCTATCTACAACGGAATATTACTAATGACGAACCAATTTAGTACAGGCTCTGCCATCTGACTGAAGTTGGGAGTTTAAGGCACAGGTTGTACTGAAAAAAGTATATCAATTTAGATGCGAACGTCTGCACTGGTCATAACCCCTCCCCTTGTCTGAATTGTTCTCATTGGGATGACCCTCCTTCCCCTCATTGCAGATGTCCTTCATGGATGACCCCTAACTGTAAGGAAATAATGCTCCAAGAAGGTGGAAAATCTTATCATCACCTGGAATTTTTGGAGGCGATCCTCTGTCTCCGTAGCCTAGATCTGATGGAATGACAAGCTTCCTCTTCTCGCCCACACACATCCTGTTCAGGAAGACAATTCCTAATATTTAGTAAATCTATTAAAAACACTTATTATGAGCACAAAGTTAGTAAATCTGAATGCGTGGCACAGATGAATGCTTGTTAGCTCAGGTCAAGATAGAGTTTTGCATATGCCAGACTTAACTAGTGAGTCTTGACAAGAGATTGTGGTGGTTGATTCCAAATTTCAGGGGCACAGCAACTGAAATTGTCTGACCTAGTCTTAGTAACAAGTCAGCATCAATAGTCTAGGCAGGCAACATGGAGTAACTTAACCCTTTAACGACGACAGTGTACAACTAAAAGTGACTGGAAAATCAATGCTGTTCGCTGTTAAAGTGTTAAGAGGATATGATAGAAGGCTGGTTTACCCAGGCTTTACTATTATTCAACTGTCGTGAAATCCAACTCTGCTTTGCAACTCTCTTGTTATTTCCCTTTTCTTCATCTTCCTTTGTGTTTTTCCATGCCTCTCTTCCTCAATCTTCTACCTGATCTGTTCCTCTTCCCTTTGCTGACAGGGGCACATAATAAATGAGATTATCTTTCCACACATTAACAACAGCATGTAATAAACGAGGGATTACACGTACTTCACCATACCTTGACTGTGGCCTGTGATAATTCAGTAATCAAGGTTGCACAGTTGACAGAAGCATGTAAGAAATGAGCAGTTAACTTACCATAAGGTGAGATAAGCATGTTAGCAATGATCGATTAACTTACCACAGATTAACAGAGAAACGTAATAAAGAAATTACTGCTAGTCACCACGCCTTCTTGATTGAAGCATAAAATAAATTTGTGATTAAGGTGACAGACGCACATAATAAATGAGCAATTACCTTAGAACTAAGTCATTACACTAAATTAAGGCTTTAATCCTTTAACGATGAGAAGTATTATTTTCACAGTAGCTTTTAATGCCTCCTTGTCTGTAAAGAATTGAGCATAAGAAAAAGCAAGCATAAGCCGTAAGTACCCGAGGAGACCTTGGTCCCATCCTTTTATCACTTGTCCACTGCCTAAAGTAAATACGAACGGCTGACCACGTGGAATGCTGCTGTCAAACTCTGTTCCATCCTCAAGTTTTCCCTGAAAGTACAAAATGAACAGTCACATACCTAGGACTAAAGCACATACAGTTTACAACCCAAGAAATAAATAAATGCAGGAAGAACCAATCTCCTTTCTTAAATCCTAAGCCACAAGTAAAACATACCCTTGGACCCCTGTTGTACTGTGATGGTATGTCTTAAAATCAGATGGTAGCATGGTTGACTTATTCATTGATACATGATCATGTTGATTCTTATTTAACATGAAAATGTTAATTACAACTTCAATCATATACGAACAAGTAGCTCATACAATTAATTCTGCCAGTCCTTGTCACTGACAAAAGATTCAGTCTCCAGTCAGAGGGCTTAGAACTGTCAGTGGGGCTCCCATGCAACTGTATACATAGCTTACACGTTTATCTGGCTCTGATAGCGCAAGTGTCTAATGCACGACCACTGGTACGCAAAGACCATGGCATCAGCTCAATATCCCAAAGTCAGCCCACTCAGACAGACAGACAGACAGACAGACAGACAGACAGACAGACAGACAGAGACAGACCGACAGACAGCCAGATAGACAGTAGGCCTATGCTGGACAAATCAGTATTAGAGCAATGTGATGAACAAAATCACGTAACTGTATAATGCATAGACAAGGAGTCTCCCTTCTTTGATTTGACTTTACATTCTTCTGGGTCGACTCGTTTTTTTATGCCGATTTGGAGCCCTTTCTTCTTGGCATCTTTCTTATCACCTGTTGCAGCTGACACTCCAATTGCGACAGCCACCACAAGTGCAACGGCCAGTGCATACAACGATGGCTTCATTGTTTATTGCTACAAACATAATGCACACATGGCAAAGCACTCTGCATAATAATGTATGTATGTATGTATGAATGTAATACCAGGTATGCATGTATGTACACATGCTTGCAAGTTTATATGCTTGTTTGTACGCATGTATGCATGCATGCATGCATGTATGTAGGTAAGTAGGTATATACAAAGATACATAATTAGCACTCAATATACAGTTCTCAAAAGACTGTAATCTGATATTTATACAGCGCCTTGTTCGGGCTTTTCAAAATGCGCTCATCTGTATTATGTTGCGCATAGTATACCGCCGTTTAACAATTTCGCCGATTATGTATCTTACCAGCTGAAATACGGAGAAAATGAACCTGTTTCAAGCCAAGACACGAGTTAAATTATGCATTCTGCGATAAGCCAAAACGCATACGTGTCTTGATTCACTGAATGAGAATATGACACGTCCTACATTCAAACACGCCCTCTAGCAACGTGAAAGAGCAGGCGAATTAACAGTTTCAATAAAGGCTAACAACTCTGAAACTTTACAAGAACTCTATGTGCAAATTAATTTTAAATAATTATAGTCCTGCCTGAACCTTTCAAAGATTTTTTCTTTAAATTTGTTAAACTCGCAAATTTAAAATCGATCAATCATACAGGTCCTGCACATCAACTAATTGAATCTGGCTCTTGTTCCCGATCTTCACAAATTGCAAAGAGTAAGTAAGTCCGACATCCTTTACTGCTGTAATTATTTATACTGTGCTTACACTGAGACTGTCCTTGAGTTTATTCACGGCATAAGATCTGTTGTTGACATCAATTCGCATCTGATGTGAAAGCAAAGCACAGAAGCAACTCAAAGATATTGGCCAAAACCACAAATTAGGTTCCATAGCTCTTCACAAGTCCGAATTTGGACCTGCCCGTGCACGGCTAAAGACTCTAAAATCTTTGGCTAAAGGCCTAAAGCTGACTCAGTAAGCCATTTCTTGGAATTAATTTGCTTGAGCGTAATCGTAATATCCAAACTTCTAAAGCGCCATTCGAAGGCCAAGCGCAGGGCACCAGCCTATTCATGAGCCGCGTGACGAGCCGTGGTTAAACTCAAGGACAGTCTGAGTGTAAGTGTAAGGCAGTAACCGATCAGATCAGAGGGGTTTTTCTAGAGAGTAGTCCAAAAGAGGTCCAAGTCCGGTTTCCAGAAGGAGGTTCCAGAGAGTAGTCCAAAAGAAGTCCGAGTAAGGTTTCCAGAGGGCCAGATAAAGAGAGGATCGAGGCAGAGCAGCTGTTAAGGCGGGTGTCGTTTAGGGCGAGAATAATTGGAGGGCGGAGGATCAGATGAATCAGAGTAGGAGTACTTGAAAAGGTGAGACTTCAGTTTTGAGTGGAAATTAAAGCCCGGGGTTATAGATAGAGGAACACGAGGAGGATTATAGAGGACGAGTTGCAGTGATGATGGAGGAACTGAGCGCAGGCGATATGCTATTTATGTCTTTGGCTATCTATCTTTGGCTGTCTGTGGCTGTCTGTCTTAATCTGCGATGAATGTCGTTAAAAATTATTTCTGCTTTTTATTCGTTCTGTTTGAGGTAGTTTAAGACTTGAAAATGACAGCGTCTCTCATTACTGCGCATACAACTTTGAATCACGCTAATGCACGCGATCTGTGTAGGCCCTAATCACCGCGTTGTCCCACTCGCAATACTTGCGCTAAAGCATTTCTATCAGTGACCTGTTTCGCATTCCTTCGCCCGGTTACTACAGACTCGTTGCTAATCCGACAGGTGTTCTTTTACGAAGCATAATTTGTAAGTTTGTATTTAACGATGTCATCCAATGACGATTTGGGCGACGGACTTAAAAAGGTAAAGATAGGCCTACTATTGGTAGTTATTATATTGAGTGTTGATGTTTAATAATAATAATCAACAATTCAATGTGCAGGTACCGATAGGCCTAAGAGACACTGTAATTGTAAATTCCGCATTCACCCAGGCTAGAAACCCTAGCCAATTTCCAGAGGGCCAGATCAGAATGACTATAATGAACACAGTCCGCCGAAAGATCAGGCGACGAGGGATAGAACTGCGAGGGATATGGCTGCCCACCAGCTGGCCTCTCGCCCTTATATGCTGAGGCTAAGCAAAATGAAGTCGCTAGCACACCCATGGTTGTCTTTTAAGGGGCTGTGTTTTTCTTAAACCTGTGTAAGTGTGCATTATTGTATGTCGATCATGAGCACATCTTTCTCGCAAGTCTGGCTAACACCATCAATTGAAACCTTTCAACAAATAATGACACCATAAGAAACGTTTTAAGTTAGCAGGAATGCACAGTGGTGGTTCATACCGGTCTCTTGCTGTTACATTTTTCAGCACTTCATGCTTTTGGTGCATTCGTTCTTAACATTTTTCACCCTGGACCGAGTTTCCATCTCGCTGTGCTAGGTTTTGCGAACTGTGAGGCAAGAGTTTCCATGTGCAACTAATCGAAACACTTTAGATCGCTGTTTTTAGTCAGTGGGAGTTTGAAGACCCAAGCCTCAGTATATTTTAATAAAATTTTACCTTTGATACAATTTCCAATAACTCATTCATCTCTTACGTGGGCTCACATTCCCCAACCCCTTAACCCCTGTAAAGTTGCATTCAAAAATTGGCCGTATGAAAATTTTTTGTGAAGAGCACATGGGAAAGGCTCATACATATATATATACATACACGCATACATACTAGCCTAGTATACATCTATTCATACATACATACATATGCATAGGGCCTATGTGCATACATAGTTAATTATTTACTGTGTAGTTACATGTCCACTATGCACAAGACGAAAACAAATGACACACCGGGCACAAGACAGGGAGTCCTGGAGGAGAGTAATCAAAGGCACAGTGGATACCTACGGGCTATCAGCCCATGGACGATGAAGAAGAAGAAGAAGTTACATGTACATGCTGACTAGTTACATACATTGCATACATACGCACACTGAGATAAACACTTGCATACGTACGTCAGCGTGTGATTGCATTAATTACATGATATGGTTTATAACAAACAGTACTGTTTATTGTTGTTTACAAAGTCGTCCACGCAGAATCGTAAGTTGGGAAAGTTTGCGGCTGCTATTACAGCAGGGGAGGTTGATGATGATGATGATGCTTTTAGTCTTGATACACAGGAGACCAAGCCTAACTTATCAAAAAGCGTACGTTCGTTCCGCTTTTCACGTTCCATGTTATGTGCTTAATGTTGCTCACTCAAACACATGCAACATGATCCAGCTTCTAGAATAAGTTGTGGAATCAGTTTTGCCAAGATGTTCACTGACAGCCATATTCATTGGGCTTAGGTGGGACCCATAGATGGCCATCATCCCTGGTAGCAGATTTCTCCACTCTGCAATGCATGGCGACTTGGTTGTTTCATCGGCCCGAACTGCCACAATCCAGCATAGAAGTTTGGTGTGGTTGGCCCATCCTCCTGGAACAAGCTGCCTAACAACCTGCTACATGAGCCTGTCAGCCTCTCTTTGCCTCTTTTCCACAAACGCTTGAAGACCGTTTTCGTTTGATAGTTGTTTCGTTGTATTATGTCTTGAAGTAGTGTTATATAAATTTGCAATTACCATTACCATTACCAATTACCATAGTGTGGACTTGTTTATGTGCTCCCAGTTGATGTGCCACTCTGCTTAACGCAAAGTTTTGTTATGTCCCCCCCCCCACCCAAAAGCTGTTAACTTAACATGCCATACTGGTTAACATACCATAACAAGAAAATATTGACTTTTCAGCATTAACCCTTTTAACACATGGCCTGGTTGTGTCGTAAGACATGTCCCTGTCCCTCACTGTACATAATTCGTCCTGTCTTAGAGAGCTGTTATGTCAATAGCATCTGTACCTGGGTGCAGGTCTCAGCTCTGCATCATGTGTGGATCTGGTTGTTCCTTTGTCCGATGATTCCACAATACAACATGGTAGCTTTGCTGTAGTAGTCCCTCCATTCTGTGACATGACCTTCTTGTCCTTTCTCCGCCCTTATTTGCCACCAATGACGACCATTCTGTTCGGTTGTGGTTTTGTGTTGTCAGACTGGGAACACCCTGAGGAGTTATCGTGAGGAGACACTAGACAATAATTGTGCTCCTATGATTACGATTGTTGGTCCGCTATAGGCTCAATGAATGTGGCTATCTTGGTGGTGCCAAATTTTCACCAAATTTCTCTTCCAGATATACTGCAATTTCTGACCTACTGCGATTAAGAAAGTGGAGTCAAAATTTAATTAATGGTCATTCAAATATTCTCCAAATTTTTATTCAGTTGTGGAAGTAAAAACGTTTTCTGCTTCAGTTATCTTTGACACTCAAATTATGACAGTTGAAGTGGCCTAAGCATGGCCAGTGTTTGGTTCGTTTAATTTTGGGTTTGGTTCAGGTAGTGGTCAACATTTTACGCATTATTCTCCAGAAGAAATAATGAAGCAGTTTTTAGGATGTACTGGACACCATTTTCGAAGGCACGTTGGTTTAGGTTTCACGGAAACAATGGAGACATTTGCCTATGAAAGAATTTTTTTATTTAAAGCTAAATTGTATTGAACTGAGTTTGGTTTGTTTGATATTATGGAATTGCTGTAATCAATTTGATTCGGTTTGCTATCTCTGGAACAATTCTCAGTTCAGTTCATTTATGCTACGGTAATGTTCTGGTATGATTTCTTAAGAAAACCAGATCAACTTCAAAAAGTTTACTTGCTTATGGTTTGGTCAGAAGACTCTGCAATTCAACTTCAAATATATCAGTCATTTTTCGTAATCAAGATGAAGTTTTAAGCTTGTCTACACTGCTTTACATGTGGCTATATTTCATGATCTTGGCTTATGTATATTCCTTTTACTAACTCCTCTAACACTTTAACGACGAGTGTGCACTAAAATTTATGGAAAACTAATCCGTCTCGTCATTAAAGGGTTAATCTGCCTTCTTATAAAATTCTTCCTCTTCAAACTCCCTTCTCATGAAACATCATTTCAAAACTCGTTCCTCGAATATGGACCATCATAGAAAAGAGTTTGCTATTAGTTGATAATTAAATAAACGTCTGTTATGGCTATATTGATCTACATTCTGCTTAAAGTGATGCGATGTGCTTTGATGTGTTATTTTGAGATATTTTGTGTTATGCTGTGTGTTACGCTATTTTATGTTATGTGTTGTAATGTGACAACATGATAATGTCATCACATCATCTTTTGTTCTGTTAATAATGTATGGCATATAATATGTAATTTGTTTGAATAAGTACATGTACTTAGCTTTAAGTTCTAATACACGTGTGAAGGTATTGTTTTGTGCTATATTGTTATGTTCTGTTATGTGGCATATATTCTTTTGTCGTGTTATGTTGTATTTTATTGTTTTATATGTTATGTTATACTGTATTATGCTGTTTAACATGTATTGTTATGTGTTAATATTTAGATGTTATGATTATTGTATTGCTATTGTTGTGCTTGCTTGAGCTTGAGCTTAGATTCATTCTTCTCACATAGCAGTTGACACCCATTGTACTGGCTATGCTATGCTATACAGTGTTATGCTACTATAGTACTATAGAGTAGAAAGACCAAGAGACACAGAGACAGACACACAAAAGGAGAGACAGATGATTAGAGAAACACTATATGATGTAGAACATATGGGACGGATACCATCATTATTAGCATAATATAAATTCTTATGGTGAAAATTGTGCAAAATGAAGGTCATGTTCCAAACAACAACCAATTTGTCTATGTGTGTGAATGATGCTAATGCAGTTTGAAAAGGTCTCCACTGAGTGTTTCACACAGACATGTGAAGGCCAACCAATGAACTGTCAGCGGACCAGGTTCCATCGTTAACAACTGTATTCATGTGTGCATTTAATTGGACATTTATATAGCACTGGTTTAGCAAGTTCATCAACGGTGCTCGCAGATCAGCGACTCAGTTCAAGCGAGAAGAATCTTCACGTGGTAATGAACTAAGATAGGAGAAGGATCCAAAGTTGTTCCCGTTTCTGTATCCTCGAAGCGTCTCTTGGACTCTTTCTGTCGCTGAAAGAATGTATTTTTTTCTGAGTTGTAATGACCTGAGCAGGCTATTACAGAATTGCATTGTATGTGCAGTTGTGGTAATTTATTAGTAATTAGTTATTAGTCATTATTTATTATATTTATTAGTCATTATTAGTTCCATTATATAATTAATTATTTTTTAATTCTGAGGGAACATTTTTACCATGCACTTCTTCACATGGCTTGGTGTTAGTGATTGTTGAATTATTGTCTGACTGACTGACTGACTGACTGACTGACTGACTGACTGACTGACTGACTGACTGACTGACTGACTGACTGACTGACTGACTGACTGACTGACTGACTGACTGACTGACTGACTGACTGATTAACTGTCTTATATATTAGGTAAACATGTTAATATGTATATAAATCTTTAAAGGTTGTATTCTGCTAGATAATGCAATTTTTCTGAACATTTTAACTGTTTTTCTCCACCATCCATCCATCCATCCATCCATCCATCCATCCATCCATCCATCCATCCATCCATCCATCCATCCATCCATCCATCCATCCATCCATCCATCCATCCATTCGTGGCATTGGTACTGTATTTTCCAGAACCACCATTCTAATGCATGTGCTGGAGCCGAAAGGCCCTAATACTGACTAATGCCATAGGCGTCCGGAGGGGGGCGCAAGGGGGCGCATTTGCGCCCCCTGGATCTTGCAAATTTTTTATAAAAGTAAAATCTTTTGATTATTAGGATTATTACAACAGTCCCAACACAATTTTCAATGCGAAGAAACACTTTATTATTTAGGTAAAGTCCTTGATCATAATTTATATTTTATTTTCTTTTCTATGCAAATTTTTTTATGCAAAAGCGTAGGGGGCGCAAATTTTTTTGCCCCTCCAAAAAATTGTTGCGCCTCCAAAAAAAATTCCTGCAGACGCCCATGACTAATGCTGATACTAAAAACACTGATTAGGCCTAATACTAAAGTACTTATAACTTATGCTAACAATAACAATACGGTACTAAAACTTAATCCAAATACTGATGCAGAAGCTAATACTAATGGTAAAGTTGTTAAACACGAGACTTGCCAGAAAGTCTCCAACACCATTGACATGAAGCCTTCACGTGACGTGGATTATTGGTTATCACATTTAAACTCGTCATGAAAATCATTGACTTTACTCTGTTACCGTTTCATGACAGGGTAATGGACTGCAACCAAAGCCGTCACGGAAGGGTGGTTGGGGCACAGATAGTTCCAGGTAAACACATTGTTTCTGGTATCGTCCTTTCCTTCCAGGTGCTCGTGGCGGATCCAGAGAGGTTGGGGCAGAGGGTCAAGACCATACTTAACTTCACAGATTTTACATTGCATTTGGTTGTACAGACACATTTTTAATTCTTGACAACCATTTGTGGTCAGTTTCAAAATTTTCGAAGACCTTTTCACGTTTTGTAGATTTTCATATTTTTATGACCAGTTTTGGAATTTTCCATATTTTTATAACGTTTTGTAGTTTTTTGGTTTTTATGATTTTTGTAGTTTTTCTGTTGTTATGCCCGTTGGTAGTTTTTCAGTTTATTGGACCTTTTGTAGTTTTTCAGTTTTTACTGCCTTCTGCAACCCCACACATTTCATGTATGGTTGGGGAGGGGGTGATGGCTTGACTTTCCAAACTCAGATGGGGACATGCTGGGTTGCCTCTGGATCTGCCAATGTTTCAAGATTGTCTTCATCTATCTCATTCTTTGCATGCAAACCTTTTGGATTTTAAGCAGTTGATGTTGGAGCATCATCAACAAATATTAATCTATGTAATCTCACAGCTGGGACTGAAATTGCTTTATGCTATCTCAGTGTTTTCTTGTCGTTTTTCTATCTGTGTAGACTTCATTCTTTTGTTGTTTTGCGATTATATGCTATGCCAAAGGTTGGTATAGTGCAAATGGAAGATTTTCACTTGTGTCTCTCAATCGGACTTTCAATTCTTTGCTTCTCTGGACTTTTGAAAGAATAACTGTTTTTAGAATGTTTTCCTTTTCATCAATATTTTGGCATGCGCACTGATTTGCTTAGCAGTCACCAGTGAATAACGCCTCAAGTGTTATTGGAGTGGATTTAGATAAGAATTTGTGTTGTAAGAATTTTGTTTGTAAAGATAACTACTGCAAGTAGGTTCTGGTCAACTATGACCAGATAACTTCTTCCTTAGACATTTCTTATGTGCCTAAAACTTCTCTATTTTGTCTGGTTTTGTGTTTTTTCTGAATATGCACTCTAAGATCGTTCAAGAATACAGTTATTAACCTGATATGACTATCGTTTGTGTTGTCTCATTATTTTCAATTAATTACTTTTCTTAGTTTTGTTGTTTAGAATTTTCAACTTCTTTGTGTTTAATTTTGCTGTTTCCTTGACTTCTAACATCTACCAGCAAGAGTAAAAAGAGGTCAGTTGTTTTATTCTGTGCTAATTTTTCTCATTCAACAGTTTATCTTTTTCTTACCATTTTGTTCAGTCTAGATCATTCATTTTTCGTACCTACATTTTTGTGGTTTTCTTGCAATGTTTTTTGACATTATGGTGCAGTTTGAGGTGAGTTTCTGTGCAATATTTCGGTGCAGTTTTTTGTGAGATTCTGGTGCATATTCTCTGAGTTTCTGGTGCTGTTGTTGTGTGAGATTACAATGCATGTATTTATGTGTGAGCTTTTAGTGCATATTTTAATGAGTTTCTTATGCATTTTTGAGCAGTGCTGTATTTCTAATGGGGTTAGTTGTGTGATGTCCTTACCGGGTAGTTGTAGGTGGATGTGCCATTATGTTTCATGTTACCACAATGATTCACATTGTGTAGCTTCTCGAAAACCTCGATTGATGCCACACATTTCTCTGTATTAAGGTTACTTTACACTACTCTTACACTGTGCTAACTTGGAAGGAAATGGATGTTCTAATCTAATGACTTCTATAACGCCATTGCAGTAATGTCCGAGACATCAGTTGATGGTTGGAGTGAAATCGCTATCAAGTATCATAATCCATGGAGAGCTATGCACGTTGAAAGCTGATAGACCAGGGAAAATAGGAAGCCCGATGTTAATCTGTTTATATTTGGATATAATCAGCTTTATTTCATTTGATTAACTGATGAAACAATCCAAAGACAAAGGCATGGGCGTCCGCACATGGGAACGGGTTGCTCCCCCTTGGATTTTGAAAATATTTTACAAAACTTAAAAAATCTTTTGATTATTATGATTATTACAACAGTCCCAACACTATTTTCAGTGTGAAAAACACTTATTTAGGCAAGACCTTAACCATTATATGTTTTTAAAGTTGTCACGTACTCTGTGTTCATGAATAGCTATTCCGTGCAAAAACATCAGTTTGCCCCCAACCCCCTAAAAAACTACTCCCTTTACAAAAATTCATGTGGACGCCCATGGACAAAGGTGTAATTGGGGCAATTCAATCGGAGCATAATTGGTGCAGCTATCCATTTTATGTTCTGAACACTTGTGTTGGGCTTTTTAGTAGCCTCACAGGTGGGCTACTTGTGTACAGGATGGTTTAGAGTTGTTTTCAGTTCTGATCAATACAGAATCTGAAACCTGAGTCTGAAAAGTTGCTTATGAAATTCTGTTGTTTGCTTTCAGGAACGAATCAGAGGCGGACTTTGAGGAGTAAGCGACATAACTGTTCTATCTTACATCAAATTCTATCAGCGCATGGTAGCCATGATCGTTAGGCCCACAGCTGCCAGTTTCAACCGGTGGCATGTTGTGGGTCCTACTAGAGGACCAATGAAATTGGCTGTCTAGAGTATCTTTTCAGTATCATTCAGTCTTATGTGATTCTATCTAATCTCATACATACTTGTGTAATCTAATCTTATCTCTTGTGTTATAACATAATCTGTTTTGATATCGGATCTAAGAGGTCCTCCATTAAGTACGTCCTCCAAAATGAGAGGGTTAGGTCAGCCAGATGCAAAAAATGCGAACATGGAGAGGTTTTATGCCCAATTCGGATGGATACAAATATTTCAGTATCGGGAGCAAAAACTTACTTTAATTGCAGTACCAACATTAATTAATTTAGCAAATTTATAACTCTGATTACATTCATTTTTGTCAGTGATCGACTTCGGCCAAAAACTCAACCAGAAGATGACGCAGGAGCTGAATCAGATCCAGGTTCTAATCTAATCTTATTTCTTACAATCTAATCTTAAAAAATCTAGGCTAATCAATCTAATATAAACTTATATCAGCCAACTTAATATAATCTATTTATAATCTAGTCTAAAATACGATATTGAACATTGAGTACTATAACGAGATTCAAGCAACCGTCAGCGTGTCAAATGCTGAACCCTAAAAATCTGATTGGTCCACTTTTTAGGCCACCACTTTTTAAGCTTAGTTATGTTCCTTCTTGCAATGTTGCCTCTGAGTAGCCCTCGTTAAGAGGCACTATATAAGTGTCCTAATGAATGAATGAATTTTGGTTACTCAAATCCCAGCCAAGATAGGAAGATAATAATAATAATGACCTTTTTCTTTATTAATTCAAACCGACAAATGCAGTAAGATTACATTGAGATGATTTGAGATATTGTGCCACTTGCGCCCACTAGCGAATCAGCAATTAACGGAGTACAATGAACTTATTCTGTCGGGGGTGGGGCTCAGATGGCGAGGGAGAGGACTGGCCACCCACCCTCAAGCGCTGGAGCTAGGAAAGTGAAGTAGCTAATATTTCATGTTCGTGGTTGCCTCTATGTGTTAACTCAGTGGTCTGCTCTTCTTCTTTTTAATCTTTTTTAAATTAAAAGCTCTATATAATGGCTACAGTACTTTATTGTCTGTAGATGTTCCATTTATTCCGGAACTGGAGGGAGAGACCGTGATGAAAGGAGGTCGAGGCCAGGGAGGACAGGTTGCCATGGCACCAGTGTACGTGTATTCTTCCCTTCTGTCCCCTCTCTCCATCATCACGTCTCATCAGATCAAATCTAATCAGAAGGCTTCTGTAGCGCCATTGTTGTTGTTGTTGTTGTTGTTGTTGTTGTTGTTGTTGTTGTTGTTGTTGTTGTTGTTGTTGTGCACAAGGCATCAGTGAAGGCATTAGCAAAACCTCATTCAGAAGTCACAATCCCATGGAAACAACCAACGAAGATCACTGAGGCCCCAGTTTTGTAATCGTAATCGTAATCTACAAACTTCTAAAGCGCCACTCGAAGGCCAAGTGCAGGGCACCAGCTTATTCACAAGCACTGTGTCAATTCACTAATCTAAAGGGTTTCCAGAGTAGTCCAAAGGAGGTTCGAGTATGGTTTCCAGAGGTCCAGATCAAGAGAGGAGACCGAGCAGCTGTTAAGGCGAGTGTCGTTTAAGGCGAGAAGAATTGGAAGGCGGAGGATCAGATGAGTCAGGTTCTAGAAAAGACGAGACTTAGTTTTCAGTGGAAAGCCCGGGGGTGATAGATGAGGAACCTGAGGAGGAGGATGATAGAGGACGGGTTGCAATGATGATATAGGAAGTGAGAATCTGCTGAACTCAGGTGGGAGATCGTTCCAGAGGCGTGGTGTTGTGGATATGGCTTCTAGAGCGCCATAATTGTAATGCGTAGAGCACCAATTGATAGTCACAAGTCCTTGGCATACCTTTATTCCGAAATCGCAGGCCATTTGACAGAACCAGTCAAGAACCCTATTCTGATAACCTCTGAAAGCATTCAGTGATCTCTACTTATTTCGTTTCCTCTATTCATACTGTGTGGTTTGGGAATTAATAATAATAATAATCGTCATTTAATATCTTCAAACTGACAATAACGCAGTATGATTACAAATCAGTATGAACGGATGATCACAAGTTATTACAGGAGTCGAATTTAACTGTAATTGCATCCATTCCTACAGTTATTTTAGCTGATATCACTGTCAATAGGTCTTCGTAATCCTGGGTATTCTCTACACTCTCACAGGCAAACGATTGCTGTAAAATAAATATTACTGTTACACACGCAGTGTGTATGAAGTTTGTTTATAGTGCTGTTAAATTGAGACCATGTAGCACGTGGTGTGATGAAACATTGCTTTTTGTGTTTTCAGCGTGGCTGTAAATCGTGTTGCAACTTACAAGGAACTGGATTACGAACTAGCAAAGCATTCCACTTTTCTTTCTCTGGTAAATGAATGCAATATTTTGTCAAGTAGAAATAGTAAAATTATAATAAAGCTTACCTTATTTCAACTTAATTAATTGTTATTGTAATTGTAACCGAAAACTTATATAGCGCCACTCAGATCAGCGGCGCTTTCAACCCGCATCAATGCCAGCACCGGCAAAAAGGAAAGTTTTCAGGCGTCAACGGAACTGGAGAGGAGAGAGGGCAAGAAGCTCTTGGCGGAGAAACAAGGGGAGACAGTTCCAAGCAGAGGGGCCAACATAGGCGAAACTTCTGGATTAATTAATGTTACGGTACCCTAATTCACCGTATTTTGCGAACTCCTTAGCTCTGCAGTACAGAGGGGTTCTCTTGAAGAGGTGCTACCAATATTGTGCTACCTTGATTACCTTGTAACCATGACAATGTTTTATTACCTTCTGTTCAGTTACCTTGTTTTAGGCAATGTAGCCATGACAGTGTTTGTATTTCTATTTCCTAGGATAATGAAATTGATCTGAAGCTGTTGGCAAAGGGTCTGTGTTCCGAGGCCGAAGTGACAGCCGAGGTAATGAGAACTCCTTTATGTTACAGCATTTACTGAAGCGCTAAAGACACACTGAAACTGAGAGACGGAGATAGAGACAGGGAGACGGAGACAGAGAGATGGAGACAGAGACAGAGACACAGAGATGGAAACAGAAAGACGGAGACAGAGAGACAGGCTGACAGAGAGACAGGCTGACAGAGACAGAGAACGTTATAAAGTGCCAATTAGAAACAAGGAAACAGAGAAAATTATCTTAGTGTATACATTGAAACTTCAACTGTGAAGATGGAGGAGAATTTGTTGGTCTGGTAGGCCTAGTGCATGTCTGTGACAATCAGCCACCAATGGATGGGAGACTTTCCAGAGGCATCTAACCCGAGTCAAGGAGGAAAATGCCACACGGTATGTGTTTAGAAATTTGAGGCAGAAAAGGAAATCAAATTTACAGATAAGATGCAAACATTTGGAAGTTACATTTCTATGCCTGTAACATTTCAACATGTTTTCTGAACGTTGTCTGTGCATTGGCTAATGAATATTCATGAGGAGCTTTCATCTGGTGGTTGTAGACTGACATCACGTGGGAATGGGATCAGCTTTTTGCGGAAGTGACCTCTGACCTTCTCACTGAATGGGAGAGCCAGGAACAGGGACAGGAGAAAACCGGGGCTTGATGACGTCACTGGCTATGTCGCCTATGAGGCCAACTGGTGTTATAGTCATCTTTCATCAACAGTTTTTCTTAAGGAAACAGTTGTTTAATCGAGCAGCTTTCTTTTCTACTAAACCAGTGTCTGCGAATGACAGACACCAATGTGCAAAGACATAAATTGTTTGGTAGTAAAGCACAATCACTGTGGCCTCCTGAAGCAGCAGAGACTAATGTGGAACACTCGCACACATCGATTGTCTGCTCTTATAGCCACTGGTAAATGTAGATTGTAGAAGTTCTCAAAAGCGCTCCAGGTTGTGAAATTTTGGAGAGCACCTTCCATAGTTAATGGAACGAGAAAACATTGGTCAGTGTATCGTATTTAAATGTAGAGAGATAGCATCTATATCAGCGGTTTTCAAACGGTGGTATGCGTACCACAAGTGATACGCGAGGTGTCGCTAAGTGGTACGCGAAAAAAAATCAAAAAGATTACATACCTAAAATTATATATTAAATTTTTTAATTAGTCTACCTACGGTCCTGTGCTAATTGCAAGTGGACTTTGCACTCGGGTGTTGTTTTTGATATGACCTTTGCTGGTGGTATGCCAACATTCGATTTTTGTACCTGGTGGTACAATAAAAATAAAGGTTGAAAGCCGCTGATTTGTAGTATAAGTTTAGGGGCATCAAGAATTCAGTGTAGATGTAAATCATGTAATGTAAGTGTAAATCTCCACACAAAAGCCACAAAAGTCAGGGAGACCAGCTTATTCACTGGCGCTGTGGAGGCTTATGCTGTTGATCTATCACCACTAGCCGTATTATTGGAAGAACTAGCTGTAACCCATGAAAAATCACGGTATGTAAATTTATTTTAGAAACTTTAATGTGCTTGAGAGTAAAAATGTAAAAAATACACAAGCTAAATTGTTATCATTGCAATAATTGTTTGATTGCAAAATTTTTGTAAATGTTCGATGCTTATCGTTTTGAGCAGCAATTGTCCTTGTTCATGTAATAGGCTAATTGATTTGTTGGTCGAGTGCAAAGATGTTACTAGGTGAGGGTCGAGTCAATGCAACATACAATTGACCATGGGTGCAGAGACTGGCTCTTTGAGATAGACATCCACTAGGTTGAATAGGTTGAATGATTGTCCTTGTGCTTTATTAATAATCAGCACAAATGCCAAAATGATGGGAAACTGACGTCGTCGCATTGTAAATGGCAGTCGGGAATCACTGGGTTCTAAGTTGAGTCGTGGAATGAAAACTGGATCCTAATCGTAGCAGCCAAATGAATTTCACACACTTTATCACTTGGCTTCGAGCCGGCCTGAGTGAATGACGGAGGTTGGGAGACCCGGCCCTCCCTCCATCCCTCCATTCCTGGCATGGAGGGAGGCGTGCATGAGGCGTCCGTGTTGGCCATAATAAGCCCATAGCGGGTTACGCGACGGAATAAAACGTACATCGGAAATTATATTCGTTGATTTGATTTCCCTTGTAGGCTATGTATATAATTGTATACGTATATTTATATGAGTATGTTTTTGCATGTAGGTCAGTGACGTTTTCAGACTTTAATTCAAGAGGAGGCAACTCCGGGAGACATCCAGGTGTAGTAGGGGTGCGGAGGCAGTGGCGGCGATCTTGTTTGACAGGTGGGGGGGACATTCTTGAACTGATCTGGTCAAAAAAGAGTTTTGAACTGATCTGGTCCAAAAAAAGGTCAAAATTTTTTTTCGCGCTCACGCGCGAACAAATTTCACAACTCTAGCACGAAAAAATTTGATGACCTTTTTTTGGGCTTTCTTCAAAATTTGGGCGGTCCGATGCATGACGTGTCCCCCCACTCTTAAAGGTGGGGGGTCTTGTCCCCCTCGACCCCCCGGGATCGCCGCCCATGTGCGGAGGTATAACCCACGGAAAATGTTTGAAATCTAAAAAAGCAAGAGAAGCAACTGCCTCCTCTTGCCTCAGTGTGGCTACGCCTATGGTGTAGGTAGGTATACGCGTATGCATGTGTGTATCTATAGATCAAGACATATGGATGTTGCCCATTTTAAGTAGGCCTACCTCGTAAATCTGGTGCACACGTGTATATAACTGATTTTAAAAAGCGTGTTTTGACTTTAGTTTTGACTTTTGGAAAATGTTTGACGAGCAGAGTTCAAGGTGCCAAAACGTGTTTGCGGACTATTCAAGAGGGAAGGTCAAATGCAGAAGGCCGATGAACTCATGGGGACAAGTCAATGTCCAAAGTGCGGCACCTGATTTATCCCTGCTGGCATGGAGTTTGGTCTCCCGGGCTTCGTGTTGTATGGCGTTGTCTTCCCACCAGATGAGGCTTCGCAATCTTCCCCTTTTCCCCCTCATCTTCCCCTTCCCCTTCCTCCCCCTTAAATGGTGGCAAGAGGAACCTCGTATCGTAATTGTAATCTCCAATTTTCTAAAGCGCCACTGTAAAGCTGAGCGCAAAGCACCAGCTTATTCACGAGCGCTGCGACGTATCCGAGGGGTTGTCCAGAGAACCAAAATGCCTATTAATCCTAGGCTTGTTATCTCCATATTTCATAAACGCCCAAATGAGCGAAGCCCTTGGAACCAAACTTCATATACACTCGATCTAAACGAATATCGATTATTCAAATATGGCTATATTATAAGTTCTGCTCCAGCGCGTTCGAACACCGACAAAAGCCTAAGCCACTGTCCGAAACGCAGCCGGAACCCGGCAGCGATCGTCTGAAAAGAAGCCCAAATAGCAGACGAGTGGCCGGCAGAGGTCGCGTTCAGTCGACCTGTACCACGGCTGATTTACAACGATCGGACATCGGCGCCTCGTGCGCGGGATCGCGTCCTCGTCCGACACGTGGCAGGCGTCAATGGACATCTGCACCGGGCACATGTATATATAAGACACACGTGTTAGAATTCTATTATCGTTATTATAAACGAATCTGCTACCGTGAACAGCTATGAATACGTCGCAAATCCTGAATCTACTACATCTGTGAACTTATTATTATTCAAAATATTTTACCTGAGGTATGTGTAATCGCTCAGGTTTTAAAAAAATCAGGAATAGCACATTGGTTAGCGTGCTGGACTCTCAATCGAGAAGTCAGAGGTTCAAATCTCCGCCAGGGCAGAAGTTTGGTCCGAGATTCCTTCCCTATCTGCACTCCCTAGCCAACTCAGCTATAATGAGTACACTGACCGTACACTGTCGGTGGGAAGATGAAACGGCGAGGGAGAGGAATGCATGCAGGCCCGAATTAAGGGGGAGCTAAGGGTGCTGCAGCACCCGGGCCCACAGTTTTGAGGGACCCGCATTTGTTGAAGTACATTAAAAAATTGTATTGTACTTGTAATTGGCCCCGCGCTGATGGCTATACAGGTAATCACAGCAACCGGGCCCAGGGGCCGGATTAACCAGTATGCTCAATATGCTTTAGCATGAGGCCCCCGCTTACAGGGGGCCCCCGGCCGAAGTCGGAATGCTGCCGGACAAACACAGAAATTATAACACCAGATAATTATTTGCTCATAATTGTTAGATTAGCCATTAGTTTAAGTTTAAGCCAGAATTTGCACAGAGCATTGTGAGCAAATTACATCTTTGAAATGTCAGTCATGTGTTTCTTTTGACTCGACTTCTTTCTGACTAATACCTAGAATCTTCCTGCTTTCCGGTGGTAAGAAATGCCAAATTGCTAAAGAAAACACTGAGAATTATCGGTCACGAGCCAAAGTAGGCCTAAAAGGCAGCGATAAATCGAGCACAACCAATGGACTTGATCGATATATTGCGTCGCGGTCGACATATAGGGATGTCCCTCTCCCACTATCAACTCCATTGCTAACTGTGAGCTGTGACTACATGCATGACACTGCACATATACCCACAGATAGTGGTCATGGTCATACAGGTCAGACTCACAATACTGAACTTACTGAAACAGTAGGCCTATAATTGTTACACACCCGTCTGATAGCTATGAATGATTGCCATGCAGTTAGGCCCCCTACCAGGGCATTTTTTAACATGTTGACTGGTGGGGAAATTCCCCACCAGCCCTCTCGAATTCCCCACCAGTCCTTGCCCTTTTCCCCACCAGTGAATTTTGCCCTTTTTAGTCCCAAATAATTATTTTTTTGTCATTTGTGTCACCTTATGCATATGATATGCTGTAAATGCAATTGTCATTCACAACTAACATTTCAACGTTACATTGAACTTTTGACTACATGCGTTTGAACTTAATATGGGTGCCCATCATTAAGACACCAGTGCTTATTATGGGCACCACAAGGCTCTTTATATTTTCCATATTTTCGAAGTAAATTTTGACATCTTATTGTTATTTCAACCAGTACCTAGTGACAAAAGTATTGAAAATTAGTTTGACAAACATTGTTTTATTTGGTCGTAATTTGATTATGAACTATGACATAAAATCCTTAAGGTGCCCATAATTGGGTACCGTACTTTACCCTAAGCATCCTTGGCTTAAAATCTTGAAAACTCATAAAGCCACATATTTTCGTACATTGAAGAAAAATACGAATTTGCTACATTCTGAGCTCAAAGATGCCAAACAGTTTCCTCGACGTCATGAAGTGCGTTTCGCTCAGCATCAGGTACAATTGATGTTACAGCCTATATTGAGTAACATTCATGGCTGCAAGGCTGTGTGGAATAAACTAGAGCAAAATGGGGACCGTAAAGAGAAGGCTGAAGCTCTAGGTTTCACAAAGACTTGGAGTGACAGACAAATTTGGATATCTGCATAAATGGACGATATCTTGGATGTATACCAAACTTTACAGAAACAATTTCAGCAAGATGATCTTGTCCTTTGTGACATACTGAGATGGCGTTCTTAGGAAGCTTCAACTGATGATGAATGGACCGTATCCAGGTAAAGGTACTTGTTAAAACAGAAAATGGCTGTACTAAATGTTTCTTGTTTATTAGAAAATTATATAATAATAATAAATATTGAATTAATATTAAATTAAATTATGGCATTAAATAATGAATTAAATAATATAAAATATTATAATAAATAAATTATTAGTAATTATTCCTGTGGCCCACAGCTCAGAAAGGTTTCTCTGATTCACTGCTTTTTTACTTAAAATTACGCGCGAAAAATGCCCTTTTTCAAAATTCCCCACCAGTGAAAATTTCTTAAAAAATCCCCTGCCCACTACAAAGGCCACTATTGAGTATTGGCTTGAAAAGGGATCAAAAACCTGCAGAAACACGTTCGAGTTCAATGATTACCCATTTTGTGCAAGGGAACAAATCGCCGTTCAATAATAATTAGCTGCTTTATTCTTGGCCAGCGAATCGGTAAGCGTCACCTAAGAAAATGGTTGCTTTTCAGCCCATTTCAAGGTTCAGTAATACCGCTTCCAATGTTTGCTTATGACTATGAGTAGCCAAAAAGATCGATTTTCACTGCCTGTGTTGAGAGTGATAGGTCCCCTATACTTTTTAAATTCATTTAATTTGTTGAACATTATTGCACATTATCAGTTTGTAACTGATAAAAGTCGCAAGTGTTTCTGAGCTGTTAACAATGAAGAGAACAGTTTCGAATTTTGATTATAGTTTTACGCTAACTGGCAATATACGTTCTGTAACAAACATGTGAATTAACGACCTTAGATGTAGTCAAAAAATGCAGTGTTGCATGCAATGACTACTAATTTGAGCAGCATGGCACAATGACTCTTATTTTACTACAAGTTGATTGTCATGCTCCTCAGCTCCTGAATAGATAACCTTGAAGGGGCGCTATATAAAACCTCTGTAATAATAATAATAATAATAATAATAATAATAATAATAATAATAATAATAATAATAATAATAATAATAATAATAATAATAATAATAATAATAATAATAATAATAATAATAATAATAATAATAATAATTTAGACAATTCTACACTGTAAATAATGTTGAAGTCCCTGATGGATCCTGTTTACCTCGGGGCACAACTAATAATAATAATAATACTAATACTAATAATACTAATAATAATACTAATAATACTAATAATAATACTTATAATACTAATAATAATAATGATAATAATAATAATAATAATAATAATAATAATAATAATAATAATAATAATAATAATAATAATAATAATAATAACACCTAGGGCGTCTCCTGCACCAGACTTCGGGAGACCCAAGAGAAACCAGTTATTTGTTTCAACGCATATCCATAGCTATTCAGCGTTTCAACGCAGTTGCCTTCCACAGCACTTTCGTTGTTCCAGATCTTGACCAGGACGGCCACTCCAGAGTCAACATATTTAAGTAGTATCTGACACCTGAGGGATCCTATATACCTCGGGTATAAAAAAAAAAAAAATAATAATAATAATAATAATAATAATAATAATAATAATAATAATAATAATAATAATAATAATAATAATAATAATAATAATAAGATTCCTGTGGACGTCCATATTCCCATCATTCCATTCTCAGTACGACAGGGGGCCCTCCGTGCATAATTAGCATAGGGCCCCCGAGTGGTTAATCCGGCCCTACCCGGGCCCACACTAGCCTTAATGCGGCCCTAAATGCACGCCATCTGCCATCATATGCCGAGGCTAAGAAAATGAAGTCGCTAACACTTCATACCCATGGCTGCCTCAGGGCTAGGTTAAGTGACTGCTTGTCTTCTATTATAAAAAAAAGCATTTTGGTTTCACCAACCTTACAGCTTGGTCGGTCAGTCGGTCACGGACTCTTAGTCACATGGATTATGGATACGCCTCAAAGAGCATTGTTCTATTCCAAATTGATCGACTGCAGGTGGTGGTTGCAGCCGTCAGGCAGTATAGGGTCTTCCAGGCATAATTTTTTTATGGTAGAGCAACAGCGAAACTCCTAGAACCCATTGCGTCAACCCGATGCGCTTTACCCAATCGTTATCGATTGCGTCTCAGCCTCCGTGCCGACCCACCGCAAAGGGCGTCCCCTCCCGTCGCCGGTCCGTGAGTCTGTGTCCGTCCGCCTCTTGCCCCGTTGGCAATAAAGGCGGCCGCCCGTCGTCCCATGCATCCCATAGCACTAAATCCAGCGATCTGTTGGTTGGTCGTTCGCGAATTATTGTCGACAATGAACTCCAATTGATGAGAAGAGCCTAGCTTCTGCAAAGCTTGTCTGGTAATCTGACCTAGAAACGGAGAAGGTAAGAGAGAGAGAGAGAGAGAGAGAGAGAGAGAGAGAGAGAGAGAGAGAGAGAGAGAGAGAGAGAGAGAGAGAGAGAGAGAGAGAGAGAGAGAGAGAGAGAGAGAGAGAGGAGAGAGAGAGAGTAGAGAGAGAGGAGAGAGAGAGAGAGAGAGAGAGAGAGAGAGAGAGAGAGAGAGAGAGAGAACGAATGAGAGACAGAGAGCACGAGAGACAGACAGACAGACAGACAGACACACACACAGGGGCGTAACTTTGGTCTAAAAAGTGGGGGTTACCAATTTCTTACATAAACGAAGCAAGGCTGAGACTGCGATCTCTGGGAAGGCTCAACAGTCTAATATTAATTGCATTGTTTGAAAAGTGGGGGTACGGTACCCCCAGTCAAAAAGTGGGGTACTAGGCACCCCTCGTACCCCCACAAATTACGCCTATGGACAGACCGAAAGACAGACAGACATATAGACAAAGAGGAGGTGAAGCAGAGAGGACACGTGTTTTGTTGATTTAACTTTCAAAAGCATTTTGGTCGAGATTCTTGTTTTAATTTTAAATTGGTCATTTTAACGTTGTAGCTGTTTAGGAGTTCGGAAAAGGCGCTATATGAAATGTTCGAGAATGCTTATATCTCTTGCATGCTTAAAGACGATCAATGTCAACGTAGACAGACATATAGACAGATAGACAAACATAGAGACGGATAGACAGACATATTCACAGATAGACAGACATAGAGACGGATAGACTGTAGACAGACATATTGACAGATAGACATAGAGACGGATAGACAGACATAGAGACGGATAGACAGACATATAGACAGATAGACAGGTAGACAGACATAGACAGATAGACAGACATAGAGACGGATAGATAGACATATATAGACGGATAGACAGACAGATAGACAGGTAGACAGACATATAGACCATTAGGTAGCCACAGGGGCAAAGGGGCAGCTCCCCACCCCATCCCTGCTCAGGGTGAGTCGTGGGATTCGTGTAAATCCGATGAGTTTCACGTGGTACACCCTCCCCTATGTAATTTGACATGTCCTTCCAATACGTTTGATTTATCATCCAATGACAGAAAAAATACCCAAAGAGCAATTGCATCGTAGATTAAGGAGAATTTAAACACAAAAATATTAGCTACAAGGGTCATGTACTGCACTCCGCTCGAAGTCCTCCATATCCCCTACCTTGCCCCCTCCCCTTAACCTCAGTTTTGGCAACGCCACTGATACAGACATATAGACGGCAGACAGAGTCCTACTCGCGCTTCCTATCAAACTCAATTATAAAATGAGCATCTCGACTGTACACCACTATCTCTGAGAAAATTAGGTGCCGAGGAGAGGACCGACTACAGTCAGCATATGCCGAGGCCAAGAAAATGAGTCGTTAACGTTGCATATCCATGGCTATCTCTCAACTGGGCTAGGTTAGGGAACGGCTCTTCTAGTTTACGCCTGATGGGAATCGGGCACAACATAAATTAATGTGACATGGTTTATTGGATATTTCGGTTTAAATTGGAGTACATGACTGCGTTGATATTACGAGTAACGGTTTTTCAGCCCACACCTGGATGTATCTCCCCGCGTACAGTCCTTAACTGACATTATACCGCTTATGACAGTGACTGCATGACAGGACTAATCGTATACTGGTAACCTGTGCTTACTGATATCTAGGCATAGACATGTCAATAGATATCATTAACGTATTGATAATGACGATGATTTCACATGCATTAATATATCTTCGTAGCCTATATTGGCTTCTAATAAGAGTGCTGTATTGTGGGAGAAGTGAGCGAGAGTCTCACGGTTGGTATGATGGACTGCCATTACGCCAAGCAGTGGCGCACGCGACTTTTTAACGAGAGGGGTCTGGTACTTGGAGGAAATTCGAGGGGTCTAAGACAGCGAGACCTTTAACGACTAGAGGGTATGGGGAGCGTCGTTAGTTGCGGAGCGGGGTCAGGGCGGTGCCTCTGGAGCAAACACATTTTGAAGTCTTTACTGAGTTTACTCTTTAGGATGAACCCGATCACATTTGAGCTACATATTATTTGTATGACTTTCTAGCCAGAGAGCGCAATGCTTTGCAATTGAATATTAATTTATATCCTGACATTTATATAGCGCGATAAGACTATATTATTTTATAAATACTGCCCCGTTTGCATAGACGTCATAATATACGTTCCTTGTGCCTGTGTCTTTATATAGCACGCTTAAACCTCACAAAGCCTCCAAAGGCACTTCTTTAGGTCTCTTAGTTAATTATCTTTGGTCCCTATCCGCCTTTATCATACACCCAGGCGCTTTACAACAATGACCGTTCAAAGGCCAGTGTCTAGGGTATTGAGGAATATGCCAAATTAATATAGGTTAATTGGGTTTAATTGGCCTAGTTCTTTCTCTATTATTGATGGTGTGATAGGCCTATTTGTGCGCGATGTCTAACGGCATATAACCTATACAGTGCGACATGATACTACGAATGTCGGGAACATATCCATGATATCCGGGTCAGCCCGTCAATGTAGGCTACGACGGTCTGGATGCGTTTAATTCGTGCGCTTGTTAGCCTTGAGCAAGCCATTGTTATTTTTAGTTCAAATACTGGGCCAAATCAATAACGCGAATTCTGACTTGGCACCGGAACGGACAAGGCTATGGTACGTGGAATTGGTTTGATATAGCGCCGGTGTTAATCTAGTCTCCGTCACGTGGCTTTTGTGTGACGCTGAGAAATTTCGGAGATTTACATTACATTACAATTGCGGACACTGTTACGACGCAACCTAAACAGACCGACCGCGCGCCCTCGCTGTTACCATGGTAACGGATTTTGTGATGATTTGGGGTTGTTGAACAGTTAAATCGCAATTATAGAGCACACTCTAATCTATTCTTGTGTGGTACAATTATTTAAACGCAATGCGTACAGATCGATGACTCTTCAACAGAGATTTGCAGTTTGGTCAATTCCAGAGCCAGCAGATGAGCTAGAAAAGGAGCCTAAGGAGAGTAAGCGCACTGAAAGAAAAACCGTGTTTAGTCGAGAACGGAAAGATACCACGACACTGAAGAGAGCGGACAGATTCAGCGCATTCCAGAACCTTGGCCCAGCAACTAAAGCGGTCCAGCAGCTGCTGTCAAGAGCAATATTTACTCGAGACAAGAGACAGATGATCATTCAGTGTTCAATATGATATATTTACTTTCAAATGTAGGCTATTGGAACATTCATAAAGCGCAATTCATCACTATCTTTAGCTGGTCTCTTTTGCTTTGAAATTCCACAGTAGCATCTGCCATACGGAGGAATCGAAGCAGGACGAAGAGACAGTAATCAAATTGAGAATTATAGTTTGTACAAATTTAATGGAGGAAATTTAAGTACTTTTCGAATAGGAAGTGGGGAGGTACCAATGTCTTCCTTGCCTTTTCTCTTACACGTATACGCCTAATAATTATTGATCAACTATACAAGTATACCACGAAAAGTCCGTGGAAAGTACGAAGCTCACTGCAGCCTCACACTAAACTGTTTTGTGGTTGTTTGTACACAGTATGTAAAAGCGGTGGTACGGTACTTCCCAGTATAAAACATGATGGTTACAGTGTACCCCATTACCTCTGAAACTTATTCCTGTGCCCGTTGTCATAATATTTTGTCATGTATTTTTAGTTCTTCTGCATATATATATACATATATATATATACATATATACATACATATATATATATACTTAGTTACCTATATATTCATTTACCTGTTTACCCCTTATATAGGCCCTATATGCCTCCCTATTTATAAGTATCGTGTGGTAGGCCTACTACGGATGTCGGCACGATTTCTTAGAGAAGAAGGAAGGGCACAAAGTTAAGAAGATTTTGCTTAATTATGACACCAAAAATGTTTGGATGACGCTTTCCTAGCCACCAAGAATTTAGCTGACTGTTTGCAACACACCCACATTTCTCATGACGGATTTTCTCTTCACTGTTTTTTGTGGGTAATTCAGTTACCCCACCACCAGTTTTTTAATTGTCGGGGGAGGGGAGGGTTCAACAAATCAATTCCTAGCTCTTCTTCAGCTGAGTAACTGAAAAGATGTTTGGGGTCAAGTCTTGACCCACCAGCTCAGTTGTTTCATGTGCAACATATTAGCAGCATTAGAGTTTTACCTGCGTTCATGTGCTGTTGGAATCTGTAACATTTTCGATCCCCATTTCCCACAGCTCTGTTTTGACAAATGAAACACTGCCCGCCATAACCACCTTTTTAGTCTTTCCTTCCCTGACCTGCTTTTAGCCCATCCCGGTATCAAAGAGGCGCCCAAAATATGTCCCTGCCCTTATAGTGATGCTAATGTGTATCGTGCTAACGACCCTGTGGAGTACGCTAATTACTAATTAGCGCACCTGCCAGTGTCGTCTGCTTTGCGTGGGAGCGTACAGTAAACGATCACTGCACATGCAGCCAATGAGTCAGTAGTAGTTCACCGATTTGTCTCTGATTTCCTGGTGACCTCGTTCTTAACCTAAATAGCTGAGACATGTGACATGTTTAAATCTTTTGAGTTCTTCAGCAGTTACACTGTAGGCCTACTTGGGTTTACAGTTCGCTTAACAGCCGGATGCAGTGGGTAGGCCTTATACAGTATGCCCTCACATGTGTGACCTGCCAGGCGTGAGCTTAATCATTTACCTCAAACTCTAACCCTCGGTTTTCGCCCTCACCCAAGTAACGCCTGTTTTAACTTAATGCGTGTGAAGTTCATAGGCTAGTAGCCGGACGTTGTCGAAATCTCGAGGGATCATATTTCCTAGGGTTAACAAACTGGTAGGCCTAATTTGTTGTTCTAAATGTGAACATCGATCTAGTGTCCAAAAAATTTTTCTGTCCTGATGATATACAACTTGGGTAAGAATTTTGATAAAATGATGACGATGATAACAATGATTATAACAACAAGAACAACAAAAACCACAACAAAGGCAATAATGATAATGATAATGTTGTTGTTGTTTACGACGACGACGACGACGACGACGACGACGATGATGATGATGATGATGATGATGATGATGATGACGATGACGGCGACTATGAATACGATGATGGTGATGATGATGATGACGACGGTGATGATGACGATGAATTTTAGCATAATATGTACAAAGACTTAAAGACTTAAACTAGGTCAATGTGTACAGAACATAAGAATCAGATACGACATGTGTTATGACTGTTTTGTGTTTTAATTACTCTGCTGCCCTGTTCGCCTTGGGCAGATCTGATCCAGGATGTTCTACTTATAACCGTTGACTATTAGTCATGAAGTCAGTGCATGTTTTACTATATGAAGCTGTACACAGTTACACACGCACTGTAACTGTGGCGCTAACATGTTCTTTTTATTCTCATGTTCTTTTATATTCACGTGTGGCAGATGTCAAACGTGAATATTCACGAATGCATTGTAAGCTGCGGCTGATCAAAGTCAATACATATTGAAGTTTTTCTGCATTATTATGCAAGAAGTTTTGACGGTCGAAAGACTCGGAAGTTCTAAGTCGTAACGTTGTTCCTGAAAACGCAACGCTCATCGAACTGGTAAAAGTTACGCTAATAACTGATTTTCTGTATAAAATTTGATTATAAAACAGGGCTGAGTAAAGCGGGGGGATGTTTTTAAGTTGTTGCTTATCCATTGCGTCCATTTGTGAGATGCCAATTAATTAAAGGCGTCGTTGGTTTCTGTTGCTGCGCAATTAGTTAATTACCTCGAGGCTTAAGTGTTCAGCGTTTATCTCCAAACACAAGGTGTGCTGTTTCAGCTGACTTGATCTCTTGTCGCTTCGTGGAAACAAATCAGTAATGGTTCCAGGGATTTCTCTGTGGCTGGTCCAAGGCTGGGGAAGAATTCGCAGCCTGTTCTGTTCATTGATGAAATTTAGGTCAGGGCTGAAGTGTCATATTTTCAGATTCCTTACCGTCTGTAGCATGTCTTCCAGTCTCATGTTCTTTTCTATGTATCTACTCATGTGTACATGTTTGTGTGTGCATGTAAATATATATGTATGCATGTGATATGTTACATATGTATGTGCGTATGCGTATGTATTGTATTGTATAACTGTTTATTCAATCAGACTGTTGTCAGAATGCAGCAGTCAACAATGCATTGAGATTTAGACTGAAATAGCAATAGAGACTATAATAAACTTGTTCTATTACGGAAATAGTACACTATTCCGACTGGAATAGCGATAGAGAACCCATTATAATTGACTGATTCTATTACGGCGATGTGGGAATTAGCTAGTGTAGACTACATATTATGAAGATTATCATACTGGCATTTGTAATTTACTGAGAGGCGTTAATAGATGCCTTTGTTCATCAATCCTGGGAGTCAGTGAGTAATCTAGACGTCTTTGGGGGGGGGGAAGTTCCCCCCCCCCAGGATTGATGTTTTCCCCCCAGAGGCGAGCAATATTACAATGTACAGACCGTCAGGGGAGGAAAAATCCCCCCCAGGATCGATGTGGATACATGGTTTCCCCCCCAGAGAGATGGATTCCTAAAAAAAAGGTCATCAACTTTTTTGACAGAGGAAAAAAGTAAAAAATTGGGTGAAGGACTAAAAAAAAAAGGTCATCAACTTTTTTCGAAGATGAAAAGTGGAAAAATTTGGGAAAAGTCTGAAACTTTTAAAAGATGGAAGAAAAAATGTTGTGTCAATTGTTTGCTCCCCCCTGAAACCTGGTTTCCCCTCCCAGACGAGGGGGACTAGATTAAACACTGCTGGGAGTAGTAGTTTAGGTTTAACGACAATGTGTGATAACGAAGATCATTAGCGTCGCCGTCCTCCTTTATCCAGGCTTTGAACTGGCACTGCCAGAGTACGAGCAGTCTTCGGAGGAAGTTCTTATCGTCTTTATGAGGTATAGGGCGAATGAGTGTGGGCGGTTACGGAGATTGTATCCTACATCTTGCCGTTCAGGACACATCCATCGTAGGACATGTTTTGGGTCTTGTTTGATTGTCTCTAATAGCTGTTCATCAGCCAGGTCTGCATAGTGGTCCGCCGTCGGGGTATCCGGCGGAAGGAACCCTTCCATATCACGCGATGGACAAACCGTTGTATACGTTCGAGTTCCTCTTTGCTCAGAAACCCCTCAGCATGCAGGAGATGCGTACATAAGTCTAGCTCTTGTCAGGGGCGTCTACGCCATAGAAACCTTGGAGCAAATGCTCCATCCATGAAATGGGGGGGGAGATCTGTCAGTGTGTGTGCCACCATTTTAGTGGGAAGGAAGGGGAAGGGGAAGAAGAAGGGGGAAAGGGGAAGTTGCTCCAATGACTTAGGGGGGATAGATAGCTCTTGTGGTGGCTCTCGTAACATCGTATAGAGCATGAACTGGCATCCACGCCCTCGGAGGGTTTTTAGGGCGTACAATCATGGGCGGCGATCGCGGGGGGTCGGGGAGAAAGACCCCCATCTTTAAGTTGTCCCCCAAATTTTGGAGAAACACCAAAACAAGGTCGACAAATATTTTTCGCGCGTGAGCGCCAAAAAATATTTTGGCCTCTTTTTTACCAGATCAGTTCAAAAGTGTCCCGTGTCCCCCCCCACCTGTCAAACAAGATCGTCGCCACTGCGTACAATGAATAGGAGCAAGAGCCCAGAATCTCTTTCACGTGTGCAGTAACTGAAAGCTTCAGGGTATGTTTTAAGAAAAATTTATCACTGCACATGGGGAGCGCCGGAGCGCATAAAAAGCATAAATAATTATGAATTGCAATTCATTTCGTGCAAAAATGGCGGTAAACAGCCTTTCATCACTGGACATTTTATGTATCACTGAGCGTTAAAACAATCCCAGGAGAGCTTTTCACCGATGGATCCTCCAAGGATTTTAATAGTAGTCGTCCTTTTAACCCCCGAGACTGAAGGTTGCTGAGCGAGGGAAGGCATATGTTATGTCGAACAACAACAACCATCTCACGAGTCTTTGATGGATCTATATGCAGGTTTTTACTAGTAGACCAGGCCGTGATATGTTTGATCTCTTCTAATACTGTATGCAGTGTATGGTTGTATGTATATGGATGTAGTTATGTATGTTGTGTGTTTGTATGTATGTGTGAATACATGTACGTATGTATGTATAATATTGTATATTTGTATGTGTGAACGCATGTATGTGTATAAAAACTGTATATGTATGTATGTATGTACGCATGTATGTATATATGTATGTATGTATGTATATATGTATGTATGTGTTAATGCATGTATGTGTATACACACGTACATTCACACATACATACATCGTGTGTATGTGTAAATGTATGTGTGAATGTATGTATGTATGTATGTATGTATGTATGTATGTGTGAATGCATGTATGTGTATATGTATTCTTGTACCTAGACACATGTATATTGTTAGGTCCCAATGAATTAAATAGTAATAAGCTCGAACTAGGAGTATGAATTTTGTAGTTTTATTTAAAATTACAATAGTACGAATAAGGCTACCATTTCAAAGGAGCAAACCGTCCAGAACATCAGAAGACGATACAGCAAAGAAGTATTACAAACGTGTCTCTTCTTCGTAATTATAAGAGTTCAAATACGGTAAACTCGGTAATCAGCATTGTTGGTCACAGTGGACACGAAACAACGAAATATAACGCAGTTAAGCCTCATACGGCATTTACTTAATTAACATGCGTACAACTCGAGACTTGGCCTTTAAAAATACTCGAAACAGAAAAGACCTCGTCAGGTCACGAATAAAGGCCAAACTCGACAATCCTAGGGCCTCCTTCCCTTATATAGTACTTTCCCGGGCCGCTCCTCTCAAGGAGCCGGTCAAGTGCGACTCAGACACGGGAGAGTACATATGGACCAAGAGGGCAACATCTAACATACCCCCGGATCCCAAGGAAGAGGAAACCACAGGGTTTCCGACTTATATGCACAAGAAATCTTAACTACCCAAAGAAAAAACTATACACAACAACTAATATACCTATTCCAAAGTATTTACAGAAGAAGTCCACGTATGGATATCTAATTAAGTGGGAACATACAAAGTGGTTGCCGGCCTACTTAATAAATCAGGAAGAAAGTTCAGTTTCCCAGGACGATGACGAATGTCCAATGAGAACTGAGCTAACTCCAAGCTCCATCGTAACAGTTTCTGGTTGTAGTTAGCCATGGAGTTTATGAACTGTAACGGACTATGATCCGTATAAACAACCACAGCCGCAGAACCGAAGTACACCTGAAAGGCTCGTACAGCCGTCACGAGAGCTAGCGCCTCTTTCTCCACTGTAGAGTAATGGATTTCGTGGATCTTCAGTTTCCGGCTCAGAAAGCAAATGGGATGTTCCAAGCCCTCGTGTACCTGAAACAGACAGGCTCCCACACAAAAATTAGAAGCATCCACTGCCATACAAAACGGTTTATCATAATCAGGCGGAGTCAAAATGGGCCTAGAAGATAAACGAGACTTCAAATCCACAAACGCCTTTTCAGCACCATCAGACCATTCAAATTTCCTGTTCTTCTTTAACAACTCCGTCAAAGGAAAAGTTAAGTCGGAATAATGAGGCAAATACTTTCTATAATACCCCGCTAAACCTAACAGCGACTGAACCTGTTTCTTATTAATAGGTGTCGGGAAATTCACCAAAACCTCGACCTTCTGTGTTCTAGGTCTTACACAATTCAACCCAATGTGGTGACCCAAAAAATCAATCTCAGCATTGGCAAATACACACTTCTTAACATTCAAAGTTAAACCAGCTGTTGACACTCTCTGTAAAACCTGCTTCAAGTGATCTAAATGATTCACCCAATCGGTACTGAAAATGATGACATCATCCAGATAGGCATCGCAAAAGGATTCCAAACCCCTAAACAATTTGCGTACTAGTTTAGAGAACGTTGCAGGTGCGTTTCTTAAACCAAAACTCATATAGCGCCACTGGTAGTGTCCATTAGGCGTCACAAACCCAGTCAAAGGAACCGATTCAGAATCCAACAAAATTTGCCAGAATCCCTTCGTAAGATCCAGTTTGGTTAAGAACTTCATGCCTGCCACCCTATCAATTAAAGCCTCCACCCTAGGCATAGGAAATGGATCAGGCACAGTTACGGCATTTAGTTTGCGGAAATCCGTGCACAAACGTAAAGTTCCATCAGGTTTAGGTACCATTAGAATGGGAGCTGCCCATGGACTATCTGAATCCTCAATGATACCAGATTTAAGTAAATCAGCAATTTCTGTATTTACCGCCTTCATTTTCTCCGGATGCAACCGATACGGCGCTTGGTGAACAGGCTTGGCACCTTCAACCAATTGAATGTGATGCTGTACCACTGAAGTCGTTCCAGGACGATCACTAAAGACCTCCTGAAACTCCATCAACAACTGTCGCAATTGCCTGCTCTGTTCCACCTCCAGATGATCCAACACAACATGTTGCAAAAACAAACAATGATCATTAGCAACACTAGTACCAACATGCACCACCACATTCACATCCGCAACGGACTCACAATCAGATTCTCTTGTCAAATACCTCCTCATGAGATTCACATGTACAACCCGTTTAGTTTTCCTTCTATCAGGAGTACTCACAACATAATCAACCTCACCCAACCGTCTCTCAACCACATACGGTCCACAGTATTTAGCCTGCAAAGGCTTTCCAATTAAAGGTAACAAGAGCAACACTTTATCACCTTACCAAACACAACCATTTGAGCCTTTCTATCATACCATAGTTTCGACTTGGATTTAGCAATCATTTCATTATCATTTACAACTTGCATTCCCGTTCGAATACGTTCTCGCAAATCCAGAACAAAATCAATTAAATTAGACTTCGACAAATCATTCACAATGTCATCCTTTAACCAACTTCGCTTGATTAATTGTAAAGGTCCCTTTACATCTCGACCAAAGGTTAAATCAAAGGCAGAAAAACCCAAACCTTGTACCGGTACTTCTCGATACGCAAACAAAACCCATGGCAGGATTTCATCCCAGGAACCAGGAAACTGCTCCCCAACTGCCTTCAGCATATCCTTCAACGTTCTGTGAAAGCGTTCAAGACATCCATTTGTTTGAGGATGAAATGGCGAACTCTTCATTTGGAAGACCTGACACTCATGCAAAAATATCTGCATTAGATCAGACATAAATTCAGAGCCACAATCTGATAATAACTCGTCAGGAAAGCCAAACATAGTGAAAACACTTATGAGTGCTTTAGCCACTTCCTGAGCGGTATGTGTTCGCAAAGGAAATGCCAACGGATAGTGAGTTGCCAAATCCATTATAGTGAGGATAAATCTATTGCGAGACCTATCACAAATACTCAAAGGACCCACCACGTCCATGGAAAGTCGGGAAAACGGCCTATCAACCACAGGTAAATTAATTAAAGGGGCACGAATCTGTTCAGCACCCTTTCCCAAACGCTGACATACATCACAAGTGCGACAATATTCTCTAACCTGTTTAAAAACACCAGGCCACCAAAAATGTCGCAACAGTCTGTCCAGCGTTTTCTGAGTTCCCAAATGCCCACTAGACGGAATATCATGAGCCACACATAACAACTTAGTTCGTAATCCAAAAGGTACAACTATCTGAGTCAACCCAAAATTCTCAGGCGTAACCCTATTCGTCCAATGTCTTGTCAATACATCATGACGCACCTCATAGAAATTGCGTCGACTCTCTTGTACATTCGAAGACGCCAAATCAAACAATGAACGAAGAGAAACATCCGCACGCTGCAAATTAATCAATTCTTTTCTTGAAACAAAATCACCAACACCTGGCATACTGCTACCTGACTGTTCGAACAATTCATTAAGACCGTATGTCTCCGATTCAAACTCGTCACACTTCAATGACCCCGACGAAAGGTCCTGAAAGTTCACTGCATTATTCACTGCATCCACACAATCCCCTACAGTCTGCGCTCTAGTAACAACAGCGACGTCCACTGGCGGTAAATTTATCAAGTCATTGCCCAGTAACAAGTCAATACCCCCAGGCAATTTCTGAACTAACCCGCACAAGACAGCTCCAGACACATACGCACTATAAATCCGAACCACAACTAAGGGAATTTCTATAGGCTCACCAACCACTCCCTGAATAAGACGCATGTCGTCCGTTTCAACATAGTCGCCTGGACCAAGTCTATCACTGCTTATCAAAGACTGTAATGCACCTGTATCTCGCAGAATTGTTAACCTACGCAGTGAACCCTCATTTTGACACAACAAAGCTTGTTCACAATAAGGCAAATATTTAACATGTACTTGAGAGGAAACCACCTCCTGCTGCATATCCTGTACTAGGCCCACATTAGGAGAATCCCAGCTCGAAAATTTGTCTACTCTTTGTGATCGTTTCTCATTCTTCCCGTTGAACTTCCAACATTGTGAAATAGTATGACCACTTTTATGGCAAAATCTGCAAGAAACTGCACCTCCAAACTCTTTACCAAAAGAAACCTGCTTCCTAGACCCACTTGGACTAATTGGAGGACTACGATATACCTGTCCCAAATTCCGACCACTGTCAACCACATGCAAATCTGATTGTACTTTAGCCTCAATCACAGGTCCAACGTTATATGGTTTAAACAAAACCGCATACTCATCTGCTAATTTAGACGCCACAGCCAAGGATCCGGGTTTCCTTTCAATAATCCATCTATGAATGTCCGTAGACAAACAATTCACAAACTGCTCTAATAGAAAAACCTCCCTCATTTTGTCAACATCATTGAATGCATTTTCACCGTCCAACCAGCTCTGAAAAGGCAGACGCATTCGAAAAGCAAAATTTGAATATGTTTCTAAATCTCCTTTCTTAAGTGTACGAAAACGTTGACGATAGTATTCGGGCACTCGAGCATATGCAGTCAGTAATGCGCGCTTCAGAACATCATAGTCTTGACACTCCTCAAGTGACAGCGCGGAAAACACTTTTTGAGCTTTTCCAGTTAACTGCGTATGCACGAGCGCTGGCCATTTATCCTTAGGACATTTATGAATGAGCATAGCTTTTTCAAAAGCCATAAGGTAATGTTCAACATCACCTTCATCGAATTTAGGCACAAATTTAACAGCCGTCGACATTTGAAACTTATCGGCTACGCGCACTTCCTCTGTTTCAACCCAATATCCTCCCAAGCGTTTTAAATCAAGTTGAAACTGTCTTTGTTTATCTTTCTCTTCAGCTTCAATTCGTATTTTTCGTTCCTCTGCCTCTCTCATTTCCTTTCTTTCCTCAACTTGTTTTTCCTGAGCCTCTCTCCTTTCCTTTCTTTCCTCAGCTGCAATTCTTTCTTTTCTCTCCTGTGCCTCAGCTTGCGCTTCTTGAGCCAATTTAATCTTAGTTAATTCAAACTCCCTCGCTTTGTCTTTCTCCTCTTTTTGTGCTTCAAGTTCTAACGCTTTACACTTCAGGTCGTCTTTCGGCGAAATTACAGAAACTATTTTATCTAAGCCCTTCTGCAATTGTGCCTTACTGAGGCCTTTCGTGTCCTGGCCTAAACGCTCCATTTCCAATTTCAATTCGTCGACCGACATATCGAAAATATCGTCCCGCGTTAATGACTTCGCTGCCACTGGAGTTTCCATTATGAAAACTCAAATTCGCAAGCAAAAATATGTATCAAAAGTGCTACTTTGACCACACCCACTAAGAAATTTAGACTTTATATAAGAAAATCAACCGCTTCGGACGAGCCCCCATATGTTAGGTCCCAATGAATTAAATAGTAATAAGCTCGAACTAGGAGTATGAATTTTGTAGTTTTATTTAAAATTACAATAGTACGAATAAGGCTACCATTTCAAAGGAGCAAACCGTCCAGAACATCAGAAGACGATACAGCAAAGAAGTATTACAAACGTGTCTCTTCTTCGTAATTATAAGAGTTCAAATACGGTAAACTCGGTAATCAGCATTGTTGGTCACAGTGGACACGAAACAACGAAATATAACGCAGTTAAGCCTCATACGGCATTTACTTAATTAACATGCGTACAACTCGAGACTTGGCCTTTAAAAATACTCGAAACAGAAAAGACCTCGTCAGGTCACGAATAAAGGCCAAACTCGACAATCCTAGGGCCTCCTTCCCTTATATAGTACTTTCCCGGGCCGCTCCTCTCAAGGAGCCGGTCAAGTGCGACTCAGACACGGGAGAGTACATATGGACCAAGAGGGCAACATCTAACAATATTAATATATAGGCCTACAGTATCTTTTCAGCTGTACCTTACAATATTGCAGCCTGTGTTAAGCTAAGCGGTGTTGGTCTTTCCGAAGATAAAGGTCATCTGTGAGCAAATAATTCTCAGAAATAGGAAAAGTCTCTATTCTTCAGAGGTAAACAAGTGGCTTATCATTTGGAGGCGGGAACTTACGGCGAATGGTTCAGTTGGGGAGGGATTGGCCTTCCTCCGTCTTTCTGTTCATCTGCCACTGCACCAGATGGATTGATGTGAACGAAGCAAACATGGTTTAAACTCAAACTTTAAAGGGCACGGTAGCTTGGGGTCACTGAGTGTTAGATGAAAGGTCACATGATCAAAGAGATGATTGTAGAAACGTCAATCAACTGATTGGCCATCAAGTCTGCCTTTACATTCACTTTGTACCTTGCACCTTTGACACACACACACACACACGCACGCACGCACGCACGCACGCACACGCACACACACACATAGGTATACATATTAAACAATTTTATATACATGCAATATTTTCTGTATTTACAATTAACTATTTTTGATGTGGAGGAAGCTTGCTTTGCACAATTTGTTGTGAATATAAATAAAGAAATGTATGATATAAATGTGGGTGTAAGATTATTGTGCATGTAATATGCATGTACGTATGTATGTAATTGTTTATGTATGTATGTATGAATATATGTATGCATGTATGTATGTTTGTTTGCATGTATGTTTGTTTGTATGTATGTCTGTGTGTATGTATGTCTGTGCATGTACAATTGTACATGTAAGTTTAGGCATGTATATATGCATGCATGTAAGTCTATGCATGTATGCGTTTTGAATATATACGTGTGTGTTGATGTATGAAAGTGTATGTATGTTAGGGTGGTAGTGAAAAAAGTTTTTCTTAAATAATGCCCGGGACACCCCCTAGTTCTGTTCGTATTGGTAGTAGAAACTCATGTGCAAAATCTTTTTAAAATATTCCATTATTTAGGCGTGCCACACGACAACTTAAGTTTTGCATATGACACCATGCATCATTGAAGCCGTAAAAATCAACTTTCCTGGTTTTTCAGGAGCTGGATGAAAGTTCATCACTTCTAGAACCTATTATTTGATTACTGTAATTATGTGATGAGTGTGATGCACCATAGATACCTTATTCTCTGATGATTTGTTTATAAATAAAAGATTAAATAATAAATATATAAATTAGAACCAACTGGAGCTGAGGAGTAAAGAAATATTTGCAATTTTTTGAGCAATTTTCTGAACTTTTGTAGTCTGTTCATTTAAGGCTTTTCTAAAGTTTAATTATTTATTTACTTACTTACTCACACTATCCCACATTATTTATAATCCATTTCAAATTAATCACATTTTAAAAGTTGTCCTTGAAGATGTTTTCAACCCTCTGGCTGGACCGTTTCCTGGACCTGAAATAACTATGCTTAAACGATATCAGAATGCATTGCCTTTGATCGTCCATGACATGATTGCTGATGGTTTGTCAGAAGATGAAATTGCAGTTTAACAATAACAAAGAAATGATGCAAGACGCTGTTGAATTTGAAGTGGAATGTTTGCAGAAAGACAGTCAGCCTCGTGATGATTATCTAGAGCTCTTGGAACTTGCACTGATCTACATAGGTCATGTCCCACCTCGAGGGTTGCATTTTACAGCCTCTGGTGTCATGTCACCGCTCTCTTCGCTCTGCCACCCGTGGTGATCTCTCTGTCCCTTGTGCACGCACCGCTACTATGCAGCAGCGCGCTTTCTCCGTGGTTGGACCAACAATTTGGAATGGGCTTCCTCCTGAGCTGCGGTCTCTTCCTCGAAACTCAGCCACCGCTTTGTTCTCTGCTTTAAAGACTGTTCTCTTTCGCCGGGGTTGGGCTGGGAGCGCCTCTGAGCAGCTTCCTTGAAGGGGCGCTATATAAATGATTAATTGATTGATTGATGCATAGGGCCAGATGGATGGCCAAGGCCATCTATTCTCACAATGTATTCCTTTTAGTAAAACTTTTACGATCTCAATTGCGAATTACCTTCTGGAAAATAAATTTGCTACGTTCCCTTAACCTGTTCATCTGCTTTGATTATCTCAGATCCTGGTTCACAGCTTCACACTCTACTCTAAAGGCACTTTCCGTCATGCTTGGTACCTCAGTGAGGATTTGGTCGATTTCTGCTTTTTCGATGACTGCATTGATGCTGCTTCCAAGGCCTGTTGGTGCAAACAATGAGAACCAAAGTTGGTGTTGGCATTCCATCCAAATGTCCACAAATTACTACACACACAGCTTCATGTAGTCGGGAGTACCTCGGAGTAGTACTCCTTGAAGAGGCGCTATATAAATGCCCGTTATGAATGAATGAATGAATGAATGAATGAATGAATGAATGAATGAATGAATGAATGTGCTCTTGTTGATGTTGTGACTTCAAACATGATGAATAGGGCCTACTGTGCATACCCATTGATTGGCTGGAGAAAGATCCAACTTCGTGGAAACAGGACAGCATCTTGTAGCGGCACGGTCACGTTACGGCGCTATAGAAATTGTCGGTGTTATTATTATTTTAATTATTTATTTGGAGCGTCATCAGAAAGGTTGAGTGTGGTGAATGATAGAGCAGAAAGGGGATTGGCACTGATCCAAGAATACAATCAAATACTGACCAAGGGTGAAGGTCAAAAGCAGGCTTTGCTCCATGTGGTGTCCGAACATTGGAAAAAGTATCCGGACCCCAAGAAGTTAACGGTCACAAAACTGGACTGATAAATATTTTATTCTTGAATCAAACTGACAGAGTTCAATTATGCTCAGAAGTACTCTTTAAGTATTGTGCCTTTAACCTAGCAATTTAAAATTTACTTTCAGTTTCACAAAATACAAAAGAATATCGATAATATTATCACAATTGTGCTTACATTCCTTGTCTAAAATTTTGAAAACTTGTCATCTCATGTGGCACCCCTAAATGATGGAATATTTTTATAATATTTTGCACACTAGCTTAGTATATCAAAAGGAACATAACTAGGGGCTGTCCCATCTATTTCCAAAAAATAACGTTTTTGAGCACCACTCTAATGTATGTATGTATGAATATGTGGCTGACCATTTGTTTGCAGAGTTGATCTGTACACGTTGCTCTTTCTGCTCTCTCTCTCTCTCTCTCTCTCTCTCTCTCTCTCTCTCTCTCTCTCTCTCTCTCTCTCTCTCTCTCTCTCTCTCTCTCTCTCTCTCTCTCTCTCTCTCTCTCTCTCTCTCTCTCTCTCTCTCTCTCTCTCTCTCTCCTTCTCTTCACTCTCTGTCTCTCTTTTTCTTTCTCTGCCATCTGGCAAATCAGACACACCGTCGGCTATCGTCGGCACCACCCACTCATCCACCCAACACCCCCATTGATAGACGCCTAGGAGGTTGACTTGGGATAATCAACCGACATTCGTGGTGCACTCTATCTGTTTTTATGCATCCTTAAAGAGGAAACCATGGCAACAGGCTCAGCGGCCAGGTTCTTTGGTGGAATGTTTTAGAGATAAAAAGGCGCTATATTAAGAATTCTGATCCACATATCCTCCACATAAACATGCGTACGGTCGTAGATGCATATATGCATAATATGCATAAACAAAATACATACATTCATTCTTGTATTCATTCATTAGTTTATTTATTGAACCAATACTGGCATCATATAAGCTTATATGTTATACAATTTATATGTCTCTGACTCTCTTCCCTGGATCGCAAAAGACCCGTAAGGACAAACTGTTGTAAAACGCCAGTAGGGGGCCGGCGTTGGTATACGACTGAATTTTTATGAAGCCAATCGGCCATTTTATCGACAATTTCGGTCGTCTTTTATTGGAGGGAGCCGATGGACAGACATTCAAATGATTCTATGGCCCTATTATAGTTGGGCTTAGCGCTCTCTGTCTCTGTCTCTGTCTCTGTCTCTGTCTGTCTGTCTGTCTGTCTGTCTGTCTGTCTGTCTGTCTGTCTGTCTGTCTGTCTGTCTGTCTGTCTGTCTGTCTGTCTGTCTGTCTGTCTGTCTGTCTGTCTGTCTCTTTCTCTGCCAGGACTCATTGCTGTAATGGCTTCCGGTGGCCTAAACGCCTGTATAGTTCAGTGAGACAACGAAAGCGCCGTCTAGTTTATATAAGATGTCATTACTTTTAATATGATTTACACATTGTAGAGAAGAATAAAGAACTGCTAAATATGGGCAACATTTGAAACGTTTTAGAGCCAACAGAAAACATATACGACTGAAAGATAAATCAAAAAAAAGAAACAAACTTAACTAACAGTAGGTTTGCTTGTGAGTGCATGCACGAGACAGTAACCGTGTAACGAATATCACGAGACAAATTTACCAGAATCAGGGAGCTTGCGCTACAGAAATCGGAGATGTCACACAGGTGATGAATAATGCCCTGCTACATTGTGTATGTTTGTTTCTTCCGACGTGTAGTATATTTCACCGGATACAATGGGAATTACTTTACGTTAGGTTTTCAGGGTTAGAATTGTCAGGGCGTTTGGGTTAAACCCCCTGGTCTTTCTTAGGACCCCATGCAGTTAAGACTTCCTTGCACACCACAGGGGGGTCGTTTCCATCCACCTCAGTTGTGCTAGTGTGATTGTATTGCGCATATATTTTAGCATTTTCTATCACAATTCACTTTGTGGGTTACTAATAAAGTACTCTGTTTTTTTTGTGAGATTTATGATCATGTGAATTGTAAATTAATAAATTTGGTGATGTCTTCAATTTAAGGAGTTTAAGCTTTCTGTTGCATATTTGAATTTTCTCAGTTTGCAAAATGACGATAAAATGTTTAACTCCACATGGATCAAACTCATCAAAGTCTAACCCCCTCCCAGTCTTTTTTCTACAATTCTGACACTGGTTCGATTCCTCTATCCACATGATTATACACTGCAGTTGGTTGCACAGGATCTTCTGAACTCCTTTCCTTCTTTTCCACTGTCGTTGTTTATCACTGTTGTCCTTCTTTTCCACTGAACATTGACGACAGTTGAACAAAATATCCCCAGCTGGAGGAGCCGTCTCTTGTTCCTCATTAGCTGCAACCATTTTCTTCCCTTCTTCCATTTTCTTTCTTCCCTTCCATTCTGACTGCCGCAGCTGTTCGTTCCAGTATTGCCACCCGTCCCTCACCATCTGTCTCAGACTGCTCCATCGATCATCACACCTCATGCTTTCTTCTCGAAAATTAAATTCCTCCTTATTAAGAATTCCTACCCTGACCCAACTCATCTTCCGCCTTCCATTCTTTTTTGACGTAAATGAAACCCGCTCCTCTGCCTCATCTATCTGTTTTCTGGCAACCGGGCTTTGATATCTATTTTATATATCTGGACAACCCCTCTGATACGACGCAGCGCTCGTATATAATCTGGTTCCCTGCGCTGAGCTTTCATGTGGCGCTTTAGAAATTTGAAGATTACGAAAATCCGCAAGATGGCGTTATAGTGACGTTTTACGGACGTACTAAAAATGAGCCACAGGATGATTCGCCTATAATGCTATTATCCAGGGGCGTCTATCCCCCTAAGTCATTGGAGCAACGTCCCTTTTCTCCCTCTTCTTCCTCCCTCCTCGTTCCTTCCCCCCTAAAATGGTGGCACACACACTGACAGATCTCCCCCCCCCCCCATTTCTTGGATGGAGCATTTGCTCCAAGGTTTCTATGGTGTAGACGCCCCTGCTATTATCGTAGAGATTGGCTGAACAGAATGTGATTTCATTTCCACTGCCTTTCCATTGACGCTAGTTGGGCGAAATGCTCCTTCTGGGAAAACCATTCATCGCGTGATCATCGTTAGCTACAATCATGTGTTGTTGTCGTTATTCGCCAGATGGCGCAGGCATTATATGCCGCCTTTTTTCTAAATGTTCAAATGGACCGCTGCTGACCGTCCGTAAATCGTAATCGTAATTGCAGACGTTTTAACGCCATGTGGATGAAGAAAATGATGATGATGATGATGATGATGACGACGACGACGACGACGACGATGATGATGATACTGGTGATGGTGATGGTGGTGATGATGACGATGATGATGATCTTAAGACTGAGGTCATCATTATACGGATTGGCTGTATTGAATCTCTCTTGAAAGTGATTTACGTTCCATTATCTTACCATTGACTCGTATCCACCTACATTCAACATTATCCGACCTTTCTATGTCCGCCAAGGGTCGTATATCAACGCAGAAACCCTTTCAGTGAATGCATCAATGGATCGTTGCGCCGTGAAATTGCCAGATAAACTTGAGTCTGCTCTTGGGATCGGTCCGTAAATCGTCATCGTAATTGTAAGCACACATTTATATAGCGCCATATCCACATTTATTTAGCGCAAATTTATTTATTTAGGTGATCATGATAGTCTTGTGAGCATTGCAATGGATGACGGTGACAGTTACGGCGGCAATGACTTGTTTTGTCGATGATAATTAAAGAGGTGATGGTGCTGATATTGCTGTTGACGATTAAGAAGAGTGAAGATGAATGAAGATGATGATGATGACGACGATGATAATGATGGTGGTGGTGGTGGTGGTGGTGGTGGTGGTGGTGGTGGTGGTGGTGGTGGTGTCACCTCATATACACTGGAAATTGAACCACATAAGACGAGGAAAGATCGATAGTGTCTGGAAAAGCGCCATATATATTATGTGATCAAATTAAAGGAATAAATATCCGTACAGTGGAAGTGTTTTTTATGGGCATGGCCGTCCCGAAACGCCCGCTGGGTAATTATTGTTTCTAATTTATGGGTTGTTTAAGGGAGAGGAGGAGGGAAGATAGGAGGAGGAAGAAGAAGAGAAGGAATAGCAGGAGGAAGAAAAGGATTAGCAGTAGAATAGTAGAGAAGAGGGGAGGAGAAGGAAGGAGCAGATTGCTTTCCTGCTGAGAAAATCAACGTGGAATAAGGTAAGGGCTGGACTGACTGTCGGTGGCCATGTCTTTTTTGTCAAAGAAATTATCGCATGCGTTGTATCCTGGAAATAGATTTCGTCGGGACCTTTATATAGCACCTTTTTGCGGTCTCTCGTTGTCTTGTATGCGATTAAAAGCGATGTCTGTAGGCCTATGTATGTTAAGTATGTATGTATGTTACAATCTAGCCCGTAAAACATATTATTAGGATGATCTATACCGGATAAAACTTTCGTGTAGACCAAAAGTGCAGTTAGCAGTTGGTTCAATAAAGGATATACTTACTTACTTACACAGTATGTGTGCTACGTACGTACGTATGCATGCATGTACATGTAGGCCTATGTATGTGTGCAGGGGCGTCTATCCCCCTAAGTCATTGGAGCAACGTCCCTTTTCCCCCTCTTCTTCCCCTCCCCGTTCCTTCCCCCCTAAAATGGCGGCACACACACTGACAAATCCCCCTATTTCTTGGATGGAGCATTTGCTCCAAGGTTTCTATGGTGTAGACGCCCCTGTATGTGTGTACTGCCAGCGTCGGATATAAGATTTATATAGCCCACACTTACGCCACCTAGCGAACACAGCTGTAAACTAAGTGTGTCTGCTGCTCAATGTTGATTGGATGATGAGAGGGCGAGGCAGAGGGCTGGTCACTTACCATGCTGAGGCTAAAAAATATGAAATCGATAAAATTTTAACCGACAGATGTCTCCAAGGATTAGTAAAAGTGACTGATACTCTTAATATCAATCATTGTGCAGAGAGGTTAGTTAGGTCGTTAAGGTGTCGTTAAGCGCTGGATGCTCCTAATAATTAATTCTTCCTAGAACGTATCAGCATATTGACGATGATGATACATGACGACAAAGTACTTTTAGAACAGCAGTTAGATTAACTAACGATATAGTTATTTCAACAAACTCAAAAATCAATCAGATTAAGCAACGAACGACTTGGAAAGTTTCGTGAAAGGAGCTATAAAAATGTTCAGTTACATTTATTACAATTCACACCAATGCAAAAATGATGGTGTAAATTTAGATTTCGAATCCCTCCAGCGGGATCGTTCTTGTCTATGGGTGACCTTGGCCTGATGCCCTCCCTACTCAATCATATTCACTCTCCGCATGGCGGCTGTGTGCTGCCCCGCTGACCCGGAGTCAGGCGATGAGCCACTTCAGCCTATACTTGCATCTGTATACAGGCTGCAGCACGAGGTGCCTCTGTATGTAAGCACACACGCACACATACACATACACAAACACACACACACACACACACACACACACACATACGCACACGCACATCGCTTAGGCCTTAGTGCATCCCATCGTATTACCGGTACAATTATAATTTGTTGTATTATAATATATGGATGTAAATTTATTTTTTCACTATTTTTGCAGCGCCGTTATTCGAGTTCCGCGTATCGGTTGTTGATGTAATTGTTGTGTGCAAAGGGGTTAGAACCCCGACAGCATTAGCGAGAGGCTATATGTGCAGTGTTATGCACCTTTTGCTCTCTATCTAACAACATCCCTTTAATATCTATAGGGTGTTGCGTGTATAGCGTATAGACAATATTTATAGAATATGGTTTTATATTTTCATATATATATATATAATATATTTATATACGTGAAAACAGACCACTTTCTATAAATAAGCCTATACACAGACCGCCAGATGAGCCTCCTTGTAGCTCGCTTCATTATTACACGACTTGTGATATATATATATATATATATATATATATATATATTCACATCGTGATGATGTATATCAGTCCCGCAATATACACACAAAGGTAAAGGTAATATATATGTGTGTGTATAATGTTTGTTGCATGGACTGTAACGTGTAAATATATACACTGATATATCGGCCAAATATGTACTCGAATGTGCCACGTTAGGTTCTTGTTCCGCCGTTACTTTGTATTTGTTGGATATCTGTAGGTCCGATGTGTCAGAATATATATACGACTCTTTGTTAATGTAGTCTGTAAAATAGATGCAGTTAATACGCTTTTGAATTGGAAAATCCTGTTGAAATTGTTCAGGTCAGTACTTTTATAATGTATAGGGCCTATTACCTATAGGCCCCATATATCCTTGGGAAGAAAATGAAAGTTCTATCAAGCTATGTTAGCTACATACATACATACAGCTTTAAAGAAAGTAAGGGTTAGATACATAGGTTAGCTACCTGTATGGTTTAATGGACTGCAGGCTGTTCGCTGTTTGTGCAGTCTTTGACGTATGATATATGATACAACATCAATGCCCGATGTTGCCACGAGATGTCGTTAACCCCGACTAAAACTAGTAGATATATATATATCGCCTACACACGAGCGTTTTATTTGAAAGCCTCGGTGCATGGCCTTCAAATATAGGACATGGAACTGTTAAGCGCTGTGTTCCTCCTTGACTTTTCAGAGCGGACATCTGCTGAAAGAGAGTTCGAGAACCTACAGGCCTAGAGCCAGCAACAGAAAAGGCGCACTTGCATAGAGCTGTCCTTGCCCACGGAAAGTCAGTGAGAGATATTCAGAACACGTGGTGTTCTGAATTTCCGAATGTTGAGAACTAAGTGAAATCTTTGAAGTCAGTACGTATACAGCGATATCAAGGTTGAATGAACTCCGTGTAGTCTTGTATATAATTAGCCCAGTGTTGAAAGTTGTTTGCTTTCTATGGGCAGCCATGATGCAGCGATTTTAGAACCGGTGATTTGTTTTTATGTTTTGGAGTTTTAGTGACAGCATGGTTTATTTTACTGAGTCCGATAAATAAAAGGCGACTTAAGCACAGTCCAATGTAGGCCTCTAGGCCTATCCCGCTGTTCAGCTATAGCTATCTATTTATAGACCTATTTATGGAAATCAGAAGGTGTTTTTCTAATTCAGAAGAGGGTTATCCAATAACAGGGTAAGAAGATTTAAGACTGTGTTTTGAGAATAAGAATCTAAGTATGTTGATTTGTCATGTATAGGCAACGTAGATCTGACACAACTTTGGCCGACTTCGTGAACTCGCTTTAATCAGTTTATTAATTTGTTTTAATCGCTTGCTAGCCCACACCATTTATTTATTTTTATTAACTAATTTTAAGCGTTACCAGGGGCGTAACTGTGGTCTAAAAAGTGGGGGCATCAATTTCTTCTCCACTTTCCCTTTTCGTATGGAGACCATCTCTGTGAAGGCAAAATAATCAAATATTGATTGGCATTGTTTAAAAAGTAGGGAATACGGTTCCACTATAGTTCAAAAAGTGGGGGTACCCCTCGTACCCCACAAATTACGCCTGTGAGCGCTACTGTCTAATGATCAAGCATCAATTGATGGCGCTGAGCAATTCATGAGTTAAGGACTTGTTCAAAGTCTCTACACAGTAACCACCTCAAGGGAAGCTCGAAACCGTAACTGTCCGCGTCATAAGCTTATAAGGCGAGCGCTCAACCAATCGACTGCTCTGTTCCACAACATAACGGTTAAATCATCGCCAATTTTCCCACATTTCTTATTGGATTAATGATGATGATTTTTCAAAAATATGTTTATGAAGTGTGAAGTTAAGTTCTTTTCTAACTTCATCTCAGGAGAGTTACCTCCCTCTTCAGGAAGAAGGAGCCAACAAATAAACGGTCAGAAGACTCTCCAATTTTTCAAAGAGATCTCTTCCGTAAACGATATAGGTACTAGGGCCTACATAAAAACGCGTAGAAGCGCACAGTATACCAGTTTACCACACACCGATTTCCCAATATTTGTCTATCTTTTTCTCCCCACTCTCTGGCCCTTCCTTCATCTCTGTCTCGGTCTCTCTTGCCCTCTCGGCCTCTCCCTTTCCCTTCTCTCACTATGTATGTGTGTGTGTGCGTGTGTGTGTGTGTGTATATATATATATATATGTTTGTTTTAATAAGTGATTCCGCTGACGTGTAAGCGTGACTCTGCAATCTGTTTTGTGTTAGAAAGTGATGTCCAGTTGTCTTCTTCAGATTTGATTTCTCTGCCAATCGATTACATCGAAAGCCATTCATAACCTGGATCGTCTTTATACGTCTACATTCGCGCTCTCTTGATTGCTTAATTAATTATTAACTCCAAACAACACTTATATTAAAACTCCTCTAGTGTTTGCTGTTCTAGACACTGCTCCTATAATGTCTACAAACAGCAAACACCAATGCAGCCCGTAGACTTAAATTGTCTGATAAAATAGATCACACGAGTGAATGTGGTTTAGGCCTACACTCTTGAAAGAAAAGCCTGGAGCAATACCTGGAAGCAGCAGACACTATTCCAGCGAAAACGACCACATTAGCTATGACTCTTATGTCGCGTGTTAACGTACAATAATTAGACAAAACTGTGTGGCAGGATTTGTAATGCTGACTGTGCTTGACTCCAGACAGATTGTGTGAATGATAGACCCTGCAGTTAGCGTATAGAGTGCACTAGCACTACGTACAGCAATAGCACTACGTACAGCAATAGCACTACGTACAACAATAGCACCACTTACAACAATAGCACTACGTACAGCAATAGCACTATACGTACAACAACCAACCGTACGTCTATAAAGACAGTGTTTAATCTAGTCCCTCTGTTCTGGGGGGAACAACGTTTCTCGGGGGGGGGCGGAATTTCCCCCCAAAACGGTCTCTACCTTACAATATTGCTGAGCTCTGGGGAGGGAAACTTCAATCCGGGGGGGGGGGGGAATTTCCCCCCCCCCAAAGACGTCTAGATTAAACACTGTATAAAGAGTAGGCCTACATTTTAATAGAATCATTGACTTGGAGAACTGGGCTATACTGCCTTATAGTTGGGTGTTGCCAGTCCCAAGCCTAGATGAAGGAGGAGGAGGGGAGGAGGAGGAGGTGGGCAACGTTGATCACCTTTATTATACAGAGTTGTTAAACAGAAACTTCTTACCTTCTTGAATCGGTAAATGGGAGTGGTTAATAGTTTTGAGATGAAGTCAGTTAACGGTTGTTATTGTGAGTTACTAACATGCATATTGGTATGTCTACGTGCATATATAAAATAAAACTGTGGCAGTTATTACTACTGAGTATCTATGGGTAATGGCTCTCAAATGAAGCGTTGTAAACGGCCCATTAAATGTTTATTATGTGAAACTTAAGGGGTTAATATCCGTAGAGAGGCGACCGATATTATATCGTCATAAACTGAAGCAATTGGATGCCTAGATTCGTCAGTTGACCTAGTTGTTCTTTCGCAGGGATCAGTAATTTTTTCAATATCCAAATTATCCAGTTTGCTGTTTCGTCCTTGAGTGGAACGAATTTTTTTCTTCCAAAACGTTAGGACTGGGTAGGAGAGAGGGAGACAGAGAGAGACAGAGACAGTGACAGAGACATGTGCTTAATTTACTGGAAGATAGAAAGACAGTCGTATGTGTTATTCCATGGCTGATAACAGACAGTTATATTTCCTTTAATCCTAGGGCCTATTAGGCCCCACATTAAATTGCATTATTTTAATCGAGTTTCATTTCAGTATAATAGGTTAAACTACCTAATAGTCTACATTCAAGTAATTGTAATTGTGAAAGGACAAATTAGTCTTGTAATCAGCCAGCTGCTTATTGTATGCTTACATCGTCTCTGAATAGTTGCCTTGAAGAGCGCGCTATATAAATGTCTAGTTGATTGATTGATTGATCGTCAAATACGTTGCATGCGCAAGAAAGAAACTGAGACGGAGGTAGACATATACTGTGTGTTTTTCTCTTTTGACTGAAAACCACAACAGATTGTAAGAAGGACATTATACTGTATAGAGGGGGAGATATACAGTGAGAGGTACACAGACGAGGACGATGTTATTGATGATTGTTTATGCTGTTCAGCCAAAATATCTTTCGACATCAGGACCATAGTTCGAGAATTCGTGACTTTCGGTTTTAAAATTCGTAAAAATTCTTTTGGCTATTTTAAAAATCGTAAATATTCGTAAAAATTCGTTGGTCCATCGTTGGGCTTTTTTTACATTGACAGTGGCGATTTGCAAAAACAGCGTAAGGAACAAAAACAGATGTGATGACGTCATGATTTGTTGTGTTAAGCTTCTGCTTAGAATTTAATGTAAAATTCAATATAATAGTTTATTACGTAACGAGTTAATTTAGTTAAAATCTAATTTCTTAAACATGAAAGAATATGGACCGGAGTGGAAGTATATATGTTGTACTTTTGGAGAAGGAAAGGGTAACCCAAAAATACAGTCTTGTTTTTGTGACAAGGAATTTGTTGGTTCTGCTGACTGACACTCACAGTCACACACCCCAACTATGACAGAAATCGAAGTTCAAGACTCCAAGTAGAACAGTAGCTGAATATCAGTACTATTGTGTTGCTAGTCAGCTATCTTTTACGGCTGATTGACTGATTGCCTATGACATTGACATTTACTTGGTTAAAAAGTTGAAAAGTAAACAAATAATAAAATTTGTTGCCTTGGCAAAGAATTCTGTTATTATTTCACGAGTTTTAACGAATTTGAAAGCTGCAGTTTTAAAATTCGTTAAAATTCGTGAAATTTTAAAATTCTTAGAATTCGTAAAATGCGAATTCTCGAACTATGCTCATGCCCATCCATTCATGCCCATCCGACGACTAATATTGATACAAACGTATATTAAATTTCTTATCTTTCCTTGACTTACCTTACCTTAGATTACATTACAAAACCTCACCGTATACCTTATATTCCACACTTTACATAAACTTACCGCCTTACCTTATCTCGTGTTACAACACATTGCCTTACTATATTGTTTACCTGTCCTACCTTATAATACCATATACCTTACCATACTTTACTTTGACCTACCCTGCCTTACCTGACATTTGTCAACAGTAAAATAGCGACCTGCATAAGAGCGAGTACAGTGAACTGGTTCAACTGGTGCGGTCGATCGTTGCTTATGACGGAATGAAACTTTGACCCAAGACAAACAACACTAGTCATGGCTTTTGAGACAGGATTTTGAAATTGCTACACCCGTCTTTTTGTTAACGATCTTAATCTTCGGGTCTTTAGACAACGCTCCAGTGAGAAGGAATGTTCACGCCAACTCCCTCTTGCATTTCCCACGCGTAATTCCCCATGGTCGTCATTCGTCCTATCACTCCTTATGTCACTCATTGTAATTGTAATTGTCTTTGTCTTCCGCTATGGCGGCTTCTCCATCAGCAGTAACCCTTGGCTGCACCTCTTTGGCGACTTCTCCATATGCAGTACCCTTTGGTAACATATCACCAGATACCCCAATCACCCATTATTACTCCACCCATTTGCACTCGTCACCCATGCATAGCCTCCATGAACTCAGCCATTTCATCATTCCACCCATCTACCACGCGGTGATCTATTCGGTAGTGCGCTTGATCTGTAATCCAACAACTGCGGGTTTGAGCATGCTGAGCAAACTCCGTGTATTAAGACCATGAAATAAATTCCTTGCACGCTTATCTCGGTCCCCAGTCAGCAGAATCTGCTAGAAGCGTAAGCTGCGAAGTAAGCAGCAAGTCCTGTGTTGCGCTGACCCATATCCAGCAGTTTAGGATTCGTCCATTTCCGGCTCAAGGGGTGAAGAGCTGGAAATGAGCGCTATATGATCCACTATGGGACGTGGGAGCTTTACATTTTGCTTCCTGTCATAATATGTCAATCGAGAGGTCGTGGGTTCAAATCCGCACCAGGGCAGAAATTTGGTTTGAGATTTCTGCTCCACCTGCACCCCTTAGCCAACTCAGCTATAACGAGTACACTGACTGTACACTGTCGGTGGGAAGATGACACAGCGAGGGAGAGGACTGGCAACCCACCCTCATATGCCGAGGCTTAGAAAATGAAGTCGCTAACATTTCATACCCAGGAGCAACCAGGGCTAGCTTAAGGGACTGCTCTTCTTCTTCTTATGGACTATATTGTTACTTGCACCTTTCTCGGGACTAATTTTCAAAAAGTGGTGCAATTCAAATTCTGTATTACACTACTCGATTAAGTTACACCACGTTGTATGATACTTTTACGTTTACATTGTATTACATTTCGTTATGTACATTGGTCAAATTACATTATACTTTGACATTTACATCGCATCACATTAAATTTCGTATTACATATGAGAATTTCATAGTACATTGCATTTCGTAGAATTATATTACATTACATCTGATGATGTTACGCTGAATTACATTTCAGTATATGCCTACTGAATTACTTTGCATTGCTCTGTATCTTACACGACATTATTATTCATTGCATTTTCGTTCGAAAGTGTCTCTGGTCTTACTGACAAGTGGGTTGTAGGTGAGGGTGTGTGCGTTAGCTCTTGTGCACGTTCTCTTCTGAGGCACTTGACTGCTCACCCCTCCGGACCAACCGAACCTCGACCGCCCTATATATTCGTCTAGCCACTCACTCACTCACCCCAGGCCCACTCTCCCTGCATGCCGTCCTTCGAACCGTTCCCCCCTCACCGAAAGACGTACGGCCCCTATCACTCGCCACACTACTTTTCTCGACGCACAGGCCGGCGATGGTTGCAAGGGGGATACTTTTTTCGTGTGGCAAACTATTGGTAAACTCGACGATGGCTGTTCCTATAAGGAGCTGCAGCCTGAGCGCGTAGTACAAAGGCAGTTTGTTGTAGCCGAGAGACTGAAAGCTTTCGCGACGGCACAGGACGACGAACTGACGAACTTTCTACAACGAATTATAAAGATCTGTGTCTAAGGCCATCGACTTACACGCACAAATCACTGATTTCAACCGGTATGTGATTCCTATTATGTTGCACTTAAATTTATCATGCAGTTTATGCATTCGTTCGGGTATTTGTTAGGCCTATTCATATATAGGCCCTACTACTAATAAATTACTATATAAACTTAATGTTATCAGTTATAAATAGGGCCTATGTCATATAATTTATTTAATAAAATTATATCTATGCAATATTTATGTACATGAAAGCGGAGGATCGGATGGATTAAGGTAGGAACTCTTGAAGAGGTGGGACTTAAATATTTTGAACGGAAAGCCTTTTGGGGTGATAAGTAGAGGAGCCTCAGGCAGATGACGTTGGGTGAATGGCGGTATTGGTGGAGCTACTGAGAACGTGCGGAATAATTCATGGGAAGTTCGTTTCAAAGTCGAGCAGCAGTGTGGGATATGGATCGGTTGGACAACTTGAGGTTAGTAGTGACTGAGGGACGGGAGCGAGTGAGATAGGAGAATCGGGTAGAACGTATTGTAGTGAGTTGTAGGTTAGCGATGGGATTTCGAAGTGGATGCGCTTGGGGATTTTCAGCCAGTGTAGTGATTTCAGGGAGTAGGTAACACGGTGATGTTTCGGTGTTCTGGTGACAGCTAGGGCGAGATAATTTTGGATGAGACGTAGACGCTTAATTTGGGTGGATTCGAGTTTGATGGAAAGAAAATTACAGTAATTAACGGAGTTTGCTATAGTGGCAGCAGTTTTAGAGCCAGTGATCGGTCGAATGCAGCGGAGGTCATGAATATGCATGAAGAAGGTGCGCGAGAGGTTGGAGATATGATTGGCGAAGGAGAGATGTCAATCAAAGGTAATGCGAACAGACAAGTCGGAGGTGAAGGTGAGAGATGACGAGTTTGTGGGTAAGTAAGTAAGTAAGTAAGTAAGTAAGTAAGTAAGTAAGTAAGTAAGTAAGTAAGTAAGTAAGTAAGTAAGTGGGTGTATAGAAGGATCTAGGATTACCAGAGTCCAGAGCTCGCAATGGGCGCTAATGGAACAGGAATCATGGAATATCATTCTGTCCTGGCAGGAGTTTGGACCCGTGAAAGACTGTTCAAATCTCCGAAATATATGATATCCTGCTTGATCATCAGCGCTTTATTCGGGCAACCCTTTTTGACGCCGGTTTTGGTTCAACTCAATGCAGTCCTCCCTTCATAAACAAATTGGAGCCATAGCTGGAAATTCACCTCTGGATTCGCCCTTGCAGCCAACTTTTTTCTCTTTCTTAACGAACTCGACATCCCTAACGAAAGCGAGGAGCTCCTTTCAGAGGTTCCCACAAGGTCGCTATATAAATATTCATGGCGATACATAAATCGCACGGTACGATCGTGTAAACAAGGTTTTTAATTTTAATCGCAGTACAAGCAGTGGCGGCGATCTTGTCTGAGAGGTGGGGGGCAAAGTTGCCCATGGTCTGGTCGAAGACCGTTTTTAGGAATTCATGTCCCCCCAAAAAATGTTCCTTTCTTAGGAATTCGTCTCCACACCTTTTAAACCCTGTAGGCCTACATGATCCATTACCTTTTTTTTTACAAATTCATCCTCCGGAAAATTTCATGACTCTTTTCTAAATTTCTTCTTGCTTTCTTTTAATTTTCGGGTGACACTTCTGCTGAAAAATTTTGTTTTTACCTCATCTGGTCAAAAAAGCAGTGAAAACCCTCACGCACAATTACATTTTTCAGCCTTTTTTCGTGTTTCTTCAAAATTTGGGGGACAAATGTATGGCGTGTCCCCCCACCCCTAAAGGTGGGGGGAACATGTCCCCCTCGACCCCGCTAGATCGCCGCCCATGAGTACAAGATGTAAAAAGTCAAATTATTTTCTTTTTGGGGTTTTTCCGTTTCCGTTTTTATTTCTTTGAAAACACGACTTTTTTCCATTTTTCATTTAGTTTCTTACGTTTTTAACCACTATGTCTTCCAGTGAACGCGCTAAATATATATATATATATATATATATATATATATATATATATAATCTGAATGAATGTATTTATTAGTGAATGAGCAAATTAATGAGTGAATTAATGAATGAATAAATCTCTAGTAAGCTACTCTCTTCTTGGAGTGGTCACGTGCTGTATAAACCGCCGTGTTAAACGACGTCACAACGATACGGCAACAATGGACGATAATTATTCTAGCAGAGAAATCACAGACCCTGCGATATCCGCACCACACACTCGATCTATTATTGCCTGGACACTGTTTATATAAGTTGTGTGATTTATTCAGCGCCAGGATATAAATCGATGTCGCCAAGCATTGTGGCCTTTGTAGTAATTAGACAAAAGTTAATGGAATTCGGCGACAGTGGCTGAGCTTTCAGCCAAGCAATCGATCAGTTAGCCATGCAGTTGATCAGTCATTCAGCCAGTCAGTCAGTTAGTCAATCAGTCAGTCAATCAGTCAGTCAGTTAGTCAAAAAAACATAACAGCCGTTGAAATGGCAAAGTCGACAAAGCCTGGACGTGGAAAAGAAGCTTGAAGCGCCGAGGCACCAGGCAGCTACGCCTATGAGCATTCTATAGTGTGTGATCTTCGAAGAGATAATGTTCAGTTGCCGTGTTGAAGGTCACGCCCTTGTCCTGATTTCTGCTGCCAGCCACAGTAGGCCTACGTCTTATGTCCCGCTAAGCCACCCTGTCACGCTGCAAATGGCTGAACCCGACCCATTTTGTGAAATATGATGTAATAGGACTAATTCGGAGGTCAACGTGTACGTGGCACTGCGAACGCCGTTGGAATTCATCCATCCATCCATCCATCCATCCATCCACTGGCGTAAACTTGTCCAAAATATTGGGGCGGGGAATTTGGTTGTTCATTCTACACTTGTTGCATTGGGTGTACAGTCCATCTCAATTATTGAGGGGGACGTGCCCCGGCTGCCCTCCCCCCAGAGTCTACGCCTATGCATCCATTCATTCATTCAGAGGACTTAGGGCCCTATATAGTCATATAGCGCCCTCCAAGATACCTACTCGGCGGCGGTCCCTACCCAGTTCGAACAATAACAGTTTTCAGATGTTCGTCAAAGGTGTATGCAGATTCCCTATAGTTAAGAAAATGCGCAGTGAATCTGAAGGTCATTCCACGTGGTGGGCCCACCCACCACCGTGAAAAGGCACGACGTTGCATCTTTGAAGTACGAGTAAAGGAAACAACAGGTTCACCTCTAGATGCAGAACGAAGATTTCCGCGGCCAGCCAAACCTGAGGCGGGACAACAAAGCTCCCGCTACTAGGCATCTGATGCTTTCCCTAACTGGCACCGCCAGACCCAGACCGAAATCCAAAATTCAGTGCGCTGGGAAACAGGCAGCCAATGGAGCCCGTCACGCATACAATGCGAGACATGGAATATATATTGTATACGCACACCTGAGTAAGGTTGATCGGTGAAAGCATTTTACCGTGACCTAGTTAGCTTCTTCGGTAGCAGCGTAGGCCTGCGTAGCCTCCGTGCCTGAGGAAACTGGTTCGCATACCGATCGCTGCTATATTTAAGGGATTTATACTCGGCCTAGCTAGGCGTATACAGGTAGACGGAAAAATATTACTGTAAAGAGGTGGTATGGTGCCAAAGAAGCTAACGCCTCGGCTTCTCTCCTCTTCAACCTGAGTTCAAACCCGGGTCAGTCATTGTAACTGGGCATTGATCTGTGTGAAGCTTCGATATGAATGTGTTCTTCAATCCAAAACACACCCACTCTTCACGCCAATTGAACACCACTATAGTGAATAAACAGTAGATCACGCTGCAGAGCGAGATTCAGGTGTAGACCTAAACACTTCAACGACGATCTGCGCTGGTTTTACAATCAATGCTAGACACTCTCGTCGTTGGTTTCTAAACTTGCAAAAACAACTGATATTCTATTATTTAGTGCTTTTAACAGACAACAGCTGGTTGTAAGCACTTGACAGCCACTTCGGATGCTTTACAAATTTGCCGTTTTTAATTGTAATTGTAATTAGTAACTTCTGTCGCGCCGGTGTCTAATGCACAAGGCATCAACCGATGGCACACCAAAACCAAACCGAAATCAGGTCTATATGTAAAAGATCAGTCCGTGTAAGACAGAGAGGCAGCCTACGGTGGATAAGCAATTTTACCCACCATAGAAATGATGTTTTTAGACTAAAATCCAGAGGTTGCTGTGGCCCCATCGTCATCAGCGCTCGTGAATAAGCTGGTACCCTGCGCTTAGCTTTCGAATGGCGCTTTATAAATTTGGAGTGTACGATTACGATTACGGTTGAAGTATAATGTGGGGGCTGGAGTGGTTCCCATGCGCTGCCACTGACCACCTGCTCGTCTCTTTATTCGTGTTGGCTTTTGAGATGGGAGGGCCTGGCGAGGATAACCCGCTAAAGGTATCTATGTTTTATTGTCTGTATGTAACAGTCTGAATTCAAAGACAATTCAAAGAACAGTCCAACAACGATGAAGGAAGGCGGTCACGACAAGACTCCGTCGCCCAGAGTCGGTGCCTTCCAGGGTGTGAACCCTGACCGGTTACCCGCCAATTCGCAGCAGCCGTTCAAGGGTGGTAACACGGAGCTGTCGCCAGACCGTCTCGGCCAGAGCGAGTCGATGAGCGACATCAGCACAGGGCAACCGGACACCACTAAGCGAACCCCGACGAATGGACGAGGCAGTCCCGATGACAATCGGTCGCAGAGCCGTAGCGCAAGTGACGTCGGCGATGCCACTTCGGGAAGCGGTTTGATGACGTCTTCGAAGAAGAACGGAGAGACACCCAGTGAAGATGTGAAGAACAAAGGACCTGTGAAGGACAAAAGGAGTCGACAGTTCTCGGAACCGTCGAGCGCATTCAAGCGAGGCGACTTCGATTCGCAGAAGTCGCTCAACAAAGCTTCGCACAAGGACCTTCGAAGGGTTCGCCAGGATTCGATCTGCTCCACCGGATTTGGATCATCGCACTTTGGGTCGTCATCGAAGCGGAAAGCATCGATAAGCAGCGGCAGGGTAAATATTGTGACGGACGCAGTGTCCATCGTACCAACCCTATCGGTCGAACATATCCCCAAACTCAACGAGCTCTACCCCCACAACTACGACATGACGAACCAGGACGGTTTGGAACTCAGTGACCTCGGACCCAACGGAGATGCCAACATGGCCACGGATGCGGAGAACGGAACGAAGTTGGCTAATATCAACGAACAGCCGGAGAATGGGTCTCCGCTTCAAAAAGGCGGCATGGGAATGATGCTGCTCAACGAGAACATGGAGAAAATGACTCCGGAAGAGGTGGAAGCGTTCAAGAAAACGGAGCGACGCAAGTACATGAAGAACCTCCTCGTTCTCTGTCTCGGCTTCTTCTTTGTCTTCACGGCATTTCTGTCGCTTCGCAACCTCCAGAGCAGCCTCAACGCCAAGGGCGGACTCGGTCTGTACGCGCTAAGCGCCACCTACGCCAGCTTCTTCATCGGTTGCATCTGTGCGACGACCATCGTCCAGAGACTTGGACCGAAACGTGCCATCGTTCTCGCAACCATCGGTCCGTTTCTCTACGTCCTGGCCAACTTTCATCCGCTCTTCTTCACACTGATCCCTGCTGCCGCAATCGCCGGGTTCTGCCAGGGCGTCATCTGGACGGCACATGCGACTTATATAGCGAACATTGCCGCCAGCTACACGGTCCTGACGAACGAGAAGATCCAGGACGTGCTGAGCCGCTTCAACGGAATCTTCTTTGTCTTCTACCAGTCTTGCCAGATTGTCGGCGGAATGATCTCGTCGATCATTCTGAAATCGCCCGAAGAGCCACTTTTCGGTTTCTACGAGAACGGAACCATGTGGAACCAGACGATGTACGGTAACGAGACCTTTTCGTATCTACCATACGCGAACGTGACGCGCGTCCGCGACTATTCGCACTGCGGCAAGAACTACTGCCCCTACACGTCCGGACTGAAGGGAGCGGCCCCAGTCGATCGGGTCCTCGTCTACACCTTGGTGGGGGTCTTCACCGGGTGCTCTGTGGCGGGCATCCTCGTCCTGGCCCTATGGCTGGACCAACTCGAAGGAGATATGAAGAAGACGCAGGCAAAGGTTGGCAAACAAATGGTGGCCGTCTTCAAGTTCTACTGCAACCGGTACGCCATCTGCATGGTCGGATTCATGTTCTACTCACTGCTTCAGGCGGCTTTCATGTTTGGAGAATACACCAAGGTAGGAAGGACACAGTGCACCATATCAATCTCTATAGATTCATAAAAATAAGCATAAGCTAGTATTAAATACATAGTGTTCGTGCCATCGTTCTCGCAACCATCGGTCCGTTTCTCTACGTCCTGGCCAACTTTCATCCGCTCTTCTTCACACTGATCCCTGCTGCCGCAATCGCCGGGTTCTGCCAGGGCGTCATCTGGACGGCACATGCGACTTATATAGCGAACATTGCCGCCAGCTACACGGTCCTGACGAACGAAGAAGTGTTCGTGTTTGGATAATAGACGAAGGTAAAGGAAAGGACACTCTTTTAATATCTTGATGCGTCATATTTAAGAAGTATGTCAGTCATATCATATAGTTGTCAGGTTTGAAGAATGCAACAATGTCGGAAACAAGCACTATTGAACTATCTATGGTTGCATGATTATGTAATTATTATAGCGAACATGCATAGCGCTCTTTAAATGGTAAACTCAAAATTTCTGAAGTGCTATTCTAGAGCTCTTTGCACTGAAACTGAAATAGCTCAAGAAATAGCACGTGAAAAAGCTGGTGCTCTGCTTCTCACGAGTGCTGGATGGTAACTTCTCAGACCTGATAAATTGAATGGTTTCCAAGTACTTGTGGAAAAGAGTCAAAGAAAGACTGAGGAGCTTATATCTAGAAAGTTGGTGGTATTCCAGAAAGTTAGACTTAGCACGGTCAATAAATTTTCACTTAAAGCAACCTATAGTGGAAATGAAATCTCTATCTCTGTCTCTTTCTGTCTCTCTCTATCTCTCTGTCTGTCTCTCTTCAGTTTCTTCTTGTCTTTTCTGTTACATTATTCGCTCTGTCTCAATCTGTCTTTCACTGTGTCTCATTCTGTCTTTAAATCTTTGTGTTGTATTTCTCTCTTACTCACTCAATTTCACTCAGTCTATCTGCTTGCATGTCTACCTATATGTGTGTGTGTGACTGGCTGTCTCTGTGTTTGTCTCTCTGTCCGACAGCGTTCTTTAAAGTGTTTGCTGTACTCTGTACACTTTGAAGGTTATTCTTCTTGTTCGTGCGTTCGTTTCAATATATGGTTTTGTATAAATATTTATTACTTTCAAAATATAATAAACCTGGCAATGAACTTTGCATACTAAAATGTGGACTATAACACAGTGGCAACGCATAAAATGAAATGTGATACATCATGGTCTATTATACACTGATCTGTGGATGATAAGTATTTTATTCTTTTGTGTCCGAACATTACTATTGCTCCGTTACGACCTCTCTAAGGCTCATGTGATCTGCTAGCTGTTCTTGTCAACGTCTGTCTCTGTGGATGTCTGTCTGTCTATCTGTGTGTGTTTCTTGGTAGGCTAAAGATGTTCTGTTCAAGTTGATTTTTCGTCTTTACCGTCAGTTACCTTACAGTAATTTACATTTCCCTAAGTCACCTTACGATAATATACCTTTCCTTAAGTCGTCATATCTTAGCTTACCTTACTCAAATCGTGTTTGGGCTTAAGCCAAAAGATTCTTTAAACTCTGAGACTATATTGGTTTAGTCTCCACCAAGGTATGCAAGCGTCTTACATTTCCTTGACCTTTATAATCACTTGGTAAGACAAGATTTTATTATGGTTACTTTAACTTAATGACGCTTACACAGACGTCATGGCCTTTACGACTCCGTTGTCTTAATGCACAAAGGCATCAGATGGTAGTCTCTATGACGTAATGAGATCTGACTATGTATATATATCACGCTTTCCCTGCAGGGTGACCTTGCAGGGATTGGTATAATATGTTGATATCATCATCCGAGGAGGAATTTAACGGCACATGACTATCTGCTTGTATAACCTGCTTTGCTCCATGGCAGAATCAGAATCTTATCTTAACATCTCAGCCAACTATACCTGCATCCAAACGTCTTTGTAAACTCTATGAATATAATATGTTCTTTTTTCAGATAAACATTTTTAAATGAGCTGCTAATTTGACTTTTTTGAGTGCTGCAGAAAGTCCAGTTTATGATTTTGTATAATCTGCATGTGTATATATTTTCAAATGTATGCATGTATGTTTGTATCTTTATATGTACATTGTACAGTGTATACATATGTATGTATGCACGTATGTATGCATGGATGTATGTATGTATGTATGTATGTATGTATGTATGTATGTATGTATGTATGTATGTATGTATGTATGTATGTATGTATGTATGTATGTATGTATGTATGTATGTATGTATGTATGTATGTATGTATGTATGTATGTATGTATGTATGTATGTATGTATGTATGTATGTATGTATGTACGTACGTACATGTGGGTGTGAACATGTTCAAGTACCTTACAGAAGCGCTTCTTGATAGCCTAACGGCTCTAACGGATAAAAAGGACGATAGATAATTATTTATTACAGGACTCGGTCCACATTAGCCTTTAACAAGCCAAGGCCTGATCTTGGGATTGAGGGACCTGTTGACTTGTATTTGAAATAATTTATTGGGTTAAAAGTTCAACATCATAATTTATTTGCTTATGTATGTACTTGTATTTATTTATGTATGTGGGTCTATATATATCAGTGCATTTATGTATATGCACTAGGGCTGTACCGAATAGGTGACTATCACTATTCGGCCGAATACGAATAATTGGACCAACTATTCGGCCGAATACGAATACGAATACGAATAGTGTACAAAATAGGTCGACCGACAACAGTCCAAATTTCAAATGTAAGCTTCAGTTCAGTAAATTTAATACATAAAGTAAAAGTAATCAGTTAACTACATGTAATTTTTGCATCCTTCTGCCAGTCAACTTTAGTGTAAACTAAAAATGGAACTGATTAAACTAAACTTAGAAACTGTCACCCTTACAGCTCAGTTAACGCATGAATGCTGCTCTAGCTTTCAAGAACACCAATCGTTCCATGACCACTATTCGTATTCGGTCCGACTGCTACTATTCGACCGAATACCGAATAGCTATTTGGCCCACTATTCGGCCCCGAAGCGAATACGAAGCGAATGTTCGATACAGCCCTAATATAGGCCTACACATAAACAAATGTATTTGTGTATGTTTGCATGTATGTATGTATGACCTCCTTATTACTTAACGATCAGCAGGGGACCAGAGGTTTAAACTAGGCCATAGGTCAGGGTTGGCAAGTTGTTGCCGGCCACCGGTTATAACCGGTTTTTGCGATGGCAGTAACCGTCCCGGCAAACCCTCTGGGCAAAAATGGCGAAGCCCTCTTGGCAAAAAAAACTGTAAATTATTGTAGTCAGAAAATATGGAATATTCACAGTTAGCTTCATGTTTTATTTATCTGGCTTGCTACTTTACACGGTTGATTGATTTAAATGTCTTATGATTTAAATCAATCAATTTTTCCTTACAAGAATCACTTGATTTAAATAATCGTCTGATTTCTTCCTAATAATAGCCTTACTTTGGAAAACCGGCAACAACAGTTACTGGCAATAACCGGCAGTCGCCGGTTATTGCCAATGTCCCGGCAAAAATATATGTTTTGCAGGCATTAACCGAACCGTGCATTGAGTAGACCTAACACAAGGTTTCGACAGTTGAAAACACAGCTGAAACGAGTTCAGTTGAAAAACTGTGACCCAAAGGAGAGTTTGGAACCAACGACCTCACATGCCTATATTTTAAATTTAGCTGTCCTTGTGTGTAGCTAACTGCGCCGCTGCCGTACTCTACTAGTGCCAGTCTCATGCCTTGATAAGGCAGAGCAACGCTAATCATCCTTGCTATGACACGGCGTCGTTAAACAGTAACTATCCAAACCAACTTTGTCTCGCCGAATAGAGGCGTTGAAACCACTAGAAACCACTGGATGTAATGCACGTGGGAGAGAGAACGCCCGCACTCTTATAAAATGTCCGATCTCTATCCCACTAAGGTCGCCGACAAGCAGGTCGTCAAGATGGCCTAGTTGCTTCAACGAAACCAGCCCCCCCCCGTTTGTTTGATATCAACTAAAGGTCGTTCACAAGGACCACGAAATTTATAAGCAGGAAGGACTTGTCGACTTATTGACGCCTTCTGTATATAGTCTGTAAATGCATATTCGTGACAAGTGCAAAAGCCACAGTGGAATGGGAATTATGCACACATAGACAGACAGACAGACAGACAGACAGACACACACACACACACAGACACACACACAGACACACAGACACACACAGACATATAGATACAGACAGAGAGATAGAAATAAAAACAGCAACGAAGGTGATAAGTATGACACACCTCTTGGCGTATTGCCAGTATGGGATTGTTTGCTTGTGTACTTAGAATTGCAAGCAGCTGGTTTATCCGTGATGATCATCGTATGTAGTAATTTATAAGGCGCCTCTCGCAGTATAAACTATTCAGAGGCGCCCTCAGTGCATGAGCCCCGTGGAAACAGAAACGTCTTAAGCAAGCGAGTAGATGCTGGGGAGATTCCCATCATGAGTTTAGTTCGTAGTCGACAGGGAATACCATTCCAGGCAGAGGGACCTGTGACAGCAAAGCTCGACGTTGGGCCAGAGTGGTCCTAGTACGAAGGACAAAGAGATCAGTAGAGCGCAAAGGACGAGCTGAAGTTGCAGAGAGAGAGGTTGCCGCATAAGGTCAGAGAGGTATTTAGGGGCAAGCCGTAGCTGGGATTTGGAAACCAGAAGGACGATTTTATCCTGGATACGCGAATTAATCGGGAGCCAGTGTAAGACTTCAATCATATGTGTGGAGATATGAGCAAAGCGACGAAGACGTGCTATGAGCCTAGCAGCAGCATTTAAGACTGATTGGAGGGGAGAGGCATAGCATGGGGAGACCGAGGAGAAGCGAGTTACAGTAGTCAACCCGAGAGCAAATGAATGCATGCACAATGGAGGTAAAGATAGTAGGTACAGTGGATCGCCTGATAGCTCTCAGTCGTCTCAGCATGAGAAAGAAAGACAGAGAGAGACAGAGACAGAGACAGGGAAACAGAGGCAGAGAGCAAGATAGAGATGGACAAACAGTCAAAGACCTATGTAGGTCACTGCCAAGGTCAGGACAGGTTTTGGGAGGTGGCTTAGCATAACATAACATTAAATTACATAACATACCATAGAATAATATGGCATAATATAAAAGATACCACACTGTGTAATGGGGTAGCATTGCATGACATCACTTCACATACCTGCTGGTCTCCCTGGCGCAGCTGCTGTGTGGCACCTATAAATTTCTAAGATATATGTATAACATAACACTGCGTTACATCAAGGTAAAAACAATTACTTATTTGGACGGATGGTTGGACTATAAGGCAATGAACGATCTTAGAAGGCAAGTGTATAGTCGAGGCAGTTGGCTCTGAAGTCGACTTCGACTCCTGCAATAGATGGGCAACTTTTGATTTATTGCCTGAAATGATGAAATCATTAAAATTCAATTTCCTTTTGACAGTTTCCTGCTGTTCGTAGAATTGCTTCAGGTAGAAAAATTTTATCATTGGTTGCTGAAGTAGAAATGTTTCTGCTGTGAGACGCAATATCAGTTGAAGATGCATTTGGACCTTTGTGAGGTTATTAAGAAACGGCATATGGGGGGGGGGAAGGGCTATTCTACCTGTACAAAGATCCGGATACACAGTGGTAGGTGCTTACCACTGCCCAGAACTGGCCTTAGCTTCATTTATTTGTAAGTTGTGTTGGGAAACTATTGTAGCCAGAACACTCCAGTTTTGATGATGACATCAACTGCCTGGTAATTAGACTGCGTTCTAGAACCAAGAATACTATTCTTGTGCATGGTACGTTGAAGTTATATCTGTTGAAAGGCAACAGTGAATGTGCTTTAACAGCTGATGTCAAATGTAGCAATTATCAAGTAGCACTATCAAATTCAGTGCTGAGTGCCGTTATAGTAATACCCAGTCTGGCCACCTGTTGAGAAGTTGAAAAGGCGCCAAAACACGGCGGTCTATTAATATGAACAGGTGTTATTTAACAAAGGTTGAAAGTGATTCTTCAGCTGTCTCTGTTATTGTAACGGGACATTAACAACTTTGAGTTGTATTGTATTGCATTGAACTGTGTTGTATTCGTTCATTCAGAGCATTTATATAGCACCTCTTCAAGATAGCTACTCAGAGGCGGTCTGTATTGTATTTGGTATTGTATTGTACTACTTTGTCTTTTGGTTGTTGTTGCATTTTCTAGGCCTTTGTGACTTGTACGCTTGGCATCCACATGGTTGGTTTTGTGATGATGACGCTGTCAGCATCTTCTGCAGTTGCTGCATTCGTCAACGGAAGGATCCAACAGTGGACTACACGACCACCGCTTGTTGCTGCAGGTAACCCAGCAGCAGCATCTTAACTCATCTTAACTCACTATAGGCCAACGCACCATTGGCAATGGTTACTACTACTACTACTATTTATTTATTTATTTATTCCGGATATTTCTATAGCGCCTATCGAAGTCAACTACTACTCAGAGGTGCTCCCGACTACAGCATCTGATACTGTGTCGGAATTTTCACGCCGAAGCGCCACAAGCAATTGCGAGTGAAGGACTTGCCCAAGGTCCGTAGCCTACGCAGCGGCTAGAGTGGGATTCGAACCTGCAACCCTCCGGTCACAAGGCGCCGAACTGCTTTGTGTTTGTCTGTCACTGAGCCACCACGCCCCACGAGTCATCCCTTTATCTAACCCTTTATGTTGTATAGGCATGTCAACCTTGTACTGGCCGTGTATTATTAATTTATTAGTTAGCAACTTCTGTCACGCCGTGGTCTAATGCACAAGGGCTTCAGCAGCTGGTGCACTGAAACCAAGGCGTAATCAGATCAATATCCAGATCAGACTGACAATGGCGATGATGGTGATGATACCTGTAATTATAATCACAGGTAGAGCTTCTTCAGGAGAGACTGATTATGTCTGTGTGTGTTGATTGTTGTTCTTGTGTCTTCATCCAATTTGGTTTTTCTCTCTGCCTGCCTTTTTTTTATCTCGCTAGCTATAATATATCTAGATGACTGTCTAGAAATTATAGATTCCTGCTGTTCTCAGTACTACCTACGTGTCGGTCTATATGTCTGTCTATGTGTCTGTCTGTCTACCTGTCTGTGTGTCTGTCAGTCTATGTGTCTGTCTGTCTACCTGTCTGTGTGTCTGTCTGTCTATGTGTCTGTGTGCCTATGTGTCTGTCTATGTGTTTGTCTGTCTCTCTGTACGTGTGTCTCTCTGTCTGTCTGTCTGTCTCGGTCAGTCATTAAGAGCTCCACAAGTTACCAAACAATATGACCGTGCACTGTAAGGGTTATGCGCATGGCCGACTTCGCATTCATTGAATTTCTCACACTCGTCTACGTTTCTGTTGGCTTTTGCTGGTCTTAGTCTTTCACATTTCATTTGGCCCAACGCTACCAAAGACCAATCGACAGACCCTCGCCCCAGCCAACACACACTGCTGCTCTGCGGGTCTTCATTGCTCTTCTAGAAAGGCGCTACAAAAAATGCTCAGCTGCATAAGAAAGTCCAATAGCACAGCCAAGTGTAGGTATAAGGCACCCTGGATCCAATCAACTTTTGGAAGTGCAAATACTCGGGTACCAAGTACGAGTAAAGTGTATGTATGTTTTTACGCATATATGTATTAATGTAGTGTGAACTTGGCATTTTCCAATGACTTTTCGAACTACATGACATTGTAGTAATCAAATAATGATTACTACGCAAAACGGCAAAGTAGATGAAGAAATTGATACCACCCCTCCCGCTTTCTAGACCAAAGTTACGCCTCTCAAGGCTCTCTTGTTGATAGATATGCAGCAAGATTTGTAGGCCTACTGCACGTGATATATCATCTGATAGAGAAGTTTACAAAGAAGGAGCCAAACACTCAATGTCATGCTTAACATCGCTGATTCTGAATTATTGGTTGAATAATTATTGTCGTTTATTCGACAGGAAAACTCTGACTATTCGTCTCACTAGCGGCGATCTTGTTTGACAGGTGGGGGAACACGGGACACTTTGAACTGATCTGGTAAAAAAAGAGGTGAAAAAGTCATGCGCAAAAAAGTGTTGACCGTTTTTGCTGTTTCTTCAAAATTTGGGGAACAACTGTATACTGTGTCCCCCACTGTTAAAGGTGGAGGGGTCTTGTCCCCTCGATTCCCCCGGGATCGCCGCCCATGATTCTTTTGATGTATTTTTTGACATGTGAATATTATGCAATCGGGTTTTGGATGACCGTTCTCCCTGCAGATTTCTATGACTTTCTATTTGGCGGTTTATTTCATTTTCCAAGATTTGTTAGTTCCGAGTTTTATCCCTAACCTTTCTTTACTTTGTAAGTTCAACAGGCAACCACGTCCCAACTCAGTGGGCTGACCTGGTACATGGTCAGATCGCCCCTCCCTCTCCGCACGAGCCGTCCTTCGGTGGTATTCCAACATATATAGGGCTTATGCGTACGTATGTGGGACATTGATGGGGAGGCGTTTCAATATTGAAGGCGTCTTTTATCGTTGACTTCATGTTTGCCTTTCGGTTCGCTCTGAGTTGGGCCTACTAGGCCTACGCTTATTGACCGATACAACACCAGATGGTCTCGCGCACTACAGTAATTAGGTCAACGATTGACTATGCTATGTAGGCCTTTGTTGTCTACGGCTGTGAGGTAGGCCTAAGTATAGTTTGGCGCTCACTCCCAACTGTGGGCAGGCCCGGCCCACATCTGTAAAGATATTCGTAGCGTAACGTAACCTTAGGATTCTTCAGCGCCCAAAAGCGAAATCGTGTTAGGCCTAACTAGCTTATTCACAGGCGCACAGCCACAAGCAAAATGGATGAGGCTGTGTTCGGTTCGAAGTTCAGATCCAAAGGTCAGATAGATCCAGATCCAAAGGTCAGATAGATCCAGATCCGAAGGTCAGGTAGACGGCTGCGGCGCATGTGTTTGGCAAAAAAAGTTAAGATTATGAGAAATCGGAATATAATTAATAGAAAACTAGTGATTAAAGCGACGTTGTTTATAGGGTGTGTTGCTACGATTAGGGAACTTCCGTGTAGGTTATACTAGATTTCCCCAAATGGGTAATGGACGCTGGACTAACGGGCTTAACTGTGGGTCAACAGAACTTAAACCCGTCACCACGAAAAGCTATGGTTGGGCAATCACGCGGTTTGGTTGGAGAGGTAATATTTGCGGCAGCGGGGTAGGCAGTGTGGATACCCAACTGTACTAAGTCGTGTGCTTCTTCGTCAAAATGATTAAGTGCGGAGTTCCGAAGATCGCGATAACTTTCGGACTTCTACCCCAGACAACTGGCGCCATCAAGTGTCATAAATAAATAAATTAATCCCCCGTGTATATATATATATATATATATATATATATGTATATATATATATGTATATATATGTATATGTATATATATATATGTATATTCATAAGCTATATGCACACGTTCATATTACGCGGCTAGAATATATATATATATATATATATATATATATATATATATATACATCAGCAGTTTGTATAATATACAATTGATGGTAAGGTTATCTATTTTTAGGAGGTGCGTCAGGCCAGTCACGCCTTCTGGCGGTGTGCTTGCGCGGCGAACTGTGATTGGTCGGCCGCCCAGACACACCTCTTGTGCTTTGGGAGGCGAATAACATGTTGTTTACCGAGTATTGCAGCAGCTTTGTCCTAGATAGAGGCCTTCAATTTTTAACACGTGGCAGGTTAAGGAGTGGGGTGATCGAGTACAACATAGCTCAAATTAAAATTCCTGCACAGAATTTTTGTTCCGTGAATTGAGAGGCTCAACTTTTCGAGTGTCTTCTTAATATCGAAGTCGATAAGAATGACACTTGGAGAGGAGTTCATCTTCAAGAACATTTCTGTACCCAATTAAGCTTCATTCAGAGAAATTGCAGAGAGTACGCCTATGGCACGTGCGAGATATAACGGTCAACTACTATAAAAAAAATAGCATGATACATATGCAGAGGCGTCTACACCATAGAAACCTTGGAGCAAATGCTCCATCCAAAAAGTAGGGGGGGGGAGATCTGTCAGTGTGTGTGCCACCATTTTGGGGGGGGGGAGGAACGGGAAGGGGGGAAGAAGAGGGAGGGAAAAGACGTTGCTCCAATGACTTGGGGGGGATAGACGCCCCTGTACATATGTATTGGAGTGTGAATACGCTTAAAAGAGTAATGACACAGACCTGAGTCTAGTAACTAAAGTAAAGCTCACATGCAAATCCCGGGAGGGGAGGCGCTCTTACCCTTTTATTCGACCCTTGAGCCGGCAATGGACTAATCCAAAACTGGCTGGACCTAGGACCAGTCCGTCTTTACTTAGAGCTTACGCCGGCACCATATAAGACCATGCACTAACAATTTGTACTTGGAGTCCACTCGGCAGATTCGAACCCGCAACCGATGAATTGCAGACTAAATGCGCTACTCCTGCCTTTCATATAGGCCTAAGGAGCTTACGGGTATCGAACCGCGTCTTTACTCTTTCACTATAGATACTCTCTCATCGACTGTCTGCATGTCTCTAGTTCACTCACTCTCACTCACTATCGCTCACTATTTATATATATATATATATATATATATATATATATATAAATAAATTTCGGAGAGTTACAATACATTACCGAAAACACCACAGTTCCACAATGCGTGTTGCCTAGATATTTCTTTATGTATGCAATCTAGGTATTTGTGTAGCACCTTGTATTAGCCTCTCGAAGGCAGACAGCGGATGAGTGAGTTTCTATAGTGTTTCTTTCTAAGGAAATGAGAAAAGTTAATTGGACCGGAAATCAGAGCAATTGTTTTCGTCGAGTGGAGAAGGAAATGAAGCCAGTTCCATCGGAATAGTTCGACCAGTGGAAGGAAAACGAAATATAAAACCGTGTCAGGATAGTTCGCAAGTGGATGAACAAGTTCATCATCATCATCAGCAACAGCAGCAGCATCAGCAGCAGCAGCAGCATCAGCAGCAGCAGCAGCAGCAGCAGCACTTCCCATCCAAGTCTTAATGAATCAAGCTGATTGCAGTTGCTTTCAATAAATTATCTCGGAGAACCCAGAGTAACCCGAGTGCTGTTCTTGACTGCTCCGCTCTGTGGGTGCAGTCGACGTCTGACCTGATTGTGCACCGTGTAGACTTCGAGTGGACTCCGTCGAGAATACTGGCATTGGGCAAAATGCAAGGTTTTATAAACCACGAATTTTTTGTTATGTACCCGATGTCATGGATCGGAGAAGACGGCAGTGTAGCCATGTCCCCCATTTTTTTTGTTATCGACCATAGACCTATATATACGCCATTAGGTTGCCTTCGAAATTGGTTTGGCGAGAGTCGCCCAAAGAAATTGTAATAAAAATAAAAATGCATTGTAATGTAAAGTTATGTAATCGCAGTTTTATAAGCGCTCAAACTCACAAAACATCGTATTGTATTTTACTACTTTGTAGTATGTTGTAGGCCCCCTATTTGACATTGTCTGTTTGTTGTTGCATCTTCAAGGCGTCTGTGACGTAAGCTTGGAATCCTTACAGACGAAGGTTATTGAAAGTGAGACGCCAAAGGAGAACTGCCTGAGATTGACGGACTTGCACGGTTTGAACCTGAAAGGTGTTTAGTGGGAGTGAGAGTAAGAGCGATAGTGAGTGTGAGTGAGTGAACTAGAAAGAGAGGAAAGTAGGGAGAGAGACATGCAAGCAGAGAGGCGAAGGGACTGTGAGACAAACGGGGAGTCAGACAACCAGGGTGGGAGACAGGCAGATCTAGAGATTGGTAGGCTGGAATGCAACTAGGCAAGCACAGAGACGGAGAGAACGGAGGCAGGAAGGCAGAAAGACAAGCAGAGGAGAGACGGAGACAGTGGGAGAAAGGAAGGCAAGAAGATTGGACGGAATGTTAACATACGTCATTTCTGCTGTTTGTTGCTTTCGGTTGGAGCAACTTTGGCGAAGAGTTCGGTACCGCGTGCAAAAGCAGACGTCAATGGTAACGGTATAGGTGCGTATAGCGATGGTGATGATGAGGACGATGATGATGATGATGAGTTCTCTGCCCGAAGGCAGGTCCATTGGCTTTATGCCATCTGGAGATGAAATGAGAAAGGTCGTCTCCTGTTGCCTTCCTCACAAACAATAATTGTGGTTGAGCAACTTGTCCAAGGTCGCTACGCAGTGGTAGACCGTATACATTCGACTAGGCCTACGTAGGGAGGCGTATGCTTGAGGCAGATTGACTAGATTCGAACCTGCGACCCTCCAGTTACAAGATTCGAACCTGCGACCCCCCAGTTACAAGATTCGAACCTGCGACCCTCCAGTTACAAGGCACAGAACATACCGCTACACCACTGCGTCCCACCTCACAGCAATATCCTACATGAATTCACGTCAATGGCCGAGTTGTTCGCATAATTTTGTGGTTAAGAAATTGTGCTGGTTCGAGACTTCTTCAAAACCGTCACTGTTTGGCATTTGGTAATGTAATTTAAATTGAATGACGGCGCTGTATAAATATAGAGAACAAAATAAAGGAAATGCATACCTGTAGTCCTGTACAGACTTTATCCTATGAAATGTAGGCCTATGTGTGTTTTTCGGCAGTTATACTCTGAGTTATTTAAGGAACTCTTGTTTTTTTTCTCCGTACGTATTCCTTAAGTGCCCTGAAATAGGTTAGTAGCCTAGGGCCTACATTGGGTTATAATTGGGGACAACTAGGAACTTGTTTGGGCCTGGTGTAGGCCTACCGATAATGTATTCTAATCTGGTCATAGCCCTAGTTATAACATCATTATAATATTATGATCACATGTGAATCGCCCGGCGCTTCAAACAGATCCACAGTCTGCTGTTGACTGGTTAATTATGGGACTAGTTAATTAATTCAAAGGGCCAATAAGACAGAAAGTGCACTAATGTATAAATCCGCAATATTCTGTAGGGCCTACATTCATTCATTCAGTTGGAGTATTTAGGCCTATATATAGCGCATTTCGTATTTATCTACCCTGAAGGTCACAGCTCAGCCTTGTTTAAACTGGACCAGTGCAAGCAGTTAACTGGTGCAAGACAAGTATATTGCAACATTGATTTGGTGTCTCTCGATCCATGATTACTGTCTGAGTGGTCGTATTATTTTGTCTCAGTGGCCTTGTCAGAGTGAGAATTGTCGGGGTTCAACTCCCCCTAGTCTTTCTTAGGACCCCAGTTATGACTTCATTGGAATCATTGCACACCCCAGGGAGTCTTTTCCAACCCCTTCATCTGAGGGGGTTGGAAACGACCCGCTGGGGTGTGCAATGAAGTCAGTTTGCAAAATACAGATAAAATATTCAACTCCACATGGATCAGATCAAACTCATCAAAGTCTAACCCCCCTTAGTCCCCGGCGCCGCCGCCATCCGCCGCCGCCGTTAAGCCCTCAAGTCGAAACCAGTCGCTAAGCTATCGACTGCTAGCGACTTCGTTCACTTAATATTTTGTTGTTTTTTTTATCGCGGTTTTCAAGTAAACAATGACAGAACAGTGCTTCTACTAGTTAACAGCTGATAACATATAATCAATTGTACGTCCATGTTGTTGTCTATCAATGCAAGTAATATCCATGTAGAAACTTAAACTGAAATTTTCCAGTAACTGAAACGAACACGGCAATTATCTCAGAATTGAAACTGTAATAAAAACTGAAATTATTTCAGAACTGAAACTTGAACTGAAATAAAAATTACGAACCAAAAACTGAATTAAAGCTGAAACTGTAATTATTTTCAAAACTAAAATATCACTGGCTTTGACTTAGTGGTATGCTTAATTCCTTTTATAGACACTCAAATGCGTCACAAATTCATATTAGCATTAATTTTCAGTCATTGGGCATGCGTACATGAAGCGGAGCCCGTGTAGGACCCATATTCCCATACTGGACCCGTATAGAGTTCATAATAATGGGTCCCATCTAATGTCCACGGAAATGATGGCACGCTCAGTACAGTATGCGGTAAAAATGCATTTTATCGTTAGATAATCAGGTATGTCCAATTTATTCCGGATATTTCTATAGCGCCTCTCGAAGTCAACTACTACTCAGAGGCGCTCCCGACTACAGCATTTGATACTGTGCCGGAATTTTCACGCCGAAGCGCCACGAGCAATTGCGAGTGAAGGACTTGCCCAAGGTCCGTACGCAACGGCTAGAGTGGGATTCGAACCTGCAACCCTCCGGTCACAAGGCGCCAAACTTACCACTGAGCCACCATGCCCCACAATGGACATATCAGATTACATGAGAAGTCGATAGCAAGTCGCTAAGTCAGTCGATAAGTCTAAGCGACTTAGTCAGTCGATGAGCATGCGACTTAGTCGACTGAGTCGCTAAGTCAGTCGCTAACTCATCAAGTCAGTCGCTAACTCCTTAGCGACTGACTCCGGGTACTAACCCCCCTCCCCAGTTTTATTTTTCTGCAATTCTCACACTGGGCCTTGTTATTATCGCAGTGGTGTTGTTTTTCTCTCATTGGCTTTATTGTTATCTCAGTTGTCATGAAGTAGTTGAAAGATTGTTCAACCGAACTGCAAACAGCTCTCAGCAGAGAACTGAAATCAACAACAAATCAATTAATTTTGGTCTATAAACAGCACACTTGTATACAGATAAGTCAAAATGATTACCTCCAAGTGGACATTTATTGCAAAAATTAACTCAAAACAGCTCTAAGTGTTGCAGTTGGGTTTGCACAACTTGTCACAATATAATTAGCACAAGTTAGCATGAAGAAGGTGACACAAATTGTGGGGTGTGGTGGCTCAGTGGTAAGTTCGGCGCCTTGTGACCGGAGGGTTGCAGGTTCGAATCCCACTCTAGCCGCTGCATACGGACCTTGGGCAAGTCCTTCACTCGCAATTGCTCGTGGCGCTTCGGCGTGAACATTCCGGCACAGTATCAAATGGTGTAGTTGAGGAGCGCCTCTGAGTAGTTGTTGACTTCGAGAGGCGCTATAGAAATATCCGGAATAAATGAATAAAATAAATAAAAAACACAAATGAGTACAAGAGCCATCGCATGTTATCACAAGGCAGCACAGGTGATTGCAAAAAACGGATCACAAATAAGGCAAAACAGCAGAAAAAGAGTGCAAAACAGTCCTCGCAAATTATTGCAAAACAATTAGGACAGTATACTGGAGTTTTGTGTGAGTGATAAGACAACCTATTTGACAGCGAACACCAGAGGGAGTGAGCATCCAGTGGGGTCTTCGAATAAACAATGACACGTCATCCTAGGCCAGTCATCTGCAGATGACCACCATGTATCTGTTTCCACAGGACCAAATGATGCTTCAACAGTGGTCGACCTACGAACTATACGATACACTCTTAGAAGTGTTGTCCAATTAAAGCAAACACTATAGTGTGGCTAGAAAGCTGATAGACAAAAACTGCTTGGTGTCAATGTATGTATGTTTGCATGCATTTAGGTATGCATGTAGGTATGTATGTATGTAGTATGTATTGCATACATATCTATTTATGTATTTTTGCATGTATGTCCCAGTGTATGTGAGACACTGATTGGTTGCAGTGCTCACTGTGATCCGTAGAGTAAAGGTTCAAGCCTCCCATGAGTTTCTGTGTAGGGACCTTTAGCAAGTCCCTCACACACAATTTTCATGACCATGTTTGGCCATTTATATATTTATATACAGGCTTAGCACCCAAGTACCTCTGTGACATTGTTCGTCTGCCAATTTCAGCTACTTCCCTCCGTCCATTGCGATCGCTTAATCGACATGATCTTCTTGTACCACGAGCCAGGACCTCTATGGCCAAAACTCGAGCCTTTTCTTGCATTGGTCCTGCTCTATGGAATCAACTTCCTCCATTGACACGTGCCTCTTTATTAGCTGGTGGCCCAAGTGCCTCGTTCTGCTGTCTTAAAACCTCTTTCTATTCACTGGGTCTTTCGCACTGGGAGCGCCTCTGATTAGCGAATACTGTGAGAGGCGCTTTATAAATGTTTAGATACAATACAATACAATACAATACAATACAATACAATTACATAGGGATGCTTAACAGGGGCGGATCCAGAAAGTCTATCAAGGGGGGGGGAAATTATACATACAAAGCAAGAGAGGAATCAGTTTACCAACTGACCACCAACAGCATTTTTTCCAATCTATCTCCCAAAAAAGTTGATGACCTTTTTTTATAGTCATTAACCTTTTTTTTAGTCATTAACCCACGTCTACGGGGGGGGGGGGGGCACGCCTGTGTAAACATCATCAAATGCCCAGAAAACGCCTATGTAAATAAAGAAAAATTTCAAATGGGGGCCATGGCCGGATAAGCCCCCCTGGATCCGCCCTTGATGCTTAATACATGCATAACAAATAAATAAATAAATATATACATAAATAAATGAATAAACAAATATATATGTAAATATATGAATAAACAAATAAATAAATATATATAAAAAAGAATAAACATATAAATATATAAATAAATAAACAAATAAATAAGTAAATATATATTTTTGTATGTGTGTATATATAATATATGCATGTATTTCTAGACACTTCATGTAATGCCTTTTGGTATCTCATAAAAGTTCTTCAGTTTTGTCTGATACAGAAAACATCACTAATATCGTGCTATAGAGTATAGACTGTGCTTCATTACTAGACAGCTTATGTCGATGAACCGTTAGTGTCTACAATTCCCGGGCATTACTTCTAACAGTGACTGTGTTTATTACCAGACAACTGATAGCTATGATCATTCTGCCTACATAAGTGTCTGATGTTTCAACACATTGCTTCTAACAGTGTAAGTTGATATGGAGAAGTAATCACTGCCGACTCGATCAGTAGATGAAGTTTTGGTGCAAACGATCTGACAAGTATTTGATGGAAATAATTAGCAAACGAAATGTGAGGTTATTTGCGGTTTATTGCGTGATTGCGTATAATAGAAAAAGCTGTGCGAATGAATCCTAAGGAGTACGCATACGTTGCAGAGGAAATTAGATTGGACAAACTCTGCAAGGCAAACTGAAACCTTTACACGTGACTTGTGATTTGCACTTATCCAAAATGAAGTAGATACTGTTGCTTATGGCCGTATCTTGCGCCAGAGGTTATTCAGGAATTATTTGCGGTTCAGCAGCATTTGAAAGGAAGATACATCATACAGATAGATATAAGATATAGATATAGATACTCCCCGTATCTATATGGTTTCAAATCCTTTTATACTTGCGACATCTAGTGTCGGTTTGTGTAATCGCCTCAGAGGACGGTCAGAGGTTGTTAAACCAGTCAGCCAACTCTTGAACTACACATGGGTGATTAATTATGGACGTATATATCTGCCACCGTTGTGATAATGAGCTACCACAGTGATCATTTGCAAAGTCTGACAAGTTTAAATTAGTTACAGTAGACAAGATGGCTGGAAACGAGAGCATCAGCTAGTGAAAGGAAAACATTTCGAGGCAAACCACAGGGATCATACCACTCTAGTCGCTTCCACAGAGTTTCCCATTTACTTGCACTTGGTCCATTCTACTACTGCTACTGCAATTACCACTGCAACTGATAGTGGTAATTGTCATTGCAACTGCAAATTTGTAAAGCGTCACTTCAGGAGAGACTCATCAGAAGCGCTCCAAAGTAGTAGTAGTAGTAGTAGTAGTAGTAGTAGTAGTAGTAGTAGTAGTAGTAGTAGTAGTAGTTGTAGTTGTAGTTGTAGTTGTAATAGTAGCAGTAGTAGTAGTAGCAATAGTAGCTGCAGTAGGATACTATGGCCTCATATCTGGATGCACCCTTAACTTGACCTTATCGTATTTCATCGTGGGGCATGGTATCCGATTGGTTAGGGATATCACTTACTTTGATCGTCTTATAATATGGTGAGTATGGTAAAAATAATTTGCTTTGTGCTTGTTTTCTGCAGGGGCCCTTTTCCAGTTTGGAGTGTTTATGACTCTGTTGTTTTGGACGCCAACCCCAGACGATCGGGCTGTCTTCTTCATCCTCGTCATCTTCTGGGGCATGGGAGATGGAATCATCATGACACAGGACATCAGTAAGTCACCAATTACCTACATGAGGGGGTAGATGAATGGTAACACTCTGGCCTGAGGAGCATTAGACCTTGAAAAGTCGCAGTTCAATACCCGTAAGCCCCGCCTGGGTCGACTCAGCCTTTCACTCCCTAGGGGCAGCATTAAAATGAGTTGTCATACTGTGGCCACGGCTTGGCGAGATGGATAGCTAGCGGGTATCCATTAGCTATCTATCCTGGCTACAGAGAGATACCCAGGTTGTACTGGGTAGCAGATCAACCAGCTAACCACACAAGTCAGTAGCTGTCCAGATCAGGCAGTAGCTACCCAATCCAGCCACTAGCAAAGCAGTCCAGTCAATTTAAGGTATGTTACAAGAACATAACAAAGGCCATTGTTTAATTTTTTATCCAGGCATCATCGGTTTCCTGTTTTCCCATAACAAAGAGCCGGCATTTGCGGCCCTGAAGATGACGCAGTCGATCGCGAACTTCACGTTCTTCATGGTCGCGCCGTATCTGTGCACCGTTCAGAAGATCGCTTTCGTTCTTACCGTTCTCATCATCGCCATCACTGGATACTTCAGTCTCGAAGTGATGCTGTACTGCGAACATAAGCGCGACAGAAAAAAGGCGCTGGAGGAGCTACGCGAAGAGGACAAAGAACCGATCAAGACGTGAACGTTACGAGGATGACCGATTCTCAGAGACGTTGATTGCTGTTTGGCACAGAGACATTTCCAACCCAGTGATTAAGGGAAAACAGGTGGTTATGTCCCCCATCATATTTTAATACTCCCTATTTATTTATTGATAATAGGGGTCTATTAAATATTTTACAGATGGGGAGGGGCACAAAATAATAGTTCTGTCCCCTACAATATTTTATGATTTTGCAGTCACTGCTTCTTGTACTTATTAATTAATTTTACTTTTTAATGGTTTGTTAATGGTACTTAATTTTTTATGATAAAATGCAATATCATAATGGTTTAAAAATTGCAAGGAAGGACAGTGAAAATGGGAAGAATGTGCCATCTCCGTCAATGTTGGAGGATTGTTGCCACTGCAACCAAAGCAACACTTAGCAACACTTTTAGTCTCAGTTTGATTGAGTTCTGTGTGTAAGTGGACTGCATGCTTATTCTAGATTTACTTAGGAAATGATTGTAAGGGAGCGTTCTGCTGTCTGCGACTGGTTGCATTCAATCAGTCAAATGGTGCATTCACTACTGATAAAGGGAGCATTGCACTATCAATAAAGGGAACATTCCCTTTTTCTATAAAGGGAGCATTCCACTACCAATGAAGACCAGCATTCTGATCACTGAAGAATGGGTCATTCTGGTGTCTTCTGTTGATAGCATTCATTTACTAATAACTGTAGCGAACCAATTCAATTATTAATAAAGGGAGCATTTTTGACTTTTAGTCAAGGGAGCATTTCACTATTGTTGAATACGGCGATTATAAATGAAGACATCAATCAGTTGGAAATGAAGGGAGCATTCCCTGATCAATGAAGGCATTATGAGAACAGTGGTTGTTTGGATGCAGGGAACTGTATATAGCTGTTGTTCATTTCACGTCTGCTTGTTGTCGATTCAACCTTTTTCAGATCTGCTGATAAATCTTCCATTGTTCTTCTAATTAAGTTGGATTCATTTTGAAAAACATTAACGATACTTATGTTGGGTTATTTGAGTAGTAACTCTGATGTGCTGAGCACCAAAAGTTCAGTTAAGCTCCCTTACTCATTTAGTTGTTTGTTAATGGATCAATTGTTTATCTTTCATTGTTAGTGGGGTTAGTTTGTTAAATAGTTTATTTCATCTCGTTAGTTGATTGGTTGGTTTGTTGATTAATTCAGTGCGTTATTAATTGATTGTTGAGTCAAATGTGAGATTGATTTTTTAAATGATCCGAATCTAATCTATAGCAGATTTTATTGCTATAATTGGAATCGAAGCCTTGTTACGCTGCTGTAAGCTTGTTGAGATTTTGTTTTGTTTTTATCGTATTATCAAGTTGTTTGGCCTTTTGTAGTTTCAGAGTGTCTGCTAAATCTGTTTCTTCATGTTTGTTATTGTGCTCATTCTCCAGTTTTCCTCTGGTCAGATTGTGTTATGTGCTGGCTGGATATCTAGATGATTTGTTGAAGGATAGAATCCTAGTTCATCTTATCTAATCTCTGTAATAATATACGAAAAGCATAAGTTGATGATCCCTTCTGGGCAAAAGCCAGTGCATATATATCTGATCTGATCCTTTGTAATACAAATTGTGGAGGTTGACTGGTAATCATGAACAGACTGGTAGACAATGCCAGTCAAGGTACGAGAGTTCCACTATGTACATCAATATCATCATTATCGTCATCATCGTCGTCGTCGTCATCAGTCATTCTTTTATTGTTCCCAAAAAAACAAACATTACAAAGTGACGTGTACAAATGTGTATATATTTATTTGTGCATGCAAGCACACGGGTATGTACAATATTATACATGTATGTACATATTATGTATATACATGCATGTATGTGTGTGTTTGTATGTGCATGCACATATGCATGAATGCTTGTATATCTACATATATATATGTTTTTGTGGGTATGTCTATGTTTGTAACAAATTTTTATGTAGCGCGTGTTAAGGGCCTTTCAGAAGTGCTGTGATCGTTAAGGCTGTGCTAAGAGATCCAAGTATGTGTGTATCAGAAGAGGAATGTAAGTCGTAATGTAACGAAGAGTATGTCAAGGCACACAACCAGGCATGCAAAAAGATAAACAACCATCTTCCAGATTTTACAACTTGTTGTGGATAGTTTAACATGTAAGGTCAAGGCTGTTCAGTTTAGAAAAGGCAATGGGCATCTCCTTGACATCCTGCAACATGCTATACGAAAGCCAAAGTTATAATAATGATGATGATGATGATGATGATGATGATGATGATGATGATGATGATGATGATGATGATGATGATGATGATGATGATGATGATGATGATGATGATGATGATGATGATGATGATGATGATGATGATGATGATGATGATGATGATGTTTCAGTTTGTGTAAGTTGTTGTGGGCTGCTGTCAGTTTTTACAATGCATAAATTTTTTACGTTTTGTTCTGAATTCTCTCAGTGCAATGCATGATTTTTAAGCGATCAATTTTAAAATCATCTCTGACCTTGGGACACCCTACTGTTTTCAACAAGTCTAGAAAAATATGATTTAGAGCATGAGATCTATTGTGTATGTGTGTGTGCGTATGTGTGTGTGTATGTGTGCAACTCGGTGTTTAAAAAAGTATTGTGGGCAATGCACTCAAAGACTTACCTACAGTAGTGTTAATCAGACACTGTTGTCCAACAGCACTTTCTATACACTAAGTGTCTATTGTAAGTCGTACTTGATGTTTTTAATTAAGTAGAGATTTAATGTGTATGCATTGCTAGACACATCTAGAACATGTCTTTGAAGTGATATATTTGGTTGCTTGCAACCTGCAGAAGAGTATTTATTGAAACTGCTGTCAACAACTTTCAAGCAATTCGGTTTGTTTTACAGAAAGCTGGTTTTTAATTAGTAAACCCTGCTTGTATCTGAAACTAAAAGACCAGAGAAAGAGAATACGTCAAGCAGGTATATGGACAGGGAGAGTTTGTAGATGGACGGCGAGAAACATCAATTAAGTATTGTTGTAATTAATTTTGCACTATGTATTAGAGAGATGAACTTAAGAAATTACTTCCCCATTTCCGTTTAATTCTACATTTTGTTTTCTATCAACGTCGCTGATCATTTATTGTGGGATGGGGAAAGTTAATCCGAACCCCAAGAACTGATTCTGTGCCAATCGCATCTTGCGGGAAATCGGTGTTTGTACATAAGTATATCTGTAGAAAATTGTGAACATTGTAAATGATGTTTGTGCAATTTTAATGTAGATACATTTGCATTTCAGTATAGCTCAGTTGTGGGGTCAGATAGCCGTAGGCGTGTTTATTGGTGTAAAAAACTTTTGTTTTCTCGGCCTCGGCAAACAAGAGTGGGTGGTCAGTATTAGTTTGACTTGCCGTGTTATCTCACGTAGTGTAGACACAGTTTACATTATAGTTGAGTTCACTAGGACTTGAGTTCATTTTGTGGAACATAAATTTCGATCTGTCTTCAGATCCGTATTTGCTCCACGTCTTAGAGCAGGATTCACAAAGTGAGTCTGTAATTAATTGACAATTATTAAATAGTAATATTACATAACTCGTTGACGTGTTTCTCTGCGCTTAAAAGCATTTTCATTTGTTTTTTAAAGTTTAAATTTAAAGTAATACAGTGGATCTTCAGTTGGTATCTGTCGACCCCTCTGACTCGAATGCTTGTAAATAAGAACTTTGAAGCAATCTGGTTTGAATATCCTGTGATTAGCTTTCAAGTGCTTTGAAACTTGGAGTTTACAATTACAAAGTCACTGCTGTTCAACTCATTCTTCAAAAATTTGGTAGCATTTGTCAACTAAATTTAATTACCAAACTTACTTTGACCTGCCTTAACCTGCCCCACCATGACCCAGCCATGGGCAACATTTGTCCAAAGGCATGTGGTGATTGGCAGGCCTGTTAACGTACCTTACACGATACATTCATAACTTACAATACCATAAGTTACGACATATGCATGCATTTGAATAGCACCTTCTGCATAAGTATTGAGGTACTTACAAGGCGAGGTATGGTACTTTACCTTATACTTTGTTCGCTTTACCTCCACTTAATATAGGCATAAATTATATCGGATATTCTTGTGTGCAGCAGTTTCTTCCAAGTCATCGAGGTCTTCCAAATGTAATGTTTTGCTGCAATTCCAATAACACCTCAGAAAGTTCTTTCAACAGACTTTTTTATCGATCTTTATTCATTGAAATTAGTATTTAAACTTTCTTGTCCAGGTGACCATTGAACTGCTGCTTTGCATCGAATATTAATTCCATTCTGTCCGGTTCCCATAACATTTTTATTTCATGATCTGAACTGTACATATTAATGCTGCTTCAATTACATGTGATTTAATAAAACAAAGTGGAATTCAATAAAAAAATCCCTCTGGAAATCTTAGAGCCAGAAGTTAACAACCTACATGTGTCCAGTAAGAAGTGACCTAAACGGGTGAACATTCATACTGCACTTGAAAATCAGAGCGAAAAACAGTAGGTTACATATTAGTGTATACCGTCCATGGTATACAAATGTTACCAATGGACAGCGAGTAATTTGCTCTCCCTGTTGCATCTATTGTGTGGGGTTGCCCCCGACAGCCACATTCATTGGCCCATATTAATCGGGACCACACTGAGCCATTGATAACAACTCTGGCCAGCTTAGGGCCCAACAACGTGGTTGTGGGAGGAGAAATTTAACAGATTTTTACATTTCGAGCAGTTCCAATCACTGCCTTAAGTAATTGGAAGTTCTTTCTCACATAAAACAGGTCTTGTCTGCTTATATATATTTTTTGGATATATACGCTATACGAACTGATATGTTAACTGGTGTTATATGGCTTCCTCTTATTACCTCTTCATATGACTTCACGCCAAAGGAAGGCTACGTTTTGTGTTTTGAAGTGTAATTTGATTATTCCCATGTGTGCTCATTTCTACATGCAGTCGAAATTAAAGCGATTTATCGTATGTAATTTTTTAGTTTCAAATATTTTACTTTCACTGGAACAATGCAAAATACATCTGGCATAAATAATAGGTTGCATTGATGGATCATATATATACAGGAAGTGACGTCCAATAAGGAAGTAAAAGTATCACAGGTAACAGTTTTAGTACTCTTACTTGTAACAAAATATTAAGGAGTGGAGATACTTTTAACGAAGTAATAGTTCATCTATTTTCTGTACTTGTACATTGTTAAATCTTTGGCAATGCATTCGCCACAAAGTATTTTTTCCACAGTGCGAGCCGCAGTCACACAATACAATAATTTTGGGCAAAGCATTACTGCCCGGCTACATTTAGTAGCACCTGATCAGACGAGATGGGACAAATAAAACCATAGCATTGCTATTAATGCGGGACAACACTGACACAACTAACAGCGATGAGTGTCAGGCATTGTGAGTTCCAAACAACTGACATGGCACTTGTACCATTCGTGTACAAGCTCAGCATACTTGGTGTATTCTCTCAGAGTACACTCAAAATAAATTAAGTTTACTTCAAACATACTCTGCTATTGGCTAGTGAAACTGATGCAACAAAAACACAACATGGTATCTACAGTATTACAACTTTGAAAAAGATATCCTCTCCAAACGTCACAAAAACTACACAGCATTATTATATAAAATAAATATATGATTATTATATAATAAAATTATAACTGCAACTGGATGCAGGCATCAAGCGTTCTGTTAATACTGAAAATCAATTACCACAAATTCTGAGTTGTGAGACGAACAGCGGGCTAAGGTATATTCAACACAATCAAACTTTTGATAATTCGTCAAAGAATATCTAAGCTGAAAACTTCTACAGCACAACTGGAACTAACAAGCAATCGACGATCGCAGAGAAAACTGTAACAATTTATAGCATACAAGTTCAAGACAGCTCCTTAGGGAAAAAGAAACGTAACATTTATCGAGTGCCACTTTGGCAGAACTCCTTGGTGAAAATTAACTGTACTTCAAAGTAATCAAATATATGAAGTATGGCTTGAGAGTGAAATATAGGATAAGTACGAGAGTAGCTACATGAGCCAAGTGTTTATAATTACGAAAATTATTCTACATTACCAGACAGCCAACTACCCATGAGACTGAAATACGTAGTCTAATGGAATGAAATACACAGCAACCTCTTTGGAAACCACATCAAATACTGCACAAATAGTAACATGCAGTAGCATTAGAAAAGAACCCCTTCTGAAACTTAACTAAATCAGGCATCCATCTCGTATCAGAATTCGAGTAACAAAGTAACAACAACGTATTTATAAAAGGTTCCAGAGCATTTGATAAAACTAAGATCTAATACCACACTCTAATTCAGGCACGACATGCCAGTCTCGAATGATGAACCAGTCTACACTAGTGCAACCTTCAGCACAAATAATTTCTCAATGTAAACAAAAGTCTGCTCTGCTACAGCTGACGGCTGTGCACAAGGGAGTCGTGTACCAATCTGGACTACAATTCATTCAAAGCAGTTATATAGCTCCCCTTCAAGACGAGGTGCTCCCAGCTTGGTGAAAGAGAAGAGGAATCTAGGGTTGATGAAAGGAGCACATAATGGTACCTGGCTACATGGACATGCAGATCCAAAAAATGTAGCATTCAAGGTAGATCACCAATGAACCGAGAAGGTACAATGTTACATTGTTGATGTGCATGCAAAAGGAACAATAGTTTCAGAGATGTATATGTATATGTACATCTCCGCCTCTGAGTAGTAGTTGACTTCGAGAGGCGCTATAGAAATATCCAGAATAAATAAAAATGTATGTTGGTCTAGCAGTTTCTAGATGGTGCCTAATATATGGTAAAATGCCAATTCAAAAGGTTCGTGATGGGCCATTGGGTACCAATTGATGAAGTCATAGAAAATTACCAAGGTTGACTTACTGTATGGTCACTATAGAAACATGTTATGTGCATGTATATATATACATACATACGTGTATATATATATATATATATATATATATATATATATATATATATATATATATATATATATATATAGGCATAATATTCACGAGCCAATAATTCAGTTTTCACATTTCCGAGAATGCTTTATGTATCTAACAACGCAGCAGCATGTAATAATAATAATAATAATAATAATAATATTTATTCTTTAATTAAGCGCCTGCAAATGCACTGCGCTGTACATGTTATGCGATAAACCTTAACTACTAACAGAACAGACAGCCTGCAATACACGGCGCAAATTGCAGCCTACAAAGCATGTCCGCCTATGGGACTCGATCTCTGTACCTCTCGCACTCTGCGCCAGATGTTATCCAATGCGCTACCGAAAGTACTCTGCGCCACACAAAAGCCACGTAACAGAGACCAGTTTATTCAATTACACTGTGACAAATCAGATCTGCAAAAGCCAAGTTATTTGGACATTTCCGGTGCCTTTATATGTTAGCTGAAAACGTCTGTCTGTCCACACTTTAGCCGTAACTGTCTAGCATAAATTTCAGACATATGTACAAGACGCACAAATGTTTGCAAACTTAAACATATTCAACACCTCTCAAGTCACACACATAACAGAAACAAAATAATTCAGCTAAATTTCGTTTTTAAAGATGATTAAATTAATTTAAATAAACACTAATCACCAAATCTGCACGTCTCGTTTTCTGAGACCTGATGGTAGTAGTCTCCTTCCATACAGCTCCCATAAGAAGGCGCTTTCTTATCGGTGATTCCGCCTTTGACAAAGACACATGAAATAAGGAGCTGGACATCCCATGCAGTACTGGTGCTGGGGAGAAAGTCAAAGCTGTACAGTATACACCCCAAACACTACTATAACTGAGACAGATCAGGAGCTGGACCAGTGGCGTCACTAGGCGGGTGTGGTCCGCATTGGGTGACACCTTCAGAGGGGTGACACCAAACTGTCAAAATGACTGTCTAAAATATTTTTTGCAGAGTTTCAGTAGAAATTTATTATTTTAAAATAAACAATAACTGATAACAACAAAAACATTTCAATTTACCCAAAGTTGAAACTCTATGCTAATTTACTTTTTTGAACCTTCTAATGGGGGTGACACCATGACTTACTGCACTGGGTGACACCAACCCTAGTGACGCCACTGAGCTGGACATGCCAGGCAGAACAATTTATTGTGCTGTATAGGTGAGTAATTCATGCGGTATTAACACGCAGATTCAGCATTCAGATTCATTAGGAGCACAACATCCTGTGCTGCAATATCCTTCCGTCGTAATAACAGCAGTGCATCAAATACAGTTTTTGCATGGAGTAATATTAACCTTGGCATGAAAAACCTGTACATCCCAAGCAATAAAATCACTAAAATGAAGACAAGAAGACTCCTTATTTCGATTGGAGTTGAACAACCCACTAAAACAATCACTGGGATAAATCTGGTTAACTTAGCGCCGCTGTGCATTGTTAAAGGGCTGTATACATAGCCAGATATCCCATGCATAAAATCACACTAAAAACAAATTCTTTGTAAAATTCATCCAAATGGTAAAAGGCAGGAAACACGTCGCCCCACCGATAACGAGAGTCAAATCAACTTCCCAGTCGTCCAATATGTAGCCCAACTCAATCATTTTCTCGCTCTTCAAAAACCATTGTCGCAATTAGCGCTAATCAGAGTACAGTGTTATTAGTTTGAGCTCAGCACCAGTCCACTCTTGCAAACTCTTCTCATCCACGGCACCAAAGTTAAGTTGGTTTGTAGAGGAGCGTAGTGACGTACTTCTTGCGATATCGATGTGTTCCGCTCATCACCATTACTCCATCCTACAAACAGTAGTTCAGCATAGATTGGCAACTAATTTAATATCAAAATCATTTGTTATCAATTGCGCTGTTATGCACTAGAGGTCAGTAAACCTGACGCATGAGCAAGTGTGCATGAATGACTTGTCCAAGGTCACTGTATGGAGTCCACTCAGCAGCCTCAAAGTCAAATTCATAGGATTGAGTTACAGATCCAATAGACTACCGGAAAGACCAACTAGTATTACATCCTTTATAATTGTAATTAGTAACTTCTATTGCACCGGTGTCTAATGCACAAGGCATCACCCGATGGCACACCAAAACCAAGCCGTAATCAGGTCAATATTCAGAAGATCAGTCCGTAAGACAGACAGGCAGCCTATGGTGGATAAGCAATTTGACACAGGCAAGTTTTAAGCTGAGAACAAAATGATACTAGCATCTGAGCAGAGCACACAGACACAAGGAAAGAGTTCCAAAAAGTAGGTCCAGCAACCGAAAAAGCTCATTCACAAAGAACAGTTCTTGATGTAGGTATGAGCAGAAAAGAGAATCAGATGACCTCATTGAATAATGATAAGTCTGGGGAATAAGAACTGATTTTGAGTATTGTGGCTGGCCAGAGTTAAAAACCATTCAAGGGGTCAGACATTTAGTCCCTTTGACCTATTTCTGAAATACACACACAACACATACACACACACATAGATTAACTACTTTTGTGAAGTCATGCCTGTTTAAGATCCTTAGCCTTTATTACCCCAAACTATCCCTACTACTGCATGCATAGAAGTAAGTGTTTCTTTGATTTCAGGTTTCTCAATGACATTACATTATTCCATCGTGTTAATCGCAAAGCACACAGAAAGGTAACTGCCTCAGTAAGGTGAAATTCTGTTTGCAAACATCAACCTACGGTATATAACTCATTTACATCATACATATTACCAAACTTAATTAGAGGTACGAGAAGTTCAAGTCATATATCTCAACTTTTGAAACATTACCATATGTTACTCCATCCAACAGCGATAAATGCAAACAGAAATGTAACTGCTTCCATAATGGCTTTTTAATTCAAGAACACTACCTTACAGTGCTCTACACTTCTTGGATAACTTACCTCATACGATAATTCAGTATTACCTACCGTCTACTCCTATTTTACTACCCACCTGCTTCTCACAATTTGTGTACCTGTTTCTCTAATACTATAAGCCAACTTCTTTCTATTCAATCAATCAATCAATCAAATCCTTTATTGAAGCAGTTTGAAAACAAAGTAGTATAACATAACAATATCAGCATTTGCAACAAAAGGAGACCGAGAAGGGATAAAAAATCCCGCTATGTAGGGCCACCTAAGGTTCAATACTATCACAATAAATGTCATTATAATGACTGAATTTATAGGAAAAACATTCTCAAGAACACCATCCACCTGGATTTCTCCAGTGGATGTTTGACTATGGTGGTATAACTGATGCCTTGTGTGCATCATAATAAAGGCGCTATGCCAATCATTAGATTAGAAGGCAGGAACAGAATGGCATACCTTGATGGAGAGTGCATACAGGTGGTTTAGCATGACATGATTCGGCTCTGGAAGCAGAGTTGGCTCACACTGAAAACGAACAACAAAGTCAGACCACAAATAAATTTGTTCATTTTCAAGTATACAAGTAACTATGTGTATACACATGCACACACACGCACAAACACACACACAAATAGATAATAACACAATATGGGTTTCAGAGGTTCATAGGTCAACAACTGCTGTGTTAGAAGTGCCACAATTTAATATTCAGATAAAAAGGCAATTCTGCTGTAGCCCCGGAACCGCCACCATCCAACGCCGCTAAACCAGTCGCTACCAACTTCATTCACGTTAATATTTTGCTATTGTTTTAATCACGGTTTCTGTTTCGATTTTTGACGAAGACATCAGCAGCAAGACAGAAGCAACATTGCTTATAAGGTTGCACTTGCACTGTGACCCGGTCACAGTGCAACAGACTAATAGTCTAACAATCAGTTGAATCTGCCAAAAAACTGTAACTTTGTACGACGTCATAAAACCGTTTTCGTAAAAAATGGTGTCTGTTCTTTAGGCAAACATAGCGTTGAAAATACATTGGCTCCAACATCTACAGCCAGTCGACTAAGTCGCTAAGTCAGTCATTAACTCGTTAAGTCAGTCAGTAATTCCTTAGCGACTGACTCCGGGACTATGCTGCAGGACTTTCTCTTATTCTGTTACAATGTCCAAAGAGACTGACTTGTATTGTCCAAACCATTCTACAATTTTACACCTTTTGCATGAAAGAATTTCTACCCTAAAGTCCTTTGTCCATTTCTTCTTGCTACATGTCAATTAATGATTTCAATTACGACTATGATTACAGACCAAATTAAAAAATCCAATTATATTCGACAATTATATTTGATGCACTTACCTTAACCTCCATGGCCTATCTTCCAGTCACAGGGTACTCACGAAGCTCAACCAGTTCTGCCCAATCGACTGAGGTTTCAGAATAAGTTCTTGCATCATGATGCCTTCTGAAGCACCATTATCGTAATACATTATAAGTATGTAAGTAAGAATAAACTTGCCTACTTACTTGTGTATTAATATAATGGTGCTACAGAAGTTTCCACATGACATTAGAATCAATTAAATTACCTTGCGTTCGCATACACAGCAGATGAGGTGAAAAGATGAGTGTTGGAGCATACCTGGAGAGGGGTTTCTGTATTGAGGATGACCTGGAGAAGCTGAGGAGGTAACGTCGGAGGAGATGCTGGATTTGGGTTGCTGTACTTCTGAGGAATGTTCTGTGTGTAGGAACCAGGTGGAGAACCAGACACTCCTGTCAATCAACATTGGGTCATCATGTTAACTGTGAGCAAAATCAATCGGCCAATCAAGTCAATTGTTGTCAGCAAGTGAATCTGCCAATCAACCCATCTCTTGATCTATACATCATCTGCTAGCCATTATGTACTGGTCAGGGATCTACATGTACTGGTCAATGATTTTGTCACATGACCAGATCAGCCTAATCCAGGGGTGGGCAACATATGGCCCACAGGCCGAGTCCGGCCCCTGGGGACCTTTGGACCGGCCCTTGACATGTCTTTATATTAGCATTGTACCTGCACTTGGGAACCTTTTATCTGGCCCTACGTGAATGTCTGGATTTCTGTACGTAGGCCGACATTAATACAGCTGTCAGATCTCACATTAATCAATAATATAGCACATCAAGCAAATGGATACATTGTACACACTAACAGCTTCATGTATTTTTAAAACTGAGGAAACTTAAAACATATTTTTTTTTATTTTAGTGTACGACTGTAGGTATTAGTCTCGTCATAAAAATTATCTTCATTTACTTCAAACTTAAACTAAAGTTTAACCTTAATGGTTATTCTGTAATATTTAGTTTGAATAAAATTAATATTGTCTCATTTTCTGAGGCAAATGAATCTGCAAAGATTAACCCGCAATTGGCATATGGCCCCTGAGCTGCCCTTAAAATTGTAGGGAGGTCCTCTGTTAAAAGAAGTTGCCCATGTCTGGCCTAATCGGTCCTTTCCTGAAGTTTACCAAAGCAGAACAGAATTGCCATGCTATGCAAATAACAAACAAGTAGAAATGAGAATGTGTAAATGTCAATAGTTAAATTGGTTATAGAGTAATTGGGTAAACACTTTGCTGGATATCACATCCTTTTGGTTTTAACTTTGATACCTATAACAGTATATTAAGAAGGAAGTTTGGACCTTTACCCCTTTAACAACGAGCGTGTAATAAAATGCATGGAAAACTAATCTCTCGTCGTTAAAGGATTAAGGTAATCCTGAGAGGCAACAATGGATAAGAAGAATTGGCAACTTCATTTTTCTTAGCCTCAGCATATGAAAGTGGGTTGGCAGTCATCATTCTCACCATCTGGTCTTCCCACCAACAGTGTACAGTTAGCATACCCGTTTCATATCTGAATTCACTAGGGGTGCAAATGGAGCAGATATCTCAAAACATCATTTTGCCTTGGGGAGGTTTTGAAATCCAACATCTGGGTTGCCAGTGTAGCTAGACTATTCCACACCCCTCTTAAAAGAACTAACTTTAATTTGACTACTCAATGGCAGTAAATTAGAAGCCAGAAATTAGGTTAACATCCAGATCTTCTTACCGTATTTTGCTGACTCGGTTCCAATGCTGTCAACGGCCAGTGCTTCAAAGACCTCAAAGTCAGAGCCCTTGACGAGCAGTGTGTTGCTCAGGTTGCTCGCATCGTTTCCAACCTTTGGCTGTCAAGAAAAACACAAACTATCACAAATGGCAGTGCTACATAAACTGACTACACTATGCAAAGATGTCAACAGAGAGATGTGTTACTTGTATGATAATTAATAAGCCTTCAGAGCATGGATATAAATTAGGCTGCATCAGTTCAATCATTAGGTCATTACACTGCATTTGTAAAGTTTTTTGCAGTCTAGTAGTCAGTGTGTTGGAAGGTGACCCTGATGTTCGGGGTTCAAATAATTGTCATGAAGATGTTTACAAATTTCTGCTCCACTGGTACGTCCTAATGAACTTGGGTAGAAACAGGCTGTACACTGTTCGTAAGAAAATCAGATAGTCATGGAGAGGACTGGCAACCTGCCCACGTATGCGGAGGAAATCGTCGCTAACACTTCATACTGAAGGTTTTCTCTTGGGGGTAGCTTAAGGAGCTGTTCTACTTGGATTGGATTAGAATGATTATTTCTCTGCACGACTTAGGTGACTGACTGACGGACTGGACTGGTTGACTGAATGACTGACTGGACTGGACGACTGAATGACTGACTGGATTGGTTGACTGAATGACTGACTGGACTGGAAGACTGAATGACTGACTGGATTGGTTGACTGAATGACTGACTGGACTGGACGACTGAATGACTGACTGGATTGGTTGACTGAATGACTGATTAGATTGGTTGACTGAATGACTGATTGGATTGGTTGACTGAATGACTGATTAGATTGGTTGACTGAATGACTGACTGATTAGATTGGTTGACTGAATGACTGATTGGATTGGTTGACTGAATGACTGATTAGATTGGTTGACTGAATGAATGCCTAACTGACTGATACCTCCTTGGGATCACATTTCCACTGTCCATCGACAAGGAACTTGTATCGGTGAGTTCCCTCTGGAAGATTGATAATCGTATAAAAGTTGTTTTGGCTGAAAAGAAAACAGCAAGATATCAGAATTCTTGCAATCTAAACTTGCATCTTTATAAAAAAGGGTTTGAAAAACACATATACAGCAGCCCTGTTAGTGTCGGACAACAGGGAACTGATATTCTTCAATGCATGTGTAGTGTCATACTGTTCTGTTCATGCTCTCTTCTAAGCATTATTGAGCCTAAGGTTTGTAGAAGTCAGATTGTTTGCCATTAGGGCTGTACCGAATAGGTGATTATCACTATTCGGCCGAATACGAATAATTGGACCAACTATTCGGCCGAATATAAATACGAATACGAATAGTGTACAAAATAGGTCTACAGACAACATTAAACATTTCAAATGTAAGCAAAAGTTTCAGTTCAGTAAATTTAATACATAAACTAAAAGTAAACATTTAATTACATGTAATTCTTGCATATTTCTGCCAGTCTGTGTAAACTAGGAATGTAACTAATTTAACTAAACTTAGAAATTGTCACTTACTTAACGTTCACTCCACTCGCTATAGCAGCCCTATATGCAGAAACAGATGTCACGTGACCACTATTCGTATTCGGTCCGACAGCTACTATTCGGCCGAATACCGAATAGCTATTTGGCCCACTATTCGGCCCCGAAGCGAATACGAAGCGAATATTCGGTACAGCCCTATTTGCCATGGCCCTAAACTATTTAAGTAGCTCTCATTCACACCACCACATCCAATCTCTGAAGTAATGCCAGAATGATTTAATAATTACATAACTGAGCTATAACTGTGATCAGTTATAGCTAATTTCAAACAACACTTACAAATATCTTCCTACCCCGCTCATAAACTCAACCTCACTGCTGAGAATCCAGCAAACTAATGATCAGACTATGAAACCACAACAAAAACAGATTGAATAAACAAAGAAGACAAGAAGCAATCACCAAGGAGCAGAGCTCTATCGTGTGTTGGCAACTTCATTTTCGTAGCCTCAGCATGACGGCAAGTGTCCGTTCCTCCCCTTACTGTCTGATCTCACCAAAATTTTCAGTCAGTGTACTCATTTTTTAGTCTGGCTGCACAACAGAGCACAGCAATTTGGGTCGACAGATAGCCGCTCAGAGCAATACTCATAGTACACGTAAAAACACTAACTTACCTTTTAACCATAGGTATCTTGGTGCTGCCATCATCAAAGCTGACAAAGACAGTATGCCCTCCTCCTTCCCACTTGATGACACTTGGAAGTCTTCGCATGACAACATCCTCCGCGGGCGAGAAATTTGCCGATTGTAGGAATTCTGATCCATCCTCATCAAGACCCTGAATCGAACAGGCATCATTTGGATTCTGACATTAATTTCAATTTCACCTTAATCGACCATCAATTGATGCTTCATGCATTATTAAAACAGCACTGTATAAATTAATTAGACTAGTGTCTTAGTACATGCTGTAGCAGCCCTGGGGTAACCTTGGCCTAGTCACGTGGTCACTGGCGACTACTAGCCGGCTGTCGTCATCGTCGTCGTGTCCGTATTTTAGGCCAAATCTTAGGTCGCAAACGTGATACAGTTGCAGAGAGTGTGGTGAAGTTGGACTGTGCCCTGCCCCATGCTTTGAATTGTATATCACACCAAATTCAAATACTGCTCTACGTTGTAGAGGTCACTTTCTCTATGATAACTCTTTGTTTTTGTGGTACTGACCACAAATTGTGACATGTTGCATGACCGGTGTTCTTCTGTTGTACTTCTGCCGAGAATGTGCAGAAAACTTATTTTCAAGTGAATAAAAAATTGGTTGGGTGACGGTATAATGCAAAATAACTTATAGGATTACTTCTAGAACACTCATAGCATAATTATAACATCAATATCTGAAAAAGAAATTTTGCAAAAAAATGCCCTCCTGGCCGAGAGTTAACAAAAATTTTATTCCACGCTAAAGGGGTTAATGAATGCTTGAATGAAAAGATAATATGAAAACAACTTCATTTCATACCATCGACTGATGCCTTGCTCTTAAATACAGGTGCTATACAACCATAAGAAATAAAATTTGAAATGTATCCAGTTTACAGTTCTATGGATTTCCTATATCTAGGAAAATAAAGCAAATTCATTCCTGCCCTCAACCATGCTAGTGTTGGTCATCCCCTCACAAGCATTGGCCATGTGAATTTTGACCTTGGCCTCAGCCTTATGATCTTGGCTTCGGTCTCAGAAGTCTTAGCCATAATTCTGTGGGTTTGGCCTTGCTAATATCACTGATAAAAATGTATGGTACCCTGCCAGGTGAGGACTCATCCTCTGTTGCAGTTCGACCGAAGATTCCAGGACCATGTAAAAGCGTTGGTCCAGCATCATCAAGAGACAATTGCTGAGCACGGTCTTTGACTCCTGTGTTGCCCATTATGATCGCTACATTTAACATAAGCCAACTTCACATCACCCAGTGTCACACAAGCTAATGTCACATAAACAAACATCATACAAGCTAACATCACATAATTCAATGTCACATAAGTTGACCTCACATATCAGAGTCACATGCACCAACATCACATCACCCATCACACAATAAGACAAAAAAATCTACTAAAAACTAAATTTTGCACCACACCACCTTTGTGTGTACATATCTAACTGGAGACTTGCTATGGCACCTTTTAAGTACCAATACAAAGTAAGGCAAGGTAGCACAGACAAAATAAGTTAGGTTAAGAAGCTAAGGCAACCTACGTTACAGATAGATACCTCAAGGTTAGGAAAAGTACCAATTTATTACTCCTCTGCAGAGCAAACAGTCCTCTGACAGTGGTGACAGAAGTTGAGGTAAAACCCCATTTTAACGTCAAAAATTATTATCAAGAGACGCACTTCCATTCAAATAACTAATAAATGATACAATAATTATCGTTCATCCAACTTCTAGTTTCAGTTATATTTTCATCGATGATCCAGCTTCTAGCTTGAGCTATATTTTCATCATTCATCCAACTTCTAGTTTCTGTTAAGTATAATTTTTTTCATCGCTCATCGACGGCGATAATTTTGGCACTAAAACCATCGCAAATCCAACTTCTAGTTTGACTTTCATTATGTAATATATTCATGAACGATCCAACTTCTTTTCATCAATAATCCAACTTCTAGTTTGAGTTTAACTATGAAATGTTTTCATCGCTCGTGCAATGCAAATAATTTCCGACTTAAAATGGGGTTTTACCGAAGTTGAAGGATAACACACGTTTTTGGATCACATCGTTTGACAATGAAATAACAATTCAGAATTCATGCTAAAAAGAAAGTCTTTCATTTAAAGGCCAATAGATTTTAAGCCAACCAAAATACACGATGTTTGAACACTGGAAGTCAAAGTATCAATCAATCAATCCTTTTATTGAAGCCATTTGAAGTACAAGGAAAATACAACACAAAGTTTGAACTTTGGCAACAAGAGGAGACCCAAAAGGGATCTTGATCCCGCTTAGCAGGGCCATCTAGTTAACATTTATCGTCGTACAAGTAAATGGCAGCACAATCAATACTTTGAACGGTAACATCGATCAAGTTATATGATCAACAGGTAAAAGAAACAATAATAGAACTCTTAACTAAAGAACTTAACTATCAGTACACATGGATTTCAACTAAGGTATACAGGTCAATTTTCATTAGTTAAAAAGAGATGAAAAAGACTTTGGTTGGACCGCATCATTCCCTAATTTAAATCCTTTATATGACTAATTTTCAATTGATTGTACGTGTACTGCGTCTCCAACATTTATGCACGAATTGGCTTTGTATAGATGCCCGATTACGAACAATTCTTCGATTCTTAACTATGGCACGACCTTTATTTTCTAGCGTCGCCAAGATGACACATCGTCTGGAACTTAAACTCGTCTGACAGTTTGCACCGTCAAAGGTTTAAACAAAAACGATAAACAATTATGCAAATCCCTAACATTTACATTCAATCGAAATACTAGGGGTTGGTTATTTAAACTAAGATAAGATGCGATCAAACCAACTTCAACCCAATGTTGACGAACCTGAAGTCCAAGGCCTCGATTGCGGAAAATAACTCAGACGACATATTAACACATATGCCTTGAGCTCAATGACGTCAGTACAACGGTCGCGCTCCTATATTACCATTGGCTATACTAGCTCAATATTTAGTTAGTTTGATGTGCCCTTAAATTACCAAAGATTAGCGCTTTTAAAAAATATTGGTATTAAAATTTACAATTTAAAATATATTCACTCGAGCACTCAATTAGTCTGTGTATAACAGTATAAGCACAGATATTAAATCTATTTGGTATAGGCACTCAGCTACTCAATTTCAGTAAAACTGACGTCATGGAGGGTATCATGCAAATATAACCTTTAGTCAAAACTAACAAAGATTTGGAAACAAATCTCTAAGTCAACAGCTGCTCGTGTTCGTTTAACCTCGTTGAGTTTAACTCCAATCTAAGATGGTGAGACACCCTCTCCCACTCTCTGTCCGCTCTTGACTCTTGCTACGACTAACCAGAATGCCAGTCTACTTCCAAGTCTCTGCAAGGGACTAAGGACAAAAGCAAACAAAGATGTTCTAGCACCGTAGCATTTTATTAATAAATCACTGGGAAATGCAAATCACCAAAATTTCTCAGCGCCACACGAGAACAGCTTAAACATCTGCTGTATCTCGAATTAAGTCCGCAAGAGCCTGAGAAAAAATAATTTTAGGCAAACTATTATTTGTGTAGAAGACTTTAAGCTTTTCAATATCGTTCGCACACGAATCTAATTTCAGTGAGGTTTAGCAACGCTTACCACGTGGATAGTTACAAATTCTGTCTAAATTAGCAAATAGCCTACACATAAAAAATACATGCAATACACTCGCAGCTTGTCTTGAAATTTATACATATAATTTCGTTTATTATGAATCAAAGCTGACAAACCGCAACTTCTTACAGAAAGAGTATGCTACAGTAACAAGGCATTAGTCTAGATTAGGGGCCGTCCATTAATAATGTCAACAAAATAGGGGGAGGGGGTTTGAAAAAGTTTGACAGTTGTTGACAAGGGGGAGGGGTGTCAAGAGAAATTGACGTCAACAATAATTAATTTTTATCAAAAAGCAACCATAGATTCGGAAAGTCTTTACGAGTGATCTATTTCTCATAATCAAATGCGATATTTTCTTTGTTTCGAATATTATCTGGCTTATTGTTTCCAGATTAAATGAGAAAATGTGCTACAAATCTCTTAAATGAAATATCCTGGATTCTTTTAGATATCTATGTTCGAAATCTAATATTTTGAGCTTATCTTCAGTGAAAGAACATTTTTCTTTGAATCAGTGGTTAATATTAAACAGTGAGAAACCTGGGACTAAGATTGCAATCTTAGTCCCAGGAGAAACTGTGCAGGCTTATTTAAAAATTGTCTATTGAACCTATTTTTAGTTAATATAATATTCGAGATAACAAATTTGGTCATTATTGGTTAAGCTGATTTTTGGGGTGGATGGTTGCACTATATTTACGCTTGGCACAGGGCTGTAAATTTCAATGTGACTTCGTTTCTTGGTTACTTAGGAGACCCTCTGAGGGAGCCTCTGACTCCGGAGTGAAACATTAAATGCGTCCTCTTTTTTCCTTCTTTCCGTGTCCTTTGGCTACCGATGTATCTGGCAACCCTTCACAGGGTTCATTATAGCTTGCTACGTTCCTGAATTTAACTAATATTAAAGATAAGTTTTAATGTAATATAATTTTGTTAATTTATTATTGTGCTATTTAAACTGAAACAAACCGGTTTTTTTATTTTAGTGGCGGGGGGGGGGGTAAAAAATGTTTGACATAATTTTTTAGGGGGTTCTTGAATGTTTGACAGTTGGTGACAAGGGGGGAGGGGGTCAAAAACTGCCTAAAATTTGTTGACATAATTAATGGACGACCCCTTAGTCTACGACAGGTAGGCTAGAATACAGCGCAGCCAGGCCTGTCATTCAAAACTGGAAATAGCACTTTAAATATCCTAAATATCCTGGGGCGGGAGATGATTGAATGGTAACACGTACCTACGCTGGCACGAAGATCAAAAGGACGCGGGGTCGATACCCGCTAGCTCCATAAGGTTGACTCTGATCGATCAGCCTTCATACCCTATGTGGCGATTGGAAAATGAGCAGTAGGACAGATGGGCGTCCTGCATGGCTGCCAGTTAATTTTCGACTCGATCCTGTTAAACTTGTTATCGTCAGGTTACTACTGCATCATGTAATCTACTGCGTACTTGTAATTAAGTTTGAATTAATAAACGATTATTATTATTGAGATTCTCGAGATCATGCAATGTTGGGTATTTGTGTTATAGTTGTATTTCTCACGTTGTGAGAATACTGCTTAGGTGTAAAAAAATTGAATTTTGGGTTTGAATTCTTCTGGGTGCCAGGCCCCCACTGAACTTTCTCTCTGGGTGCATTGGCACCCAAGGCCCCCAAGAAGTCGGCGCCTAGGCCTATGCCATCCACCGGTCTGCTAGCTCGTCCACCGTAGCCTAGTCGTCTGCCCATCCACCTAGGTAGGCCTACCTGACATTCGGATCTGGGCTTCAATCATTATAATTTCATAAATGATCATCAACATAATGACCATGACTTTCTACTGTTCCATGAACAGTCATATCTCAACTATCCCCTAAAATGTTACATCGCATTACATTTTTACGAGTTATGTTTAGCGCACAAGAAATGAATTGTTTTTCTGTCGATTAACCGTGCGCTTTCCGTGAACCGTGAGTTGCAGAGGACTACATATCGCATATTTTGGTACAGATTCCGTACCTCAAAAACCAAGATGAAAGGGATATAGGCGCCACGGCGTGATTGATTGAATTTAATTCACCTGTAACAAACTGGGTAAATTTATCACAATATGCCATAAATTCGAATGTACACGCACCATATTGAATATGGTGCGTGTACATTCGAATTTATTTTGGTGTTTTTTGGTAATTTTAACAAAAAGATCTACGTGCATGCACTATGAGCGAAATCATGGAAGAAAAAGCATGCTTAATGAGTGATAGTCCCTAATCCAAATCGATGGGGCAAATCCTTTTTCCCTATCTTCTAGTTCTCTTTTTTCAGGCAGGTTCAAAAGGTCGACGTCGCCACTCCTCTCGATGTTGTGCATCTTCCTTTCCTCTATAGCCTAAATCGCAATTAATCTTATGGGAACCAATTAGGCCTATTATAAATCGTAATTATCGATGTTGGACAACAATCTGGATGTTAATACAGCTTATGTGTAATAAAGATATGCAAGGATTAAACAGACAATTAAGAGATATAGGCCTACCGTGGAGTTGGGAATGTTGTTTAAGCATCAAATTGTGAAAATAGTAATACACATTTTTAATTGCGTCACAGACTTCTGCAACCAATCAGACGAGGATGATTAATAAGTTTCGCGACGAGTATGAATAATATCGCAATCGTAAACTTCAAACTTCTAAAGCGCCACTCGAAAGCCAATCAATTATAGCTTATAAATATTCGTGCAGTCGATTGCTAGATGGTGCGACAACGGTACGGTTGTCTTTTGGCGGAATCTACAAATACGTAATCTTTGGCAGAAGGATGGTTTATCTGAATGATCCATCCCTCTTACATATTATTTTATGTTCTTTATGTACGATGGTAGTCCGTTGAAACGGCGTTCTGCAAATTATTTCTCAGGCTGTGTTCGTCGTACGAGGACAGTTCTTCCAACAGTTTATACGAATTTCTAAATGTCGGCATCTTCCGCTCGAACGACTAGCCTTAACGGCTGCAGTCGCCTGCGAAGGTTCAGCTCGAACAGCAAGCAGCCGAGTGCCGCAGGTTAGACACCTTATAAATTCTACAGAGGTTTAGTTTCGCGAAAAGTTTGCGAAGAATGGCGTCCGAGACAACAGGAATGCGATGAAGATTAAGATGTCGTTAACTGGTTGTGGCCTTTGGTTAAACGTGGAAAGGTTCCACGAGTACAAGAGGTACTAGTAACGTTGGTTGTGAATACTCGAAGGAAGCAAAACGAAGCAGACTGATGGATAGGCTGGAAGCAGATAGACAGAGTGGCTACTTAGTTGAAGTTCAAAAAGAAGACTGCTGACACCAGAGTTCCGTGAGGTACAGTAGGAAAGGTGGCCTACCTTCCCAGCACAAGGCATTTGCTGGATAGGTCAGTAAGTAAGTGTGAAGAGAGGTACATAGGTAGAATGCTGCATAGTAAAGTCTAGGGAAGGAAGAAAGATACAAGAGTACTTAATGACAGTTTTAGCTACTTGTTCAACCAGATAACTGTTGTAGAGGATATGTGACAGACAGGGGCTTCTATCCCTATTCAGGGTGGGCGCAAGTTGAGCCCAGTGAAAAACAGTGGGGAAAGTATTTCTTTTAAATTTTTATCACACTCCCTACAAGTTACAGTCTTACACTCTTACAGAGTCTTTGCTCACAGTTCTGTGCAGGGCCTACTACGTAGGGGGTGGGGGGAGGAAGCAGACTGCTTCCAATTTGTGCCAGAGGGAAGTTCCCCTCCAGTGAAATGGATGTTTCTGTTCCACTGACAGTACTGACTCAGGCCAGCAAAATGCTTTGTCCTACAACATCCAAGGACTGAACATTTTAGATTACCTCCCACAAATTACGCCTATGCTTAGTTTACCGTGTCTAAGCAGTCTTATAATGTATCATTATCCTACTTGTTTTTCTTTAGCTATTGACCATTATGTTCCGCTATTTTTCTGTTGATGTAGGATGCCAAGAAAGCTTAAAAATTGAAAAAAGCGTTCATAATCCTGTTGATAAAGAAAAACTAGTTGGTCAATGCTACAATTATTGTCGTGTAGTGCAGTGAAAATGGGATTATCAGTCTTGATAATATATACCCAGTCGGCTGGGTAACACTGCAATAGGCAGGGATGGAGCCTGCCACTGCATTACACCATTCATAATGCAGTCTTTAAATCCCCATATATTTGCTAAGCAGTGTCCCATATTGCCCAGTATTTTAACATGCGTCCCATATTTTGGAAATTTTGTCCCATGTATATTGCAGTCTGTTCCATAACATTTTTACATTGCACTGGAAGCCCTAGAGAAATTAATTCAACAGTTCAGTTGAACTAAAATGTATAGTTTTCCAAAACCAGTTTTCTTTCTCCAAAAATGCGCTAAAACTCACCTACGGCAATGTAGAAATCCAAAATTTTTCGGGGAGGACCTCGGACCCCTCCGCTTCAAGGGGAGGGAAGGGGAGGGCAGGAATGGTACAGGAATGGTAAAAGGAGAGGGAAAATGGGCGAGGGATGGGGTGGGAGGGGTAGGGGAGGAAGAGAAGGCGAGGTATGGAAGGGCTTTACAGTGAGTCCGGATTGCTTCCAGCTTATAGGGTGTTCTGTGAAAGAGGGGGAAGGAAAGGGATTGAGCCCGGTTGTTTAGGGGGGATAGAAGCCACTGGTGACAGAGATTAAACTATATAGTGAATTTGGGTAAACGGAATTAGGTGCGTACATAGAGACTTGAAGCAGTTAACAATTTTAAAGGATGAGCACAGCTGGTCAGTACTTTAATCAGCAGCATGCCTTAGTTGGGCACTGTATCAGCAGTAGGCCTTAATTGTCACTAGTACTAAAGGAGGCAGCTTCGTATACCCAGTGTGGTTTAATGAGCTGTGCTCTGACAAAACCGCACTCATCAAAGGAAAATCAAGAGCATTTACTGGTGTGGCTCGCAGAATAAGTTGTCTGGTGTTGAAGCATGCTACTTGTGCCTGTTCAGGAATTCTTGCTACGTTATTGTTTTTGTTTTGATCGACATTACTTTTAAGCATGTAGGTCACGACTGTGCTGTTTAGCAAGATAGTTGATGCCTGGGCATTCTGGCTACATTAATGTCTCCTGTTTCCAGACATTATTGCGTGGTGGCTCAGTGGTAAGTTCGGCACCTTGTGACCGGAGGGTTGCAGGTTTAAATCCCACTCTAGCCGCTGCGTACGGACCCAGGGCAAGTCCTTCACTCGCGATTGCTCGTGGCGCTTCGGCGTGAAAACTCCGACACAGTATCAATAGTCAATACTGTAGTCGGGAGCGCCTCTGAGTAGTAGTAGACTTGAGGAGGCGCTATAGAAATATCCTAAATACTACTACTAATAATAATAATAATTATTTAACATCTAAAAGTTGCTTTTGGTGGTTTGACGATAACACTTTCATTTCAATAAAACAGTGGATGTTAATTGAGACATTATGACCTTTATCTAACGAGAACGCTAGCTAAGTGGTGGGTTATTGAAACAATTACCGATAGGCAGTACTCTGTGGGCTCTTGAGAGATGAGGCTGATATGTTGAGGTAATTTGTCATTTCTAACAGCCTCCTGTCCTTGAGAGGCATAAGAACGCTGGTTTTTGTGCTTTCCAAGTACAGTACTGATCAGCTGTATGTCCTGCTATGTTTACCTTTTTACATAACGTATATACATCCAGTGTACTGTCAAGGTGTATGTATACATGAAGTACGGAGTGTACTGTAAACAAGGACATGCGTTCTTGCATACACATGTACATGTGCATATAAACACGTGCACACACAGTCATACACAAGCAGCCTACATACATACACCTCTTAGCAATTTCATGCTACATATGTGTGTTTGTGCATACGTTTATGTACGTGTCGCGGTCTACGCGGGTGCATGCATCAAGGGAAGAAAACCGACGCGTCAACAAGCTTGTTTACATCGCACGGAAAATTCTGCAGCAAGCTGTCAACATTAATTCGGTGCATGCAACAAGGATATACGTGTTCAGTAGGACTTTCCAGGGAAAAGTACAGTGACGTCACAGAACGTTCTGGAATCCGGGAGAACTCTATATAAGATAGACCTGATGTACATTAAGGGCCTTTTGACGAAGATTTGTAAACGTTGAAACATTGATCGTATGACGTTCAATCGAGACCAGCCAACCTGTGTGCTGTCTACGATTGTGATATTTGATAGACGAGTTGACTTACTTTACACTTAATCGACTTTATTTTTAATTAAAGTTCTTTTAATAGTTCCTTCGTTGGTTCGTCGTTGCGATCGAAGGAGTCGACCGCGACATTATTGGTGTCAGAAGTGGGATCATCGGTGTTGGATCCGGTGAAGAAGACGCGAGCCGGCGGAGGAAGGAGTCAACCCGGAGGATCAAGAGACGGTCTGTTCCAGACAGCGAGCGGATCGAGACGCCTTTCTACCGTGGGAGACGGGTGAATCGGCATACGACAGTCGGACGGACGAAGTGCGTCGTTCGGCTGAGACAGCAGAAGACAGCAGTCAACATACGGGTAAGATCCTAGGTGTTGTCGTGGCTGAGAAGGAGAAAAGACAGTGGAGTTGCAGCCGAGTGGGAGGCAGCCATTATTTCTCTTTCAATATCTGCTGATTATTTCTTTGAAATTTGATCCATTGTTGTGATCGAGGCCAGACTTGCGTGAGCTTGTATAGTTTTTGCGTACTTGGCGAGTGTACTTCTTTGGATACTGAATAGTTGCACTTTGGGTTGTGGAATTTTCCTTTTGTGTGGCGGGTTTGCCGCGTGGTGTCTGTTTTTTTTGTTGATTGTTGTTGACTGACTGTTTGTAAAAATGGAAGCGTTGACAACAGAGATGCAAGCGAATATTCGCAAAATGTCGTCTGAGCGCCTTAGGGTGTATCTTATGAAGGCAGGAAGGGACGAAGATGATGTTATGTCATGGGATCGAAATCAATTAATGGAAGAATGGGCCATGGAGATTGGAAAAGAGGAAGAGGAATTTAAGGGTAGTCCAATATCTCCAACAGGAGTGGATTACGAGCTGCAGAAGCGCCGTCTGGAGTTCGAAATCCGTAAAAAGAAAGAACAAAGGAAGAAGGAAGAAAGAGAAAGGGAGGAACGGAAGGAGAAGGAAGAAAGAGAAAGGGAGGAACGGAAGGAGAAGGAAGAAAGAGAAAGGGAGGAACGGAAGGAGAAGGAAGAAAGAGAGAGGGAGGAACGGAAGGAGAAGGAAGAAAGGGAGGAAAAGAGGAGAGAGGAAGAAAAGAAGGAACGGAAAGAGAAAGAAGAAAGAGAAAAGAAGGAACGGAAAGAGAAAGAAGAAAGGGAGAGGAAGGAAAAGCAGGAAGAACGAAATGTTAGAGATTCTTTAGCAAGTCGTACTAAGCGTTATAGTGATGCCCTCAAGAATATTCTTTGGAAATTTCCTTCCGACCCTATAGAAATTCCAGGTTTCTTTGATCACTTGGATGGTTTGTTTAATGTGTATGAGGTGGATGAAGATGTTAGAGCAAAATTATTGCTAGCCATTTTAAGTGAAAGAGCTAAGGCATTAACCATGCGCCTTACTGAGGCACAGCTCCATGACTACAAATTCCTGACGGAGTTTTTGCTAAGGGAGTTTAAGATAAGCCCTTCAAATCTTAGAGCCCGATTTTGGTCGTTGCACAAAGCATCGGACGAATCATTTACGATCTATTCATCCAAATTGCGTGTGGCTCTTATGTATTATTTGAAAAGTAGAAAGATAACTGATGAGTTTGATAAACTTGTAAGTTTATTGGTTGCGGATCGGCTTAAGGAGTCCTTGTCGAAGGCTTGTTTAGATTATATCTTGGCCCAAGAAAAAGAGGAGTGGTTGAGCTGTGAAGACATAGCTAATGCGGCTGACATTTATGTAGCGTCGCATGATGGTGGGAATGACTTAGTATGCCGTAGTCATCCGACACCGAAGTATAACAATTGGACGAGAGGTCAACCACATGTTCAAGTCAATAACCAGACAGCTCAACCCAAGTCTCCCAAACCGGAATTAAGGGGTGAAGCCAAGATAGGTGCGAGGGTGTCTCAGGAGGAGGCCAAGGTAAAGGGTCTCTGTTTCCTATGTCATCAGAAGGGTCATATGGCAAGGGAGTGCCAGACCAAACCAAGTTCTAAAAAGGTGAGTACTTGTATATCTGGGAACCCAACTGAAGAAGTGACCGACTTATTTGTTGAGAAGGTCAACGTGTTGCATGAGATACCTGAACAGGTAAAGCAAGGGAATTTATTGGATAATTCTAAACCAATAGGGTTGGAAACTGCTGTAAGGGTATACGAGAATAGTATTGATGGATTACACGAGAGGTCGTATATCAATGTACAGATTGAAGATCTCCCTTCTCAGCCAGCATTATCTGATTCAGGAGCAGAAATTTGTTGTATTGATAAGAAATTAATTGAGTCACTAAACTTACCCGTGATTAAACGGATTAATATAATTGGTTTTCATGGAGAAGGATGTAAGGCAGATGTAGTATACCTACAAATGAAATTAGCTAATTCAATGGAAGGAACGACAAACATTGCGCCATCTTTGTGCGTCATGTTCGCTGCAGTCCCTGAACTAAATGAACGGGTTATTTTGACACCCCATGTTGTGGACCTATTAAGGGATAGTTCGCAATATGTAGTGATGGTAGCTGGCGTAGATCGATGTGTTCAAATAAATAAAGGGGCAGAAGAAGATAACTTAGAAGTTAATATCGAGAAAAGTAACAGCAACGAATCCTTGCCGTCAGAAGTGAATGAATATTCTCAGGAGCAACTAGTTGATGATTCAGATAATTTTCTTGATGTTGAGTCAACAGAGTTCAAGTCTGATGAGGGAGTAGCGAATAATGATACTTTATTGCGTGAGCAACAGAATTGTCACAATCTTATATCTTGCTGGCAACAAGCGAGACAGAATAAAAATAATTTCTTTATAGATAATAACCTCCTGTACCACAAAGGGGAAATTATGGGACATAAGGTTAATCAATTATGTTTACCGGAAGATAGAATCGAGGTTGTCTTGCGAGTAGCACACGATGCCCCATGTGCTGGGCACATGGCTTTTAAGGCAACGAGAGCCAGGATCAAATTAAACTTTTGGTTTCCAAGAATGGATGAGAGGATTCGCGAATATTGTGCGTCTTGTCAAATTTGTCAACTAAGAACTCCAGTTAAAGTGGCAGATCGAGTCCCGATCACTCCTATTCCGAGGGCGGATGAACTCTGTTTTAACCATCTAAATATGGATTGTATTGGCCCTATGGTAGTGACTGGAGAATCCAACAAATCGAAACCCCAGTACAATTATGCTTTGGTTCTGGTGGACAAATTTTCTCGTTGGCCGATGGCGTATCCTCTTAGATCGCTGAATGCAAAGGGAGTTTGTGAAGCTTTGTTGCAAGTTTTTACAACTTTTTCTATTCCAAGGATCATCAGTTCTGATTGTGGTACCAACTTTACCAGTCGTTTGACGAAAGAATTCTTGCGGCGAATGGGTTGTAGTCCCAGATTTAATACCCCTGGACATCCTGAGGCAGCTGGATTGGTTGAAAGATGCAACCAAAGCTTGAAAACCATGATCTTTAAGCTTGCTCAATCTGATCCTCGTGGATGGCACCAATTGTTACCGTTTGTTCTGTGGAGCCTTAGAGAAAAACCTTCAGGCACGACTCATATTTCGCCATTCACTATGGTTTATGGAACTCTTCCTCGGGGTCCACTTAGTGTGTTGAAGGAATCGTGGGCTGGCGAACGAAAAGTACCTCTTAACTTAGGTAAATCACCCGAAGAGTATCTCCAATCACTGAAGGAAAACCTCGAATTCGCGAAAGTTTATGCAGATTACTATAGTGATATAGAAACAAAGCGGTATGCAGATTATTATAACTTGCGTAGTACTGACAGAAAATACGAAGTTGGAGATAAAGTAGCAGTATTAGCACCAGATTTTGGTAGTTCTAAATTTTATAGTCGATGGCAAGGACCTGCTACCGTAGTCAAGGTTAAATCCCCATATTCTTATATAGTAGAAATAGAGGGAAAACAAAGACATTTACACGCAAATAAGATCAAGCGATACCATGAACGACTCGAACAAGCGATGATCAATAGCTGTTCAGTAATTGTTGATCAAGATGAAGAATTTGGTATAGTAGAGGTTGTAGATCAGGAAGAACGTGAACAAATAAGCCCGAGTAAGCGAATTGATCCTCTGATTATAGCGCATCTTTCGCAAGAGGAACAGAAGCAACTTTTTGAAGTTTTGGATCGGCACTCGGCAGTATTTGTGGATAAACCTGGGTATTGTCCAGTATTAGAACATGAAATTAAGATAACTCATGATTTCACTCCTAAGCGTTTAAGGGCATATAAAGTACCTGAGCTACTTAAACCTGAAGTACAACGCCAGATAGAAGAAATGTTGGCATTAGACATCATTCGACCATCGAAAAGTGAAATGGCCAGTCCGGTAGTTTGCGTTTTAAAGGGACCCAAAGGTCAAAATGGCGTTCGATTGGCAATTGATTATCGCCATGTTAACAAATATTCTCTAGGTGATTGTTACCCGACCCCAGACATTGCTGACGTCTTACAAAAGGTGGGACGGGCAAAGTTTATTAGTGTTTTCGACGCGAAATCGGGGTATTGGCAAATTCCAGTTCGGAAAGAACATCGATGGCTTACGGCATTCGTATGTGATGCAGGACTTTTTGAGTTCACAAGAATGCCGTTTGGACTCAAGTCCGCTAGCAATACCTTTATTCGTGCTATGACCCAAGTTTTACATCCAGTGCGAAGTTTTACCGAACCATTCGTCGATGATATGGCAGTGGTTTCAATGAATTGGAATGACCATTTAGAACATCTAGAGAAATTCTTGCAAACTATTGAGGAAGCAGGACTCACTTTGAATTTAAGAAAATGTAATTTTGCACAAAACAAAATAAAGTTTGTTGGCCATATAGTAGGGTCAGGTTGTATTGAACCTGATCCAGGTAAGATCGCTACGATCAATGATATCCATCCTCCAACAACAAAGAAAGAAGTTAGAAAGGTTATGGGTTTTTTCAGTTATTTTCGAAATGTTATACCTGCTTTAGCTGAAAAAGCACGGATAATAACTGATTTGACACGAGATAACATACCTACGAAGGTGCCTTGGGAGCAAAAGCATCAAGAAGCACTAGATAAGTTAAAGGATGATCTCAGTAAAGCTACACAGTTGCATACCATTGATTTCACTAAGGAATTTGGTTTAAGTGTTGACGCAAGTGCCACCGCGGTCGGGTGTTGCTTGTTTCAGTGGACCGAAGAAGGTCAGGAAAAACCAATTGCTTTTGCTAGCCTTAAACTTACAGATACACAGATGCATTGGTCTACAATTGAGAGAGAGGCTTTCGCAGTAATTTGGGCACTTAAACGATTCAAGTCATGGATATTCTTATCAAAGATAATCATTTATTCAGATCATAATCCTTTGTCTTATCTCACAGATGCAAGCCCTAAGAGTGCGAAACTGACTCGTTGGGCGTTAGCATTGCAAGAGTTTAACGTGGACTTTCGATATCGTCCTGGACGTCAGAACACGGTGGCTGATTTCCTCTCTCGGTTGTGACTCGGATGGTGAAGGGGGGAAATGGCCCGACACACAAGGATCGAGCCCGCAAATTGTGTGGATAAGTTGACTAACTGATGTGTTTTGTTTTGGTTGTATATGCTGTGTCGAGATGGAGTCTGGAGGCCCGGCTTGATCGTGATGACCCGTTCGAGATGGTGCTGAAGACGTGTCATCATCTGAGGGCGGAGGGAATGTCGCGGTCTACGCGGGTGCATGCATCAAGGGAAGAAAACCGACGCGTCAACAAGCTTGTTTACATCGCACGGAAAATTCTGCAGCAAGCTGTCAACATTAATTCGGTGCATGCAACAAGGATATACGTGTTCAGTAGGACTTTCCAGGGAAAAGTACAGTGACGTCACAGAACGTTCTGGAATCCGGGAGAACTCTATATAAGATAGACCTGATGTACATTAAGGGCCTTTTGACGAAGATTTGTAAACGTTGAAACATTGATCGTATGACGTTCAATCGAGACCAGCCAACCTGTGTGCTGTCTACGATTGTGATATTTGATAGACGAGTTGACTTACTTTACACTTAATCGACTTTATTTTTAATTAAAGTTCTTTTAATAGTTCCTTCGTTGGTTCGTCGTTGCGATCGAAGGAGTCGACCGCGACAGTACGCATGCACTTTGTATAGTTTTAGTATCTCTCCAAAGCACTGTTTACTGTTCTCAATTTATTTAATCTTTTCCCTATTTACACAGTGACTGCAAATCCTGTCCACTTGACGAGCTCCTAAACGTTATTAAAAAGTTGGTTAAGTGGATATTGTGCTTTAACCGTGAGTGATTTCTGTTCATTTCTTTTGTTTTAGTATCTCCTATCAAGAAGAACTGCGCAAGCGATTCAGCAGCAGCCTCGCCCGCTTTTTCCTACCATGGCTACGACCTGCGGCGGAAATCCCCTGCGTCCTCTTCAAATGAAGTCTTCAAAACTCCAGTCTCCTTTTACGACCTCGTGTCTGCAGTCTCTGTCACACCAAAGCGTGCAAGACGGTCTGCACAGCTGATAGCAACACCAGTTAGCTCAGGTATGCGCTTAAAGACGATGTTCCCAACTTCATTGCAGTTTGGGGATGGGCACTTAGCAATGTGTGATGTGGGGACACAAGTACTTTTGCAACATCATGGGTTCATTGCATGTTGCCTATGAGCATTTTTCTTTAATTGTTTTTGTTCAAATACCTGTTTAGTAATTATATTATGCCTCATGTGTTACTATTACGGAGTTCTTACTTTACATTGCAAAGTATCTTGCCATTGAGTTCAAACCTTGCACGTTACTGTAAATGGGACCATAGAAGTTCTTTTATGCTGCAGTGTGATCTTGTAGCTTGTGCATTACTCAACTGCTTCCGTAGATGTTCTTCTGTACATTGCAGAGCAGAATGCAATTGATCTACTTTGTGCAATGTATATTGCTACAGTGGAACCACAGGAGTTCTTACTTTACGTTTCAAAGTGTCTTTATTTTGCAGAGTTGGTGGGTGGTCATTACCTGCAGAATGTTTTGCCAGATGAAGTGTTGCTCCTAATCATGTCCTACCTGTTTGAGTTTGATCTCGCAAGTGCGGCACAAGTCTGCAAACGATTCAACGTCATCGCCAACGACCGTGAGCTCTGGTCAGTCTAGACAACTTCTTTGAAATGGTATTGGACATTAGTCGAGTTCCAGTTCTAGAGAACATCTTAGGCACATTGTTACGAAGCACATTGTTAAGTTTTCACAAGACATCCTTGATTACTTCACGATACTCTTAATAAGGTAATGGTTCATCTAAGACACTTATTTACAGGTGTTCAGTTTGGTGTTCAGCAGGTGTAATGTAGTGTAACTAGACATTTCTGTAGCGTTGTCTAAGTACCTCTTGAGGGCTGTGTTAGACAGCATAGTTTTTGGTGCCCTTTGGAGTTTCTTGAGCACCCTTTGGAGTTTCTCAGGTGCCCTTTGAAGTTTCTTAAGAGGGTCTAAATGTGTACAAGACCAAATACTAGCATAACTATAAGTTTGATTTCTATACAATTTTGCAGTTACTTTTGTTTGTTTCAGGAGGAAATTGTACCGTGAAGTCTACGAGTATCTGATTCCTCTCGTTAATCCTGAACCAAAGGTCTTCAAGTTTGTGCATCCGGATTTCTGTGGTCTGAAGAATCCATGGCAACACAGTTTCCGACTCCTAGTAAGTGCAGAGTCAGATGTTGGGGTGTAAGGGTAAGGTAACAGAGTAAGGCAGGGTTATGTAAAATCAGGCAAGACAGAGTAAGGTAGGGTAGGATAAACTAATTTTAGATATGGTAGGATAAATTTTTGGGTTGGTAAGGTAATGTAAGGTAAGATTGGGCAAGGTAATTGGTTATTTATTTCATATCGAGTGCAAACATGACTGCTACAGTCAGAAAACTGGACAACCTTTCCTTATGGATTACTTCATCAATGTGAAAATGATTTGTCTGTTCAATGATCAGGATTTGAACCGCAGACATGGAGGTGAAAGGCAGATGCCTCTGCTAATGTGCCACTGTAGAGGATGTACTCCATCAACCGGTTATTGGTGTGCCAATGTACAGAGTAACTTCTGGCAGTCTTTAATGTGCCCTCACTACCAATTTCAACTCTTTCATTGGCTTCAACTTATTTTCTCCACTAGCTTAACACTTATGCTGTATTAAGAGTTCAACATTGCATTGAGATTGAAGGATAACAGTGGATGAATGGAGTGTGCGTAGCAGGACGTATTCTTTTAAAGGCACTACATAAATTTGACCAATAGTTTAGAGTTGGAATGTATGATATTCTAGTGGTTAACATGCTGGACTGTGAACACGGGTTGGGAGATCAAATTCCTGGAAACAAGTTCCAAAGTTTCTGCTCCAAATGTGCTTTGTAGTTAACTCAACTATTAAACAAGTTTGCAGAATGTACACTGCCGATGGAAAGAGATCAGATGGAGAGAGGACTGGCTGCCAACCCTGGAAAAAATGAAGACACTGACACTTCACCCGTGATTGTTTCTTGGGGCTGACATGGTATTCTTCTTCTTACAGTTGTGATGTGTGTTTGATTTCAGTATCGAGCACTTCACATTCGGCCTGGTTATGCAGCGCATGTGGCAGAAGATCCAAGTCGATGGAGAGGAAGAAACATTCTTGTAAGGGAGAAGAAATTTTCATTTGATTTTGTATGTCCGTGAAAATAATTGAAAATAATTGAAATAAAGTGTGAAATTCAAGTGCTTCTGAAATTTTACGAACAGTGCTCGTCTGAGTGTCTGGATACTTGTAATTGTAATTGGTACCTTGTGTTATATATATACTAGCTGGTTTACCCGGCGTTGCCCGGGGTTATAAGTTTCAATCCCTGTAGCGAATAAGCAACAAATTTAGGTATAAGTTTCAATCCCTCTAGCGAATAAGCAACAAAACACTTTCAGTGAAAGTGTCAATCCCTCTAGCGAATCCGTACTGTAGCTGCTTAACCCGGCGGTCCGACCCCGAGACAGTAGTGAAGGTTTGGAGTGAAAAGGTGGAAAGCTGTAGAAATGCATCGCGGTCAAAGATCGCTGTGACAGACAGACAGACGGAGTTTCTTCTTTGTTTATATAGATATATATTTATTTCTTTATTTGCTTATCTATTTATTGCACTTACTGCATGCACAAGGTAAGTAAATCTTTATCTGGTTCTGAACACAGGGCCAGCATTATGCAAGACTTGCCAGTTACTGTCTAGCTTATGGAGTCCACAGAGCAGGTGTGAACCCATAGTCGTTGGATTACAGTCAGGGTGTACTACAGAATAGACCAATGTGCTGGACAATGGAGTGTTGCCTTTTTTTTATATGATACAGATATTGTATGTTGTGTATACTTATGATGTGATGTTTGTTGTCTGTTGTTAGTACTTTGATACAATAACTGCTGCGTTGAACTTCCTCGATGAGAACGGATCAAAGAGTCCGGATGACGAGAATCCATTGATCCTCATTCATGCTGGTCTTTACACCAATGAATCTCTTTCTCTCGATGACAACATCACCATACTAGGAGCAGGTACTTGACACATATCTGTAGAAATAAATCGGCACAAAGAGGATTATCATAATCGTAATCTCCGGATTTCTACAGCGCCAAAAAAGCGAAGTCGCGGGAACCAGCTTATTCACAGGCGCTTAGACAAATCAAAATCATTAGGTGGGGGGGGGTCAAATCGGTTCCAGGTCAAGATCCAAAGGAGTCGGTCAGGAAGACAGTAAGACGGCTAAGGTGGGTGGTGTTTAGGGTTTAGACGGCGAAGGGGGTAGACAGAGGCGGAGGATTAGCTGTGCATGCTGTAACTACAAACGGCGATTTATAGCTGTGCTGTCGTTGTGGATGGTTTCTTTTAAGAAGAATTCGGTAAAATGGACAAGTGAGATGTGAAAGAGGTTGACAAAAGGGTAAAGCGATATGTTGAGGACTATACGTAAGAGGACAAGGACAAGAAGATGTTCTTTATATATTCACGACGGACAGATTGAGAGACAGGTGGACAGACCTGCATGCGAGCAGACTGACAGACAAACATAAAGGCAGACAGACACACACACATGCAGGCTGACAGACACACATGCAGACAGACAGACACACATGCAGATGGGTAGAGCAATATGGACAGGCAGACGGACACACAGTCTGGCACACTTTCAGGTAGATACATGCAGGCAGGCAGACACACATGCAGGCAGACAGACACGCATGCAGGCAGGCAGGCACACATGCAGGCAGGCAGACACACATGCAGATGGACACACAGGCAGGCACACTTTCAGGTAGATACATGCAGGCAGGCAGACTCGCATGCAGGAAGACTCGCACTCCTGTAGGCAGACAGACAGATGCGAAGCAGGCAGGCATGAACGAATAGCAACAGTTTTACCAGTTTGTGAGAGATGTTTTTACCAGTTGTTTGGTGTTGCAGCCGGTGGTCTGAATGTGGCAGAACAGGTGGTGATAGAGCGCCAGACAGATTCCGTGTGCATCTGCTACGAGGGAGCCAAGGAAACCTACGTTGGATATGTCACACTAAAAGTAAGCAACATCAGTGGATTAATCTAATCTAATCATCTGCATCAGTGGACCAACCTGATTTAATCTGATCTGATCTAATCCAATGTTATATAAGACCTGCAATGGATTGGTCAGGCTAAATCAGGCCAATACTGTGGATGAATGTGATATGATCCGATTTGAGCAGCATTTCCATTTCCATGTAAGGTAGACGTCAACTGGTGGTCACTTTCTTATTTACTAGTAGAGATCCAATACCTAATGTAATCAGATGAGTCTTATCATGATGTGCAAGATAACATTGATGATGATTAATAGTCACTTCTTAAGTTAAGCTACAGTAGGATCTATGATGGATTCCGTTTGCATCTGCTACAAGGGAGCCAAGGAAACCTACTAGAACTGTATGAAACATTTATCACTCCAGTGCTGTTTTATGGATCCAAATGCTTGTGCTTGTGGAAGGAGGACAAAAGGTAGCTATTAGTGTCAGAAATTAGATGGATAAGAAGAATACTGGGTAGAACAAGATGAGACTGGGTTCGCAATGAGGTGATCCAGAAGGGGTTGGGTCAGATGGAGACACACTACCAGTGTCTCCATCTGACCCAACCCCTTCAGGAGGGCTTTCAAAAGAAGACTGACCTGGTTTGGACATGTAACAAGGATGGACAACAGGAGACTACTGGCCAGAGCTCTCTATTGTCATGTGGAGGGAACATGGAGTCAGAGAAGACAAACAAAGACATGGATGGACAATGTAAAAGAAGATCTAAAAGCATATGGAATGAATATGAGAACTGCTATTGACACAATCGGTGACGGAACGAAATGGAAAAATCTTTTTCGAACCTTGTCATCGGCTCACATGTGATGGAAAAAAATCTAATGAATTTATTTAATCAGATCCAATATGAGCACTGTAATTGAGAGACAGACAGACAGACAGACAGACAGACAGACAGACAGACAGACAGTATCCCCTCTGCTGCCATTTTTAGATGCACATGCATCAGTTAGCTTTTTTTATCTGATTTCTGTTGTTCACAGTATTCTCCTCCATCTGGTTCCATGCCGTTCAACAAACACTACGCTTTGGAAATAACCGAGATGTGCTCACCGACGTTCGATCACTGCATCATCCGTAGTTCTTCCGTTGGTCAGTGTCTTGATCTGGTTTGCGATAGAATTGGCCCTTATGTGATTGAAGGCCATGAGAAATAATTGTTATGTGTTATTTGAATGATTACTGTTTTTGAATATGTAGTTGAATGGCTTGATCATGTAGAAAGAATGCCTGAATGCCTGATAGTGAGATCCAAGGCAAGGCACTGCTTGTACCTGTTCATATACTTTCTTTGAAAGTATACAACAGAAGACCAAGACTGCCCTTGAGATGGATAGACCGTGTAAACGAGGTCTTAACAACAGGACTTGCAAAATATGAGAAAAGCATTGTACTTGACAAACAATTGAATGAGCCATTCATCTGCGAATGCCACCTCGAAACAGCTGTCCTTAGGAATATGACAATGATGGTGATTGATGATGACATTATGTCCCGGCCTTTAGTTCAACAGTCCAGCGTTTGTTGAATGATGATGAATTGGGGTTGAATGGGGTTGATGTTGAATGGGGTCTGTTAAAAATATAATTTAATTCTTTAGTGACGAGAAGTATTGTTCTCACCGTAGCTTTTAGTGCTTCCTCGTCTGTAAAGGGTTAAATGAATTATATCATGCTGCCAATGTTCAATAAGATCTTGATAATTGTACCATCATGTTTCATTGTGTTAATGTACTTACTGCTAGACGAATATATTATATAGATAAATTGTTATTTACAGGTGCTGAAAACAGGGTTGGTTGCTATAAAGAATTTTAACAATATTGTGGACTGAGGCTTTTGTTTTTTACCTTTGCTTCGTAAGTGAGATGCGCTGCAGTTGATTTTTTAAGTTGAGCTGCCTGTTTTTCTTTGCCAGTTGGGGCGGCTGTCTGCGTTGAAGGCTGTGGAGCGGACCCACACATTAAAAGCTGTGACATCAGCTATTGTGAAAACGTGGGACTCTACATCACAGACTATGCGGAGGTAGACGCTGCTAACGATCTGTTATTATGTTTGTGATTGTTTTGGCTAGTAGTGCAATCGCAGCCTTTCTTTTCGGTATAAGAGCAGTCCTTCAAGTCAACCCAAAGAGGCAGCTAAAGGTCTGAAATGTTAGCAGCTTCATTATTCTTAGTCTTGCTCTGTGTGGGCAGGAGGCCAGCCTTCCTTCTTGCTGCCTGAACATCCACCTCATAGTGTACAGTCAGTGTACTCGTTCACAAATGGAAAAGAAGTCATGAAATGTCTTTCTGCTGAGGCAGGGATTTGAACCTCCAACCTTTGAGTTGACAGTTTATTGCTAAGCACTGGAATATCGTGGTGCAAAGTCAGTATGACGTGTGTATCTTATGTTTGAATTGCTTATCCTCTGTAGCCTGTGTTCTGGTCTCTTGATCCTCCTGGCTCTCAACTTGTTTTGTCCAATTGATTCTGAGCTTGCTTGGCATTATGATAACTGTGCTATAGATGAGGTTAGACTCTGTTGTTATTGGTTCTTAGGGCCTGTATGAGAACAACGACATCTGTTTCAATGGATTGGCCGGAGTTTGGGTTAAGAACCATGCCAATCCGATCTTGCGCAACAACGAAATTCACCACGGAAGAGATGTTGGCATCTTTGCTTTCGACTATGGCCTGGTATGTAGTTCATTGTTTATGTAGCACCTTTAAAAACTATTTCTCAAAGGTACTGTACATTCATTTCCATCATAATGGTGAATTGATCAAGTGATCACTGCATAACATTGTGTGCAAGTTCAGTTTTGCCAGAGGCATTAACTGGGTTCCAGGAACTTCTTAAGACACAAGTTTGTAGTTCCAGTAAGTCCTTGATGCACAATTGAATGGCCCCACGAATTAGCCTTTGAGTGTGAAATTGAAGACAAATGCAGAGGCATGTTTTAAGGACTTGTGGGAAGGGAGGTGTGAATTTTTTACAGATTTCTCGTAACTTTTCCAATGTTCTTAAATTTTCTGCCAATTTGTCTGTCAGAATTTTCCTCTGTCTTGAACTATAATGCATTGTCTTGCCTGAAGTCTTCCGATTTCCCCAAAACTTGCACTCCGTCACTTTGGGCTCTACATGCATCTATGTGGACCACCCTGTCATATTGATCTCTCCATCTGTCTTACTGGACTTTACTGGAAAGTGCTGTTTATGTTTTGGAAGGGTTACTTTGAGTGCAACAACATACACGACAACCGAATCGCCGGATTTGAAGTGAAAGCAGGAGCCAATCCGACGGTGATAAAGTGCGAGATCCACAATGGACAGACAGGTGGCATATATGTCCATGAGAATGGCCGCGGTCATTTTTCTGAAAACAAAATCCACTCCAACAACTTCGCTGGAGTCTGGATCACCTCAAACAGCCATCCCACGATCTGGTATGTGTAGTAGTTAGTAGTAGTAGTAATTGTTTAACAATGCTGTATCATAACAAAGATGATTAACTTCACCCTCCTCCTTTATCCAGGAGGAGGGTGGTTCTAAGGTGCATGTAGGTTTGTATGCTTATATGTATGTGTATGACTATATATGCTTGTGTCTGGACATTTATATAGCACCTATTAAGAACCTCTCTAAGGTCTGAAAGATGGCTATCGAATGGATCTGAATATTAATCATGTAAGTAGGAAATGTTTCTGTAGCTGTCTGTGCTGGTAAGGTCCGCTGATCTGTTTGTTAGTTTGTTAGTATGTACTCTAACAATTACTGGTATGATCCTGCAGAGCGGATTCTATGTAACGAATCTAGACAGGTTGTTCAATAATGTTCATGCATACTTTTTCTGTCACTAAGCCATTCAATTTGGTGCCATAAGAAGCTGGGACGCAGATAGCAATTTCTTCACTGCATTGTCCTCATGTCATTAGATCTTACAATTCGTCCACTGCCGGCCCAACAGCAAAAGTGTAGGAAATGAGCACCTGCCCAATGGTACCCTCTAAAGTTCCCAAAGTCTTGACCACACTGTAGACAATGCACTTTACACAGCCGCACCCCTGATGACGTGTAGAATTTTGTTTGTGAAGGAAAAACGAGATCTACAACGGTCACCAGGGTGGAGTCTACATCTTTGGCGATGGTCAGGGACTGATCGAAGAGAACGACATTCATAGCAATACTCTGGCCGGAATCCAGATACGCACGGGAAGCAATCCGATCATACGACGCAATAAAATCCACCACGGCAACCATGGCGGAATTTACATCGTAAGACGTTTTCTTTACTCCACTGTAATTATTACAGAGTATCTGGGAAGCCCAGCCTCATCAGCAGCTGTAGCCTCTAAGTTAATGTGCAAACTGCTGTAGTTGTTTTACGTACTACACGAAATTGATTGATTGATTGATTGATTGATTGATTGATTGATTGATTGATTGATTGATTGATTGATTACACAATATAGAAATCGATATTTGTGTCTGTTCAAAGCCACTTTCTGAAAGTACTCTTGTGGACAGAACTAGTTGAGAAACACGAGGCCTTGGAAGATCGAAAGAAGGCTTTGGAAGATAAACAGTCGTCTGCAGCTCTTCTGACTTACATGCATACATGACATACAGTCTGGAAAGGTGACTGGATTTTATCCCAGACTGACCAGAAGCCATTATTTTGTATTGTGAGTATTAAAGCTGCTAATGACCGGAAAAGTCTGGACGCTGGGCAAGGTCTTTACAAAGGGACCTTCTCAAGGAATGCTCTCTACAGTGGTTGTGATTGTGCCTTAGCGAATTGATCGTTTTCACGTCATGGTCACACTTTCCTGTGAAGCTGTGTATGCAAATGTGTGACCTTTGCATTTATGCTTCCGAGGACTTGTGTGAACAAGGGTTTGACCTTTTACTTTGATGCCTTTAAGGAGCTTCTCAGAGGCACGTTATGTTGTGGAGGAGTTTCTATAGAGTTGTGTAAACAATAAGTGTTACCTTTGTCATTATGTTACATGGCAAATGTCTGTACAATCGACTGGTAATGGTGATGGTTGTTGTTTATCTTTATAGCATGAGAAGGGTCAGGGTCTGATCGAAGACAACGAGATCTTTAGCAACGCTTTGGCCGGCATTTGGGTAACAACAGGCAGCACCCCGATTCTACGTCATAATCGAATACACAGCGGGAAACAGGCAAGCGATGAACTGGCCTTCTTGCCTAGTCTAAACTTGCCTAATCTTGCCTAATTTTATCTGATTTAGTCTAGTTTGCTCTCAATATAATTGCTCGTAATCCAGTCTCATATTTTCAAATCTTTTCCAATTTGTCCAATCTTGTCTAATCTCATATATTGTGATTTCGTTTATTTGAGTGGGCTGCCGAATACAGCAGCTGTCGATTACTGGTATAATGATTGTTATGCTTGTTTGTGAGGGTCTTGAAGGGTGCTATGTAAATAGGCACAATGGCACTTGTACGTAGCTATGTTCATAGAGTGATGTTGTTTGCATTGGCCTCTTTCTGTAACAAGAAAAATGGACTGTGCCAAGTTCAAATCCCATTACAAAAACCTCTGTATAGCATTGTGTATAACTGGTGGATTGTAGATGGATTTGGATTTGTTTTGGTTTAGGTTGGCGTCTATTTCTATGACAACGGGCATGGCACTCTGCAGGACAACGACATCTTTAATCACATGTATTCTGGGATTCAGATCCGGTATGACTTGCAATCGCTTGCCTTCGATTAATTATGATGCATTTTTGCGAGACATTTGATTCGGTTACACTTGCTGATGATGCATTTTGCGAGACTTACCAGTTGACTAGGTTAGCATGAGGCCCAACAGTTCTGTGTGACATAGCGACCGACTGTGTGTGATGTGGTAGCCAGTTCTGTTTGACCATCTGCCATCAGAGCAAATGGTCAACCACAGTGTCGCAAATCTGCCATGTCGTCTAATTGATTAGATGTGACATGTGTGACGTATGTGACTGATTATGGAACATTATGGTCAACTGTGATGCGATGGCCATTCGTGTGGCACAGTGGCTGAATGTGTGCCATGATGGCTAGTTCTGCGTGGAAAACTAACCCCTCTCATTGTTACCAAAGGATTAAGCTAAGCCTGAGAGACATCTATGGGCTTGAATTGTTAACAACTTCAGTTCTCATTGCCTTACTGTATGAAGATGGATGACCAATCCCGTTCTCCATCTGTTCCTCCCACTGGTGAGGTATGGCTAAAATATTGATAAATCTTTATGCCCTGATGGCATGTGAACCCCAATGTGTAGGTGGGCAGTCCAACTTGTCAACTGCTAGGCTTCACCTCAAATATGATCCCAAGACCGGATAAGGTAATAGAACTGTTGTTATGTTAGAACTGGAAGCAATCCAATCATAAAGAATAACAAGATCTGGGGCGGACACAACGGAGGAATCCTTGTCTACAGTGGAGGACTCGGATTCATCGAACACAACGAGATCTTCGACAACGCGATGGCCGGCATCTGGATTAAGACGGAGGGCAATCCAGAACTGAGGTACAACAAAATTCATGATGGCAGAGATGGGGGAATCTGCATCTTCAACAATGGCAAAGGCAAGTCACCAATCGTATACCACTCCTTTATTTGGCTGTACTGTGTTGAATTGATTTGTGTTTATGTATGCATGTGTATATCTGGCTATTTATACAATACGGGTACCTTGAACAACCTCGCTAAGACGTAATCGTAAGTGCAAGGTGTACGGCGCACCTTCAAGAAAATCTCCTCGGTAACTCGAGACGATGATTGAAGAGAATTGCTATGGACTGAGATTTGGCTTTTCTTTGTGATTTCCTTTATATGTTTTGTGATTGGTTTGTACCGTGACTGCAATTCAACAATGGTACGCATTCTATACCTCTCAACATGATTTTGAACTCGCTTATCGGCCCCAGGTGTATGGAGGGCTTAACCGACATCGTTGTCATTGACGCTATGCATTTAGGCATGTATTATATTATAGTAATAGGGATAAACATTCCTGATATCAGACTTGAACCTCAGGCTGTGTGTATGGGCGTGTATGCGTGTGTCCTCGCGTGTGTGCGTACGTGCACAGAGACGCAACATGTAATAGCATACCTCTTAAAAGCGCTGCCTTTGTCATCATAATCATTGTTGTTATCTCTTAATAGGTCTTCTGGAACACAACGACATCTTCCGAAACGCTCAATCTGGTATTCTCATCAGTAACCATAGCAACCCAACGATCCGTAGCAACCGGATATTTGATGGCCAGGCTGCTGGAATCGAGATAACGAACGGTGCTACGGCCACACTAGAATGGAACAAGATCTTCAACAACAGATTCGATGGTATCTGCCTAGCAACTGGCATTCAACCAGTACTCAAAGGTACTTGGTGTTATAGTTCATCTGTCTGGCAACTAGTCTTCAACCAGTACTTGCATTTACTTGGCATTAGTTAAGTCATCTTGTTGAATGCACACCGCAACCTTGGTTTACCTTTGCTATATTGGCAGAAGTTGGCAAGAAAGTTGGTGGCACCACTTTTGTTTCCCATCTGACCATATTAGTTTAAACAACTATGCAAATTTGTACAAAAAAATTCATTGGCTTACTGTTTACTTTTGATCTCTGAGAGCTCTGCTTTACCTAGTTACCATGAGGATGGCTTTAAACAGGTCAGTAGACAAAGATGCTTGCTGCATCGTAAGGAAAAAAGATATCCTCTGTTGTGCATTTGACTACCTATGAGCTTGTCGATAAATTCCTGGATTTCTTTGCAGATAACATTTGTGGTATCGGCTAAAATTGGCTGGCTCCTCTGCGTCTGATACATTTCTCTATCACATTCGTAAACCTCCTGTTTTTAACTATTTTCAGCCAGTAATGCTTGCAGATGTCTTTTATAGCAGCCACGTGTTGCAAAGTGAATTTCTGCTGTTGGCCACTTCACAGCAGCTGAAAGTGTTTGATTGGTTTAAATCTTTCAACTGGGAGATTCGCTTGTTGAGTTAGCTGATTTCTGCTGGAAACATGGCCTTTGTCTTTAATTCTACTGTGTACCGTTCCGTGACCTTAAATTTCATTGCATATTTTGGTTGTGTTGTTTGTGGTGTAGGTAATGTGGTCTATGGCAACCAGAATCTTGTGAAGAAAGCGCTTGACGGTAATCAGTGTCTCTACAAACTGTCGAGCTACACAAGTTTTCCAATGAGCGATTTCTACCGGTGAGTTCCTTGTATGATTATGTTGGATAGGGTCGTGTACAGAGAGCATTAAGAATTACCACAGCAACACTTTGGATGCATATGCCCTTGTGACGTACTTCATCGTGTCATAGATTTTGATGGAATATAGATCTTTAATTTATGATATGGTGACTAGGGCTGGTACAGATTTAAAAACTGAATTGATTTATATCCAAACTTTTACTTCGATTAATCGAATAAATTTGATTAATTTGGTATCTGTTACAAAAATCGTGAAAAACTGTTCAAAATATAGTCACTGAGTCAGTTAATAAAAAGTTTTAACGATTAATTGATTAGTTAATTGTTAAAATCTGCAGCCCTAATGGTGACATTACAAGGACATTCAAGTCTACTTGAAGCTGTTTTATCAGTGTCTTTGATTCACCACACTTGTTATAGTCGTAATGCTGTCTTTGGGAGCCATGTCAAGAACCACCTGTTTAATGAGGTCGTGTTAAAGTGAGGACATCGGAACTAAATTTGAGATCCATTTCTGTCCCTGGTTGTGTTTTATCGGAATCTGGTATTGATAATGCATGTTATAGAAGTGCCCTGGTGTACATGAATGCATACAAATTGCTTATATGTTAGTCATTTATCTTTGTTCCTTGCTCGCTTCTCAGAGCTACAGCTTTCGACAAATGCTTTGATTCTTGCCTGAGCCAGGTCAGTTTACAGGTTGTCGGGTTCCCACTTGCTGATCCATGGAATTGTTTCAGATATGGGCTTAAATTATGTTCTTTTTTGGATTGCTTATCCAAAGACAGATTTGAGACACTAACGATGAGCTGCATTGGTTTCCCAGTCTCTGCTAGTACACATTCATCGTTAAAGTGTTAATTGTGGTTTGATTAAAATCTGACCTTTGATGACCTTCAGGTGTCACACTTGTAAAACGACAGAAACGAATGCCATCTGCATCAGCTGTGCCAAAACATGTCACGTTGGACACAGAGTGGAATTCATCAGGCATGACAGGTACTGGGTTTTCATATGGCTGATTTTCATCAACTATTACAATCACTAATCAACTGTTTTATGGTATTGCTGATTCTTTTGAAATGTTCATCATCGCCGTAATATAATATCGGCAATTATAGTGTGCGATTCTATAGATGTTAGTTACTATTTAACACTTAATGACAAGAGTGTACTAAAGTGACTGGGAAACCAATACAGCTTGTCGTTGAAGTGTTAACGTCACTGAAATAGTTTAAAGTTGGTGTTTTGTCGAGTATCGTTTAGGAGTAGAAATACATGGGATACTATAACAAGTTGGTCATGTTTCTGGAGTAACTATAGTGTAATACTCCTCTGATATTGAGTATTTGTGGATTGTGTTACTTCATTTACTGAAGTGATCCTACAGAATAATAGAAACTTGTTGTCTTGGATTATAACTGGTGTTGTTGAACTTGGCTTATTTATCATATTTGTGGATTGTATCGGTTTTCTTGCTGATTGTTGTGAGACTGGTGGTTGAGAGAATCGGTTGGGTTCTACTTGTCTACAAGAACCACCTATGGAAACCAGCTGTTCATTAGAATGTGCTTCACAGACATGTAGTGACATTAATGTAGTATATTGGGCAGCTGCTTGATGGTATTGATGTGATATTTGCAGGCTGAGTTACGTGCGTACATACAAATGTAGAATTTTGTAGATGCATGCGGCTAAGGTGCTATGTAGGTACACTATGGACTTGTTTATGAGCTCCTGGTTTACAAGCTATTCTGCTTAACACGATGTGGTGTTATTTCCCCAAAGCTGATAACTTAGCACACTGTATTGATTAACATGCTTTGTACACCTGAACTGTGTCATAGTGCTGAGTATTGATTTATTCAGCTCTATTCCTTTTGCATGTTGTCTGGTTTACACAACCAAGCCTCGACTGTATGATAAAGCATTTCCAATGACATATTCTCATTGACAGGTCCTTGCTGTAATATAGCTGCAGTGCTGTACGTGTGGTTCACGTGTTTGATAGGTTCTTTTGCGACTGTGGGGCTGGTACGCTTGAATCTCCATGTCAACTGAGACACGACAACATTTCACACGACAATGACACCGTCTACAACTCTTCAGCTCCCATCGAATCCAACACTCCGCTCGTCGGCGAATGACGCGACCGAGGCTGAACGCCTAAACTCTCCGTGACGCCATCTGTATACTCTCTTTGTAAAGAGCAACGTAAAACCCGGCGGTGTAGGAATGATCTATTTTAAGTTATTACGTAAAAACTGTTGCATTGATTGTACGAGGAAAATGATTGCGTTTTAATTAACACTAGTTTTCTTAGGCAACGTATCATCATTCCCAAATGAATTTGCACTCATGCCAATGAACATACAAACGTGAACCGAATCTGTAAATTTATGCGTAAAAGTTCTTAAATTTGGGTTTTGCGTAGTCATACAACGTGCTATTATTCAAATTTCCGTTGTTTCATATACAGTAATTTATTAAAATCATATTTTGTAAATCTCCTCCTGTAGATGAGAAAGCATTCGTTCTTTTTGGTGTGAGGCCTTCATCCTTTTTCGCAGGTGAAACTGATGGATGAAATTATAAATTATTGTTTTTACTGAAATTACGTTTTATTGGGTTTAATGTTGTTTGCAGGGCTTTAACAAAGTAACCATTGCGTAGCAGTGTGTGCGCGTTTTCTTTCAGAATTGATAATTTTAATTGAACAAATGCATTGGCACATTGTTGATGTCCTTAACTCTTCGTTTCTTGGGCTGTTTGCTCTTAAAATCTTATTGGCCGCTGTGGAAAGAATGGAATTTCTGGTTCTGGGGTTTGTGGGGTTTGAGCCTGGATTGGTTATATAAGGCACAGGGAAGAATGGAAAGGAAAGGGTTATGATGATGTTTTCCTATGGTAGTGTGATTGGACTTGAAAGTGGAAAGAAGTCGCCATTGTCTGGTATTCCTGGAAAGGCTGAAGAGCGACCTAATTGGTAGAAAAAAAATGACGTTGAAATGGGTCTGCGAAGTTCTTGCATAGCTTGATTGGTTTTAAGCGTTAAGTTGCAGTGTCAAAAGGTGAAACTGTGGGGTTAGGAGTTCCTCAATTGTGTTCTTATGGTTAGACCTAGTATTGAAAATGAAATAAAGGAGCATAACTTCTAGTTTTCTCTGATTCTCCACACAGTAAATGACTGAATGGTAGGGTCTTCTGCAAAGAGCTGTTCCAAAGTGGGACAGAAAAAGAGGGTTTTTTGGTAAAGGGTTATTCCAACTAGACCTTGAGTAGGGAGGGATCAGATCAAAAAACCATTTTTTAATGCTGGTGTCTTATTTTACTATTTTGCATTTTAAGCCGTTTCTATTTCTCAAGTTGGTTAATCACATTTTACAGTTTTTTATTTGAATTAATTTGTGACATGTCAGGAATTGTAAACTGGCTACAACCGTTTAGTGCATTTATTAAATTATAGAAATGTTCGTTGTCTCTTCTTTATTAACTGATCGACAGAAAGATTGCCTGACGGGCAAACAGGCACTTAGACAGACGGACATGGGTGGACAGACACATGGAAAGACTGCACATTGTAAATTAAATGCATCAAACAGACACAGAGAAATGTATAAGCAGACAGACGTACAGGCACAGTAGCATGGCAGTAGCTAATCTGAGCCGAACGATTGCAGGTTTGAGCCTGCTGAGAGGACAATTGTGCGACGATTCTGAACAAGTTGTTCCTGAACATGCTTGTCTTGCGCCTCCAATTCAGGTTTACTAACTTGTGAGAGTAATTATTGCAATAAATAAATAGGATATATAAAATGTATGTGGGCTGTGTATGTGGGCTGTGTTTGATTTTCCTGTTGGTCATGTTTCTACCTTTCTTTGCACCGGTTTATCTTATTCTGTGTGTATCTTTCTGTCCCATTGGGTGTCTCTGTCTCTCTCTCTATGGTTCTTTATCTGTGTATCTTTCATTCTCATTTGTGTCTCTTCGGCTTGTCTCTGTTGGATCTCTTTTTTTATGTTTCTGTTGGTCTGTCTCTTTCTGTCTTGCTCTGTCTGTCTGTCTGTCTCTGTCTGTCTGTCTCTGTTTGTCTGTCTCTGTCTCCTGTATCTGTCTTTGCATCTCTTTGCTCTGTTTTGCTGTCCTCTGATATCTCTTCTTGTGTCTTTGTCTCTTTTCCTGTCGCTGTCCACATATGGAACGGGACGAGAACTAATGAGAGATGATCCATTCTGCCACAAGATTCATAGATTTGATCGATGTGCCCTGGAAATGATCGATCAACTGGTGGCATGGCTTCGGTCGAAACTTACGAACGTAACACAATCTTCTAAGAACTAGGCCGGATATTTTGATGGATTGAGGCATAGCATAAAATGATAAATATTCAAATTGGAGGTGTGGACGATCTGGGAACGAATCAATCAAACAATTGTTCATTCAAACATCAAGTTGATAAGGAAGTCAAAGAATTAATCGGGCAATATTATTTTTTTTATTGTATGTACTTGTATAGCATTTGAGGAAGCCCATGAATTAATCGGATAATATTATTATTGCCTGTATTATTAGATTTAAATAGGATTTAAGGATTCCTTAAATCCTATTTAAATCTAATAATACAGGCAATAATAACATTATCCGATTAATTCATTGACTTCCTTAAATGCCATTAAATATAATAATACAGACAATAATAATATTATCCAATTAATTCATGGACTTCCTTAATAAGGAAGTCCATGAATTAATTGGATAATATTATTATTGTCTGTATTATTATATTTAATGGCATTTAAGGAAGTCAATGAATTAATCGGATAATGTTATTATTGCCTGTATTATTATATTTAAATAGCATTTAAGGAAGTCCATGAATTAATCAAATAATATTATTATTGCCTCTATTATTATATTTAAATAGGATTTAAGGAAGTCCATGAATTAATTGGATAATATTATTATTGCCTGTATTATTTGATTTAATTAGCATTTAAGGAAGCCCATGAATTAATCGATAATGTTCTTGGTAATCTAGTCTGTATTATTATATTTAAATAGGTTTCTAGGAAGCCAATGAATTAATCTGATAATGTTGTTATTTATTATTATTATTATTACTGCATGTATTATTATATTTAAGTAGCATCTGAGAGCATACAGCGTGACTGTTTTTATTATTGTCAGGGGTGTCGTCCATCATTGTTGAGTCTACACAAGGGAGTGTATCCCAGGGGTGTGGTGCAAAAACATATCTGAGATAATACTAGCCACCATGGCTGTCATTACATATATTTGTCAAACCTCGGACCGAAGTGATCCCACAGGAATGAAAAAATTAGGGATATTGCCATCATTATTCAGAGTTATTTTTGTTAGGATTGTCTGCTGTGTCGTCTCAGGAGAGCTCGGAGTAGGATGGTAGGCCTTGTATAATTTCCCAGAGAGGCAGATGACGTTTTTACTGCTGCTGGTGCTGCTATTCCGGGGGTAACTTTGGTCTAACAAGTGGCGGTACCAATTTTTTTCTCCACTTTGCTTTTCGCATGGAGACCATTTTGGACATATTCCCAACCAGTAACTGATTATGAAACACTGATGAGCTTAATTACCTCCACAACGGCAGTTTTATCATCTATAGGCCTAATGTCATCTACTCGTTTTCGTTTTAGAACAAATTTATCCATTTCCCTATCGGCAAAATCGGAACACGACGTGTAGGCCCTATAAGTCAATATCAACGACTTGTTAAATGCTTATATTATGTAACGGAGGGAGCGTTCTCAGCTAGCGGGTTCAGATATATTCAACCAAGGACAGTTATCTGACATTGCGAGGGGACTGAGGGGTGAGGATCATATCAAGGCCGACTATATGAGTGTGGATCCATTATACCGTTTGTAACCGATGAAGGATATAGAAGCTTGCGCTTTGACCTACATCTCCACATGCCGACATGACAGATGACAACCATAAGACGGAGAGTGAGTGATGTAAGATCTTTCCTAAAAGAGTGTAGCCGTGGACCAGTTCTGTGGCGCCTGAGGGTCGGTCACGGCAGTCAGTCTGTCAGGTGACCTGTGTGGCTGAAAGTCTGCCTCCTGTGACTCCGTTCGTCTGGCTCTCGGTTGACCTGTGTATGGGGTCATCCATAAAAGACATCCGCAAAATATGACCTACTTTGGACCCCTCCCTTCTCTTGTCCGCATTTGTCCATATTTGACCTTACCTTCTCCCTCCCCCTTTGCGGACCGCCCCCACGCCAAAGAACGAAAACCACCATTGTGACTAACGTCATTAATAAGCTACAAATTCTATGTAATTTAAAATCGCCTTACTTAAAATGCCAACCAGTAGGGGCCTACATGCTATTTATAACTGAAAAGTAAGCAGTGTTCTACACCAACTACTACATTTTCAAACAACGAACACAAGTTAGGACACGACATCCTGCAAGGACGACACCTCAGTTGTCTGCAAGTCAGCAATGGCCAACAAAAGGCTCGACTGTCTTCACCTTTCTACCTGTTGCTACGTAGGCCTATACCTGTCTAACGGTAGGTTGCAACAAAAGTTAGGCTTCCCAGATAAAATGTTTACTAAGTTCAGCTTTAGCTTTAATGTCGGTTGTTAGTGTACCTCGACTTTAAAAATGCACTATTGCACAGGATGTACCACCTCTTCTGCTCCCTCTGCACTTACCAAGAAACAAGACTTCGAACAGGGCTTCACTCAAAATTATATTTCTCAGCAATTTATAAATTGTATATTCTGATAAAAATGTCTTCTGTCGCAAGAAATGTCTACAGCGGTTCAGCTGTATATAGGTTAGATGAATTCTGTTTCTTTGAACATGTTGTCAATTTTATTATAGAAATAAAGGCAGTTCTAGGCCTATAGGCCACGTAGGCCTACTACATCAAGTTCGCTAATCCACCGTAGCATGGTTCTCTGTTTTCATGACCAATTGCATGACGCTATGCATTATGAAGAAACGATGCTGTGCATTATGAAGAAATAACGCCATGCATTATGAAGAAACCATAGGCCTACGCTGTGCATTCGTAATTGTAATCTCCAAGTCCAAACTTCTAAAGCGCCACTCAAAGGCCAAGCGCAGGGCACCAGCCTATTAACGAGCGCTGGCTTATGAAGAAACGACGCTATGTATCATGAAGAAACGACGATATATAGAATTCATTAGGCCTAGATCAAATACACTGTATATAGCCTATAGTGGTGTGTTGTGTGTTTGCTTTCCTTTATACTATTATATAATAATTAATAATATAATTCTGACCTGGCACCGAAACGGACCAAGCATAGGCGTAATTTGTGGGAGTACAAGGAGTACTCGCTCCAAATCTAAACACCATCCACCTTTGCAGTCTACCTGCCTGACCCCTCTGGTTCTTCACCTGGAACCGATTGACCTCCCAATCGATTTTTTTACTAGTAGGCTATGTGAATATAGGCGGACATGCTTTGTAGGCTGCAATTTGCGCCGTGTATTGTAGGCTGTCTGTTCTGTTAGTAGTTAAGGTTTATCGCATAACATGTACATGTATAGCGCAGTGCGTTTGCAGGCGCTTAATTAAAGAATAAATATTATTATTATTATTATTATTATTATTATTATTATTATTATTATTATTATTATTATTATTATATGCTGCTTCTCGCGGCTCACCCTTTGTTTGGACGCTGATCAGTACAAATAAAATTTTATAAAGCCCCCAAGAAATTCAGAATCTGTATAGGCCCCCATGCAGCGGATTGTGAGGTTAGAAACGAAAAAAAGTTGAAACAAAAATCATGTCACTGCGCAGGCGGGTATCGAACCAGGTCCGTACACATCTGGTGAGTGACACGGTGGCAACCAGCCACGCGGCTCATCGCCAATAGGTATGGTTTTAAGCGGTATTTATGCTACAGAAGTTGATAACGTCTTTGTGACGTTATAATGCTGTCGAGCTGGAGGTTTCGGAAGGCGGGACTGTATAGTTTGAAAGATTTCAAGGAAGAAATTCAATCGTCTGCATTTTATAACTATTTAAATGCTTCTTAAATTTTGATTTTGAGGAACGTATCGAGCTATATTGCGCTCTGTGCCAAGCGTGAAAAAATCAACCCCCCAAAAGTCCTAAATATGGCGCCCCTAAAAATCAACGTAATCAATATATCAACCAAATATTTGTGGTCTCGAATATAATATGTCTTACAAATATGTTCAAATGACAATTTCACAAAAGCCCCCAAACCTCCTATCTATTAATTATTATATATACACACTTATTAAAACTTTCGATAAAACTTTCATGTACACCAAAGTACGGTTAGCAGTTGGTTTGCTTACTTACTTCATTATATACTAATCTAATGACTTCTATAGCGCCGTTCTCATTACGCAAAAACACCAATCGATGGTCACTTATATAAGGAACTCTCTACCATGGATGTTCGCAACTCTCCCATCGAGAGATCGTAATAGTAATCGTAATCTCCAAACTTCTAAAGCGCGATTCGAAGGCCAAGCCCAGGGCACTATAGCCTAATCAATTTGAAGGATTATTATTAAAACTATGTAGAAGGAAATTTTGGATCTGAAATAGCGCAATGAACAGTGGATAACATCTAATCTAATTATTTCTCTAGCGCCGTCATTTAATCGATGGTCGTTGGAGAAGCCCGATCGAAATCCTTTGGGTAGCCTAACTTAAACTTTTGCACAGATGATTTTAGGTAGTGCCGGATTTAGACTTTGTGAGGCCCTAAGCCAGTGGTTTTCAACCTTTTTGTAGTGACGGAACCTTTCAGAAACTACTCGTTTGCTCACGTAACCCAGCGCGTTTCACCATCCAATATTGCTAGAAATAAATATTATTGTAGCTTGTAATGTTAACTTGTAAAATTTGCAAATCGCTCTGTAGCTAGGCTATAGCTAATATCCCGCCTCTCTGCAATAAACTCCAGCCAGAATTAGGCCTACGACAACTAGGTCTATGTGAACCACCCTACGAGATCACCAAAACCTCACTTCTTCCATCTCTCCACAGGTCTTTAACTGAAAACTAAAATACCGCTCTTTCAGAAATCGTATCCCGATTCCTCTTCCCCGTACCTTCCTCGTCGCTCCAAATCTAAACACCGTCCACCTTTCTAGTCTACCTGCCTGACCCCTCTGGATCTTGACCTGGAACCGATTGTCATCCTGCCTGCCTATCGATTTTTTGACTGAGCGTATGTGAATAAGCTGCTTCTCGCGACTCACCCTTTGTTTGGACGCTTATCAATAGGGTGTCTAATTGTCTGGGCCTTAGTACTTTACTGGAGTGCGGGACGTCCGTATACAATACAACTGTATTTGTTCAAATACGACTGTATATGGTAGGCCTACAATACAATTGTAGGCCTATGGATATAATACAACTGTGTTTGATATTGCCCTCATTCTGAAACGTCCTTCCAGCTGAGCAGAGGCTCAAACCCGTCCTGCCTGCCTTACAGGCTAAGCGTTCCATCCATTCGGCTACCACGTTCATAAAGAAGCTAAATGCCAAATGCGGACAAGAGGACTTTCTCCAAAGTAGGGGTTATTTTGCAGACATCCTGAAAGGACGACATCTCAGTTGTCTGCAAGTCAGCAATGGTCAACAAAAGGCTCGACTGTCTTCACCTTGCTACCTGTTGCTACCTACCTGTCTAACGGTAGGTAGCAACAAAGGTTAGGCTTCCCAGATAAAATGTTTACTAAGTTCAGCTGTAGCTTCAATGTCGGTTGTTAGTGTACCTCGAGGTTTTAGGCAATTACCTCACTGACCTGTTCGTTTATCGGGGAAGGTTGGAACAAGGAGGTGAGTAGGAGGTGAATTTAAACAAATTTAGGAATTTAGATACGGACGTCTGCACTGGTCATGACCCCTCCCCGTGTCCGCATTTGAGTGACCCTTCCATCCCCCTCATTGATTGCGGACGCCCTTTATGGATGAACCATATCTAAGTACTTTCGTACTTTTGCGTATGTGGTACATACTGCCCACTCTGTCTACATACACGAAGCAAGGCGGAGACTTCGATCTCTGGGAAGGCACGATAATATAATAATTTCTTGGCATTGTGTAAAAAGTGGGAGTGCGGTCACTGGCGCAAACTTGTAGAAAATATAGGGGGAATTGGTTATTCATTCTACACTCATTGCAATGGGTGTACAGTCCATCTCAGTTATCGGGGGGGACGAGCCCCCGGCTGCCCTAGAGTCTACGCCTATAGGACCGTACGGTACCCCAGCCTAAAAAGTGGGGGCTACGGGTACCCCTACAAATTACGCCTATGCTGCTACTAATACCACTATTGTTACTACTAGCACCACCACAACTATCACCACCACTGCTACTCACCTCTAGTTAGTTACACTGGTTAAAGCGTACGTCCCTTGCCTTCTAGATCGGGGGCGGATCCAGCTCGCCTCCCAATTATGGCTTATTTAAGATATTTGAATCTCTGGCCAGCATGGTACGTACAAAGGGACCTTAACTGGCGTGGCACCCATTCAAACGGGCAGGTGCGGTGAAGGAGCTGACCCGAACAATTCAGTGAAAAATGAGCAGGGTCGAGGCCATATTCGGTCGCTATAGAAAAACGTGTACATTTACTACTACTACCATCACTATATATTGTTCCTGTTACCCCTACTGGTAGTAGTGGTGGAGGTGGTCGCAATAATGTTGTTGTGCGACCCGAAGTGGAATTGTCGCGTGTGGAGATCGACGACAACGACGAGATGTCGTCATCATCATGATAATGATCTCGTTGATGGTCGAGATGGAAGGATGACGGACGAAAGCCAGTACCCACTTGGCCAACAATGAAGGCAGCTAGGCCCAGGTGTAATCGGACACCACACAGCCAAGGTGTAATAGGACACCTCGCGGCTATGGTGTAACCAGACACCGCCCGCGCTGCAGGCGAGCGACGACCCGCGTATCGAGGAGCAATCTGACACTAATTGACGATAGCTTGACGTGGGGAGGGGGGCTGACTGATGCACGCTGGAGTTCCTACTTAACAGAAGGGAACGGAGAACACGGGACTTGTACTGCTGACGAACGCGACGTGTGAACATCGGTCGAGCGAGAAACATCGGGAGGAACGACCAGCGGGGCGGCAGAGTATTAGTCCGTCAGATTCAGAGACTGACGCGAAAGAACGATCTGTAGTTAGGCTGTACGAAGCAACATTTGAGATAGTCCGATTTAATATCTAAACGCTTTAATACTACGTGGAAGTTCCCGTAGAGTTAGTGTATATATATTTGTTTCTTTAATTAAATTCATTTATTAATTAAACAAAGTTCGTCGTGAATCTTCTATAGAAAAGTTAGGCACGTTAAATAAAAGTGCAAGTAAAAGAACAAGCAATCGAGGGTCGACATCAACACACGGCAAACACACGACCGGGCGACCTACGATTGCGACATTGGCGCAGTCGACAGGGTTTTTCAACTGAAGACGTCACGACGAAAAGCGGAACCGGAAACGGAAAAGAGGAATCTCAACAGATCGGGACCAGCGGCGAATACAACCCTTCGCAACTGGAGAAATTGAGTGCCGGACTCCTGAGGACGAAGGACTCGAAGGAACCGACAGCAACAGGCAAGGACGAGGAACAAGAGCGCCAACGGACGACCGACCATCGCTAGCAACGACGGACGGGAGTGGCAACGGAGGACAGCGGATCAGCCAAGATACCAAAAGACGGAACAAGCTCGACGTATCAGAGGGTAAGTCCTTACTGGTAGTCGTGGTAATCTGTGAGGTTGCGGTTGAGGTCTGGATGAGGATTGGTGTGCGAATAGCCGAGGCTTTTGCGTAGCTCCTTTTGCTCAGTTCTGTTCTTGTTGTATTTGTGGTAGAATTTTAGGACGTTGTTTTCTTTGATTTCTGACCAGCGGTGACTCTCCTCTAACTTACTTATCTTTCTCTATTAGTGAGCGGACTGTTGGAAGATGGATAAGTTGTCGGTAGAGAAAAGAGTGAAGGTGCAGAACACGCCCCATCACAGACTAGTCGCATATCTGAGAAAGATGGGACTAGGAGAGAAGGAATTGATTTCCATGAATATGAACCAGCTCCGAGAGGCTAGCGCCGAAATAATTGTTTCTGGACGGGAGACACCGCCAGAAGTAAGTGAGGGAGTAAGCATAGGTAGCCTAGAGAACAGTATTCGCTCGACAAGGCTGAGGCAGCTAGTCGGGCTCGAACAATTAAAATACGAGAAGAAAGGGACGCAGAGAGGAGACTCAGAGACGAAAGGGACTATAACTTGAGGCATTCGGTCGTAGGACGAATGAAAACGTATAGTGAAAGCTTGCGAGGACTCTTACCGAGATTCCCCAGCGACCATGCGCAAATCCCTGGTTTCTTTGTGCATTGCGAAAGGTTATTCGACTCTTGCGCTGTCCCGGACGACCTTCGAAGCAGATTACTCTTGACCTGTCTAGATAATCAGGCCAGAGCACTGACGGCCAGACTCACACAAGAGGAGCTTGATAATTACGGGAAGCTAAAAACCTTCTTGTTGAAAGAGTTCAAAGTGAGCGCAGTCTCTTTACGAGAGCGATTCATGAACGCAAAAAAGGCGGTAGATGAATCATACACAACATTAGCTTCGAGACTGCATAATTTACTTTCTTACTATCTGCAAGATCGCAAGGCAATGACGTTTGATGAGGTTACAAGCCTCTTGATTGCAGATAAAATGAAAGAAATGTTGCCCCGAGGATGTTTGAATTTCATCCTCAGTCAAGAGCAGCAGAAGTGGTTAGGGCACAAAGAGTTAGCCGAAGCAGCTGACACTTATGTCGCTACACACCCTTGGGAAAATGACTATACGAAGCATAGTCTAGGCACGGGTAAGACGGAGGCTCGCTATGCGAAAGCGCCAGCACCTCCTCAGACGACAGCTAAACAGACGGACACGTGGACTGACCGACCGGGAGGGACACAGACAAATAACAGGACAGACGGACGTCCAACCCCCGACGAGATTAGAAAGCGTGGCCTTTGTTTCCTATGCTTTTCTCCAGACCACAGAGCTAAACTGTGCTCGAAGAACAAACAAATTAAAAGCAAGCAGGTGAGCGCGTGTGCGGTCCAGCCAACCGTGACCAGAGCTCAAGACAGACAGGCAGACAGACAAAGCGAGACGCGACAAGACGGACCGCCATTGATACAAGAGATAGACCAGCAGGCATTGCCGACAAACCCGGATTGCATTGACGTGGAGGAGACTTATGTAAGAGAATACACGAAAGTGTATATTACAGGGCTCCCTGTGACATCGTCTCTAATAGATAGCGGGGCCGAATATAATTGTGCGCGAGCAGAACTAATCAGGCCGCTCAACCTACCTGTGGTCAAGCAGATAGAGGTGAAGGGGCTGAACGGTCAATCAATGATTGTGGACGTGGTGCGGCTGAGACTAAAGGGGTCTCAGGCCGGCGAGGACAGGGAGGGGGAGGTAAATTACGCCCCTGATGTTCGGATATGGGCGGCACTCATTAAAGACCTTAATGAACCGTTAATTATCACGCCCACTACAGCCGACTTGCTGCGCGAGACAGCGTTGTATTCGAGTCACGCGGCCAGCGCTCCTGAAATAGACCAAATTTCAGAAGCGCAGGCGGTCGCAAGGACTGAGACGAGTGAGGAAGAGGAGAGAGGGGAGGAGGTAGAGGGACTTAGGACGCTGATAGGCGAGGATTACTTCACGGTCGCTCAAGCAGACAGTGGGAGTGTAGGAGAAATCGGTCCCGAAGAAACGGATAATGAAGAGCTATCCTTCAATCCTGAGATACCACCCCCACCCAAGGAAGACACAATAGTAGGCAGAAACAAGATGGCTGCTGAACAAGCACAATGTTCGACACTAGCACCATTCTTGGCCCACGGGAAAATTGGGGCGAAGAGCTTCTTCACTGAAGACAATTTGCCCTTTCATAAAGACAAAATAGCGGGGCATTCTGTAAAACAACTGTGCTTGCCTAAAGAGAGAATAGACAAAGTCATCATCCAATCACCGGAAGCGCGAGGAGCAAAGAAGGAGGGCCAATGGCAAGGCCCGGCCATCATCGCTCAGGTGAAATCGCCCTACACATACATCGTGGAAATAGGGGGCAAAAGCCGCTTACTACACGCAAATCGGATTCGCAAATATAACGAAAGAATACAGCAAGCATTGATTAACAATTGCTCCATTCTGTTCGAGAAGGACGAAGACTTCGGTCACGGGGAAGCGGTGGGTAGCTTCGTCACGAGGCAGACAAGGCCCAGTGCACAAGTAGACCCTATTGCCGTTGCACACTTAACGGTACCCGAGCGGAAACAGCTGTTTAGTCTGTTAGACAGGTTTCCAGATGTGTTCTCGGACAAACCAGGTTTCTGTCCCGTCCTAGAACACACAATCACTGTTAGCGCGGAGTGCAGGCCGAAGAGTTTGCGAGCCTATAAGGTGCCGGAACTGCTCAAACCGGAGATGGAGAAGCAGACCCGCGAACTTTTGGCCCTAGGTATTATCACTCCCTCACATAGTGACATGGCAGTACACTCGATGACGTGGCCGGATCACATGAAACACCTAGAGAAATACTTAATGACTATTCAACAGTCGGGTCTGACCCTTAACATTAAGAAGAGTTCGTTGGCTAGGCGACAAACAACGTTTGTAGGTCACCTGATCGGATCAGGGAGCATTGAACCGGATCCTATGAAAATCGCAGGGCTAGGGAAAATCCCTCAACCCGAGTCCAAAAAGGACATACGGAGATTAATTGGCTTCTTCAGTTATTTTAGGAACTTCATCCCTAACCTGGCTGAGACAGCCAGAATTCTCACTGACTTGACCCAGAAATCGGTGCCTGTTAAGATACCCTGGCGAGCTGATCACCAAAAGGCGCTAGATAAACTTACGCACGATTTGAATAACACTGTATGTTTGCAGACAATTGACTACGGCAGAGAGTTTGGTCTATCGACTGATGCTTCAGACGAAGCAGTCGGTTGCTGCTTATTCCAAATTCAAGACGATGGAACAGAACGGCCAACATGTTTTGCCAGTTCTAAATTAGATGCTACGCAAGCGCGTTGGTCCACTGTGGAACGCGAAGCGCATGCTGTGATTTCTGCGTGGAAGAAGATTAGGGATTGGATTTTTATGTCAAGGACCACCCTCTATTCTGATCACACCCCCTTGACTTTCCTAACTGCTTCTACGCCCACAAGTGCTAAACTTGCGAGAGGGGCTCTGGCCCTCCAGGACTTCGATAGTTCTTTTGAATATCGACCTGGGGCGCTGAATATTCCCGCTGATCTTTTGTCCAGACTATGATTGAGGAAGAAGGCGGACTACCATGTAAGGCACCGCGACAACTGTAAATAATTACTAACTGTGCTGTTATTTTGTAATTTTCATGGGAACCACGAGGACATGGTCTGGAGAAAAATCGGCGGAGGGAACGACATCATTCTCAGCCGGGAGGCGAACCAATGACTGGCTTTGTCCTCCCCCGGGAAGGGAGGTGTCGCGTGTGGAGATCGACGACAACGACGAGATGTCGTCATCATCATGATAATGATCTCGTTGATGGTCGAGATGGAAGGATGACGGACGAAAGCCAGTACCCACTTGGCCAACAATGAAGGCAGCTAGGCCCAGGTGTAATCGGACACCACACAGCCAAGGTGTAATAGGACACCTCGCGGCTATGGTGTAACCAGACACCGCCCGCGCTGCAGGCGAGCGACGACCCGCGTATCGAGGAGCAATCTGACACTAATTGACGATAGCTTGACGTGGGGAGGGGGGCTGACTGATGCACGCTGGAGTTCCTACTTAACAGAAGGGAACGGAGAACACGGGACTTGTACTGCTGACGAACGCGACGTGTGAACATCGGTCGAGCGAGAAACATCGGGAGGAACGACCAGCGGGGCGGCAGAGTATTAGTCCGTCAGATTCAGAGACTGACGCGAAAGAACGATCTGTAGTTAGGCTGTACGAAGCAACATTTGAGATAGTCCGATTTAATATCTAAACGCTTTAATACTACGTGGAAGTTCCCGTAGAGTTAGTGTATATATATTTGTTTCTTTAATTAAATTCATTTATTAATTAAACAAAGTTCGTCGTGAATCTTCTATAGAAAAGTTAGGCACGTTAAATAAAAGTGCAAGTAAAAGAACAAGCAGTCGAGGGTCGACATCAACACACGGCAAACACACGACAGGGCGACCTCCGATTGCGACAGGAATCGTGTGAGCCGTGGCTGGGCCACTGTGGTGACGTATCTTGTGATTGATATAGCTGCATTTTGGGCGGTTTTAGGAGAGGCGTTCCCAGCGGGAGTTGGATTTAAGAGCTGGCGAGTAATGAAAACAAGTGGAGAGTGTAATGGCCTCCGGCAGAGCAGGACAGTGACCGGGGACAGCGAGGGACACGGAGCTGTTTGCACTGAGAAGCCGACGACTGAAAGGGACGAAATGGTGTTTGCCTTGGCCGCCAATGAGGTCTTGGGTTACGTGCAAATCAAATATAGGATGTCCATGGAATGCTAGGAAACGCGCTTCCAAGAGATTTTCACAACACGATACAGTATAGGGACCTACTATATCGGTCAGTGAATAATTTTGTAGCACTTTTTAGATGTGCTGAAACGGTGCTATATGAATATATATTTATTATATAGGCCCTGTGCATAAATATAGTGCTATATATTCAGAATATATACACAGTATGAGAATTGTAGGAAAAAGACTGGGGGGGTTAGACTTTGATTTACGTGGAGTTGGGGTGTGTAATGAAGACTTTACTGTGGGGTCCTAAGAAAGACGGGGCGGGGGGTTAAACCCCCAACCCCCGACAATTCTCACCCTGTATATACATAGGCCTAGGCTAAGCCTATAAGTTATACAATGCAATAAAATATAATCTAACGCAAGTGGCAAACACTACTCTGAGGTGCCATACTACAAGACCGGATTTCCAGCGAGTCACTTAATATAGGCCTACCTATAGTTAGTTAACAACAGCGGAATACATAACAATCAGTGCTTTTTTTCAGCCGGAACGCGCCGCAACAGCGTTCCGGCACCTTTTTTCAGCTCCTAAAAAATAATTTATTTATTTTAATAATAAAAACAATAATTTAGTTATTTTTATTTAATTTCAGTGTTTTGAACTGTTTTCAGTGTTTTTTGAGACCCCTCACAACCCCCAACAATTGATAACAGTTTTTCTCGGGATTTTAGCCCTTCCTTAATTGTTCCGTTCCGGAACCTTTTTTTCTAGAAAAAAAGCACTTATAACAATTATGCTATGTAGGTTACCATGCACGTTCTTACTTTTTGCGACCACAAATAATAGTTTAAATTATTGTCCAAGAGGGCTGAAAAACTGCAGTAGGAACCAAAGTGGGATTTATAGGAACCAGAGAAACTTCCTCCCCAATGTCCAAAGCTCAGTAGTGTAGGCCCTATATAACCTTGATCCGCAGAGTCCGCATATGCGTGTGGACCCGAGCCCAATCAGAAGAGAAGGGACGGAAATCTGAAACTATGCCAATTCCATGCTGGTTCTTGAGAACTGTGGAAACAGACTCCGCACTGTAGTATTCTGGGCTTTCCTGGACCCCAATAATACAATAATAGCTTTGTTGCTTCTAAAACCCTGGAAATGCTGGAATCAATTATATTCTACAAAGACAGATTTCGTTCTCAGGTTGGCCGCTGCTGACTATGGGTCATCAGCGGTTTTAATGTTTTAATGTCACCAGCAAAAGTTTCATTTCCACAGCCCTTCAATCGACAAGTGGTGAATAAGCGCTCCTGAATAAACTGGTGCTTTGCGCTTAGCTTTAGAGTTGCGCTTTAGAAAAATTTGGAGTTAGCGCTTACGAATCTGTATCCACTAACCAGCGCAAGAAAGCATTTAAACGGGGTTTTCTATGCGATCACCACTGAGGACTTGACCTGATTTACCAGACATTTGCCCTGTGCTCATAGTATATATTATTTTGGTTTAAATTCGGGTGGATCACTGCTGAATCAGCAACGACAATAACACCAATAGCACTGTAGATGTTTAGAGATCGGAGGTCGTGGCGGGCTATATATATAGGATTCGCGTCCAATATCGTCCATAGCAGTCCACGTCCTACCAGTTGTCTGACGCCGAAAGATGGCTCTGGATGACCAGAGAGGTGGAGTAACAGGAGGAGGAGAAGGAGAAGGAGGAAGAGGAGGAAAAGGAGGTGGAAGAAAAGGATGGAGTGTGCTTGTGTTTCCTGCGTTAATGAAAAGGCGGTTCGAAGGGCTGAGCTGTTGACAGCGCTCGATAACCTTCCAGTTTGTTTATCCTTCTGCTGTTAATTGTCGCCGATAACTCAGCCATCGTCGTCGTCGTAGGATTAATTTCGCGATCGTCATTTCAACGACTATAACCATACATTCATCGCGA
>OY744611.1:32051602-32056602 GCA_963556255.1 Allolobophora icterica
ATCTGACCTGTACTTCAATCTCTCGACGGACTTCTTCTTATTAGATTGTATTCGTCGATTCCAGATGAATCTCATCTGATTTGCACTTTCGCCCTTCCCTACATTCTGAAAGTACCATCGCTCAGGCTCAGTACCTCATGCATCTGTCTTTCACCTCTCCCTATTCCTACTCCTCCTCCTATCCTCCTCCTCTTCTTGCTCCTCTTTCCACTTCTTCCTCTTCTTCGTCCTCCTCCTCTTCCTCCTCGTCTGCTTGCTCTTCGTTCTCCCTCTCTCTTATTCTCCGTCCTCCTCCTTATTCTCCTCTTCCTCTTCCTCTTCTTCCTCCTCCTGCTCCTCCTTCGCTAAGCATCGATCTCGGTGGCTTCACAAAGTGGATTTGAAACTCAGCGCATCAGCCGGGTGTGTACAACCGCTGAAGAAAGGCTTCTGGTTGTTGGATTGCTATTGACGTTGTTTCACTCCAACCAACAGATCGTCCAATCACACCTCCTAGGATCATTTACTCGCTTACAGACCACCTTACTTTAACCTTTCTTACCCTGCCTAACTTTACCTGTATACCTTGAGGTTAAGTTACCCTATCTGACTGACCCGATCTGGACTCTCCTCGCGTTGTCTTGCCTTTGCCTCACACTCAGGGGCGTCACTAGGGTTGGTGTTACCCAATGCGGTAAGTCATGGTTTTACCCCCCAAGGACCTCTTCCCTTGATTCCTTACCAGACCAAACATTATCCTTAGTAATTTTTTTGTAAATTGATGCTGATACAGTACATGTAAGCTGCAGCTTACGAAAATGTTTTTGTTGTTATCTGTTATTGCTAATTTAAAAATAATAAATTTCTGCTGAAACTCTGCACATACATTTTTAGACAGTCATTTTGGTGTCACCCCTCTGAAGGTGTCACCCTGTGCGGCCCGCACCCCCCCCCCCATCACTGTACGGTCCACTGGATGTAAGTGCACTGATGAGGGTCTCTGAGTTGGGATGCTAACCGTCTGATCCAGACACAGACGCGATCGCTTCACTTGCGACGATGGAGATGGGACTTTGGGAGGCTGAAGAGATTGTGCAACGGATGCTGTGAATGGGAGGAAGGGCGCTTGGCTGCTGATGCTGCTGTCTGTCATCAGTCTTCGAGGTCCACGATGGCCATGCGTTGGATTGATACAGCTTAAAGACAATAGGCCTCGCTAGACGTATGGAGAGACACAACAGCTGTTATCCCTTAATTGGTTCCGGCTGGGATGGGCGCATTATGAGGCGGATGTATGACTGATACTGTGGGATTTCCAACAGTTTCAGGATGTGCTGGCGGTCTATACATTTTTATTCGTGCACGAAGGATTAGCGTGTACGAAGTTAACGGTTGATTCTATTTGACCCATATCTATAGCTTCGTGCACGGCGGAGATTTTCCAATCTATAGCAAAGGTTAGTAACCGTTTTTGAACCTTCTAGGAGGGGATTTGAACCCCGTACTGGTCAAAATCGCCAGCTGCTAACATCTCCCTCTATTAATTTATCCATTTTCCCTATCGGCAAAATCGGAACACGACGTGTATATAAGTCAAAATCAACGACTTCTTAAATTATTTTAATGTAACGTAGATAATTGTATTATGTAACGGAGGGAGCTTTCTTCAGCTAGCGGGCTCGGAAATGTTCAACCAAGGACAGTTATTGATTCTGAGATTGTGAGGGGACTGAGGGGTGACCTGTGTGGCTGAAAGTCTGCCTCCTGTGACTCGTTTCGTCTGGCTATCGGTTTACCTGTGTATGGGGTCATCCATTAAGGACGTTCGCAAAATATGACCTACGTTTGGACCCCTCGCTTCCCCTTCTCCGCGTTTGTCCGCATTTGACCTTACTTTCTCCCTTTTTGCGGACGCCCGTACGCCAGGGAACGAAAACCACGATTATGACTAAGAACTGGTAAAATCACCTGACTTAAAATTTCAACCAGTTGCGGCCTACATACTACTTATAACTGAAAAGTAAGCATTGTTCTACACCAACAAACTGCATTTCAAAAATAAACGAGTTATTGTAGGCCTACACGGCATGGCAATTACCCCACTGACATTTTCGTCTCTCTGGGAAGGTTGAAACAAGGAGGTGTTTAAACTTTAAAAACTATCAAATTTAGAAATTTAGATGCGGACGTCTGCACTGGTCATCAGGGCCGTAGCCAGGATTTTGTTTCGGGGGGTGTTTTCGAGTCCTTGATCAAGCCGACATGCAGCCGAGTCAAGCGACCAAGGGGTTTGTAGTTAGTAAATGCATTATTTTATTTTTACATTATTTAATTTCGGGGGGTGTTTAAACACCAAAAACACCCCCTAGCTACGGCCTTGCTGGTCATAACCACTCTGAGCCCTTCAATTTGTCCGCATTTGAGTGACCCCTCCCTCCTCCTCATTGCGGACGTCCTGTATGGATGACCCTTACTATCTAAAAACAGTAGGCCTATACTTCCGAACTTTTGTGGTACACCGTGGGATAGGCTACTCCTCACTGTCTACATGCACGAGGCAAGACGGAGTCTGCGATGTCTGGGAAGGCACAGTAGGCCTAATAGGCACTAAAATCTTTTTTGGCATTGTTTAAAAAATGGGGTACGGTACCCCAGTCCAAAAAGTGGGGGTACGGGTACCCCTCGTACCCTACCCCACAAATTACGCCTATGATCCTCCTAATACCACTATTGTTACTACTGCCACCACCACCACTACTACTACTACTACTGGCCTATGATTAGCCACTCTGCTTAAAGCGTAGTTCCCTTTGCCTCCTAGGCCGTGGGCGGATCCAGCGTCGTCTCCCAATGATGGCTTATTTAAGAGATTAAATGTCGAAATATCAGTCCAATGTACAGCTGTCTAACATCGGGCTTTCATCCGAAGTTTCTGCAATTCTGCCGCAAAAGAACCGGTTCTCACGGGAAGTCTTGATCTGTTATGCGCGCAGTGCAAGACAGGAAGTGTTGTGGCGAACTGTGTCCAGTGTATCCAAGAATCCAACTGCTGTGTAAGCGCGGGCCAGCATGGTAAGTGGAAAGGGACCTTAAATAGGCACCCATTCAAACGGGCAGATGCGGTGAAGGATCTGGCCCGTACAATACAGTGAAAAATGAGCAGGGTCGAGGCCATATACGGTCGCTATAGAAAAACGTGTACAGTTACTACTACCACCACTATAATTATATTGCTACTGTCAGTGTTGGGCAACTCAGACAAGAAATGAATTAAATCAAAACTCAACTCATGCGCCTCAAAATGAGTTAAAACTCAAACTCAACTCATCCTAAGTGAAATGAGTTAACTCAAACTCAGTTGTTAAATGAGTTAAATCATCAACTCACGCGGTTGTTCCGCATTTATTGCATTTAGCAACAATTTTTCCATCACGCCTATGATGCAAGGATTCTATATTGTATAAAAAGTCCTTGGCCTACTTGTAACAGAAAAATATTTTCCATCAAGAATACACGGTACTTCAGCCATGTTGTTCTTAACTGTTCACAATATACAAAATATGCAGTGCTTAAACACTGTCCGCCCGCTGCTGCTGGCCGTGTTTACGACCCTCCCTGCCGTCACCACTCACCAGTATGGAAAGCCGACGATATAAAAAAACGGCTTGTTTCAACATAATAAATATTATGTGCCGAGTGCCGAATAGTGAGTTGATTTTAAAATAATTGACAGTTACAACTCAAACTCACAGAAACTATGAATTAAATCAAACTCATGACTCACACTCTTTAAGGTGAGTTAACTCAAACTCATAAATCACAGCAAGTGAGTTAATTCGTGAGTTTCAACTCATCTGAGTTAACTCGTACCCAACACTGGCTACTGTTACCCCTACTGGTGGCAGTGGTGGAGGTGGTAGCAATGTTGTTGTGCGATCCGAAGTGGAATCGTGTGAGCCGTGGCTGGGCCACTGTAGTGACGTATCTTGTGATTGATATAGCTGCATTTTGGGCGGTTTTAGGAGAGGCGTTCCCATCGGGAGTTGGATTTAAGAGCTGGCGAGTAATGAAAACAAGTGGAGAGTGTAATGGCCTCCGGCAGAGCAGGACAGTGACCGGGGACAGCGAGGGACACGGAGCTGTTTGCACTGAGAAGCCGACGACTGAAAGGGACGAAATGGTGTTTGCCTTGGCCGCCAATGAGGTCTTGGGTTACGTGCAAATCAAATATAGGATGTCCATGGAATGCTAGGAAACGGTATATGGACAGGAGTCAACCTGGCCTAGTACGGTACAACGACGTAGTAAAATAAGCATACTAAGGGGCCATCCATATATTACGTACGCAAAAATCCTGGCAAATTGGACCCCCTCCTCCCCTGTTCGCAAGCGTACTTTCTTCAACACCCCCCGCGTATGTACACTTGACGCACCCCCCCCGAAGACCAGCTGCAGAAAGTGTCTCGACAGTCTGCACTTTAGGCCAGATTGAAGGATGAGTGAGGGCCAATATAGACAAATTATAGGTGTCTCGTTCACAGCACAGAATAACTGCACATGGCTTTTATATAATGTAATAAAATGCCATCGGACGACTATAGGACAATACAGAGTTATAAATAGGCTAATGTGGACGTCATAATTAGAAATTTATTTTGCGTACGTACACTTTTCGACCCCCCCTCCCCCCTGTTCGCACCCGTACGCAAAATCGCCAAAATCCGACCCCCTCCCCCCTCAGTGCGTACGTAATATGTGGACGGCCCCTAATAGAACGCGCTTCCAAGAGATTGTTACAACACGATACAATAATTTTATAGGGACCTACGATATCGGTCAGTGAATAATTTTGCAGCACTTTTTAGATGTGCTGAAACGGTGCCATATGAATATATATTTATTATATAGGCCCTAAGCATAAATATAGTGCTAAATATTCAGAATAGGCCTATATACACAATATGAGAATTGTAGGAAAAAGACTGGGGGGGTTAGACTTTGATTTACGTGGAGTCGGCGTG
>OY744611.1:32064102-32074102 GCA_963556255.1 Allolobophora icterica
TGTGGAATGGGGTGTGGAACGGATTAGAGGCGCGCCGCCCGTACGAGCGTATCGCCGTAGCAGCCATGCATCGAAGGATGGGAAAGGGAGAGGGAGGGAGCGAGGGACGGGGAGAGGAGGGGCGGCATGCACCGGCAGTTGAAACAAGAATATCGCATCGGATGGAGTAAGAACATACGCGTCATCATTCGGTTACCCTCTTGCACTGATCCGAGTACAATATGAGGCAAATTGGCCTTTATGTAGAGAGACATATTGATTGCTTCAGAGGCGATCCAGGCCTACTGATGCCGTGCCGTAGGCCACACGAATGCCCTGCCAGCAACATACCAACGCCATACCACGTATTACCAATACACATCGATATCCTACCAATACCATTCTGTAAAATGCCATCCTGTACCCACAAATCTTTGCTATACAGCCTATACCAATACAATAACATGCCAGTATCATAGTCATAGAGACCTATTACTACCATACAACACCAATATCGTACTATATCAATATCATATCATACTGTGCCAAAACCATACCATACCATGCGAATGCGATACCCTGCTAAGATCATTGTTGCCATTCCTATGTTATGAAAAAAGGTCGGTAGTGTAAAAAATATTATTGCAAATGTATTGCCAGGGAAATCTAACCTCGAGCCTTGACCCTGTCGCGACCTCAACATTATTGCACGAACCTTACTGTACTCCGTGTGATCGTACCTTTCCCGGCAGCACCGGCGTCTGTGGCAGCTGCCGTCAATTGGCGGAGCGATGAGGGAGGGCGAACAGACAGACAGACAGACAGACAATCAGGCAGCAGGCAGACAGACAGACAGACAGACAGATAGACAGATAGGCAGACAGGCAAGCAGACAGATAGGCTTACAGACAGAACGACAGACAGGCATACACACAGGCAGACAGGAAGGCAGATAGACAGACAGACAGACATACATACAGGCAGGCAGACAGACAGACAGACAGACCGAGAGACAGGCAGACAGACGTGTTAGTGGTCAACGTTCGGTAGTGCGACATAGCGCCCGTCCTAATAAGTTCATTCGTCGAAAGATGAACGAAGGGAACGACTGAGGGAGGGAGGGAGGGAGGGAGGGAGGGAGGGAGGGAGGGAGGGAGGAATGACGATTGCATCTCATACAATGGACTGAGGAGGAGACGGAGAAGGAGGAAGGTTAGTAATAGGAGGAGAAGGAGGAGCAGGAGGACGAGGAGGAGGAGGAGGAGGAGGAGGAGGAGGAAGAAGAGACAGAGAAGAAGAGGAAAAGGAATAAGGGAAGGACAAAAATGAGGACAACCTGGTCAAGGAGGAGTAGGAGAAGAGATGGAGAGGAGGAAGAGAAGGAGGAAGAGGAGGAATATGAAGAGGAAAGAGAAGGAGGAGGAAGGAGGCAAGAGGAGTGTCTCTCCAGCAGCAGCAGCAGCAGCCGAAGCATCTGTCGATCGGTCGGTCGGTCGTTCGTTCTGGGCGAGATGTCAGTGGGGGCGCCTGGGCGTTCGTCGGTCGGTGGAGTGGAATCGACGGCCGAGTGGTCGCCTTCTCCTCCTCCTCCGCCGTCGCCGTCTCCGTCTCTTCCGCACTTGGCTTTCGGTTCCTCGTCCAGTTGACGTTCGGTTGTCGTTCGCTGATCGTCCTCATCGACGCAGAGGATGTACCTGGACCTTTCTAAGAACCATGCAAAGGCGCTATACAAAGCAAGATGATGATGGTGGTGATCGTGGTGATGACGATGGTGTTCGATTTCCAATCACGATAAATAGTTAGAAACTTCGATTTTCGATCGAATCAGATCGACTGATAGTAGTGGGGTTACCGATATCGTTGGCGGTCATCGATGACCTGGCGCTACACAAATTCCCTCTCTTTAGAAGAGATGGCAGCGAACAGGACGATGGACTTCTGCCGCTATATAAATAATCTCGTTTCTTTTTAAGAGCAAGTACGATCGCGACCATGGAACTTCCGCTGCGTCGGGTTCCGTCGTCGATTTCCGGAGAAGTTCGGATTCTGCTCCTCTGCTCTCTTCTCTTCCTCAGCAGTCGACGTAATGCGTCAGCGACCTCTGCCGCCTCCGCAGCTGCCGCATCCTCGTCTTCATCATCATCCATGGGATCCTGTCCCAAGTCCTGCTTCTGCAACGCACTCAACAAGATCGTCTACTGTTCCCGGCGCGGGATGTCGGCCATTCCGGAAGGCATCAGCGTCGAGACCCTCCAGCTGAACCTTAACGGAAACTCGTTTCAGTCGGCGACCATCGCCAGAGCGAATTTCTCGCGGCTCGTCTACCTGGAACACCTCTACCTGAGCGAGTGCGGCATCGAGATGCTCGACGTCGATACGTTCGTCGACCTGGCCAACCTCAAGTGGCTGGACCTGAGCAACAACCGACTGAGAGTCCTTATGCAATACACGTTCCGCGGACTGACGCTCGAACATCTCTTCCTCAACGGAAATCGCAATATCCAGCTGCTTCCGGGGTCCTTCGACGGACTCGTGTCGACTGGACTCTATCTCCACGACTGCTCGCTGAAGAGCCTCAATCCGGACGTCTTCGAGTCGTTGAACGACACGCTACGCAATCTGTGGCTGAACGGGAACGAGCTGGAGAAGCTGGACAAGTCGTTCAGCGGGATGTTCTACAACTTCCTGCACCTGCGTCTCGGTTCGAACCCGCTGCACTGCGGCTGCGAGGCCGTCTGGCTGAAGGAGTTCTACGACAAGAACGGCGAAGTGTTCAAGGGCGCCCTCCAGCCGTCCTGCTTCGCCCCGGCGCGACTCAAGGGTAAATACTTCAACGAACTGTCCCTGTTCGACTTCCGCTGCCAGTCTCCCGTCTTCAGCAACATCGACATCATGTTCAACGACACGCTTGGCCGACTCAAGTGCTCGGCCGCCGGCGACCCCACCCCGACGCTCTTCTGGATCCAGCCGACCGGAAAGACGACCAAGTACCCACCGCCGGTGGCCGAGGACTCGATGACCGGTCGACGCAACGAGGCCGTTCTCCTACTACTTCCGCATCATCATTCACCGGAAGCGCTTGGAATGACGGGAATGTACATATGCGTGGCGAACAACGAGGCAGGTAACGTCACCCTGGCCGTCAACGTGTCATGGCCGACCGGTCGTTCCGCTCCGCTGCTCCACCATCTCACTCCATCCTACTCCTACTCCCCATCGTCGTCCGCCGAATTCTTCTCCCCTCCGCAGTCACTGGACAACGACCCGTCGCCACCTGGCGATGAAAATCGACATGCGCCTGACGTCATATCCGGCGGAAACGGATCTCTGAACGCCGGTCGAGTGGGGCTCAGCGCGTCGTCGATGTTCTACCCGGCTGCACCGAGGGACGCAGCACCGGGCGAGAAGCCGGCGGGGGACAACCCAGCCGACGCTCCGACGTCGCACATGGGCCGCGGATTGGGACCCGGAGCAGTGGCGCTGGGCCAGCGGATGTTCTCCGTGGCCGAGCTGGTCTGCGCCGTCGTTGTGACTCACCTGTGCACCCTGATCGCATCACTCATCTTCATCGGCATCTTCTACTACAGGCGCCGCAGCAAACTGACCCAGCAGCAGCAGCTGCTTCCGACGAGCGACCTCTATCGTCAGCCGATCCATCGCGGACTCATCTCGAAACCACCCTACGGTCCCGGAAGTGACGACCACGATGACGCCCTCTACCGAAACCACTCGTCGCTCTACCACCAGACGTCGGGCTGCGGAACCCCAGGGGGTCATAGGATTACCCATCAGTCGCCGCTGTGTCAGAGAATTACCCAGTAGCCATTGGTTCAAAAATCACTTACCCTTTAGCCATGGGGTTAAAGATCACCAACCTATAGTTGCCATTGGTTCAGATGTCACTCACCCAGTAGCCAAGGGGTCAAAGATCACCAACCTACCTGCCATTGGTTTAAGGAATCACTCACCCAGTATCCATGGGGTTAAAGATCACCAACCTACTTGCCATTTGTTCAAGGAATCATCTACCCAACAGCCGTGGGGTCACGGATCGCCAAACCAGTAGCCATTGGGACAGAGGATCAACAGCTACCTTCCAGAGGGTCAAAGAATGACGCACACAATAACCATAGACTCAAAGAATCACCCATCGTGTCCAAGATTGCAAAGGGTACAGGGTTACAACCCCATTTCTGGGGTTAACTACTCAATTTCAGAAGATATTCGTTCTGTTGCCCTTGTGACTTAATATTAATGTGTACATATAAGATGGCCAAAATTTAGCTTAAAATGTGTATTAAAATGTACAATTAATTAAGGAACAATAACAATATATATATATATATATATATATATATATATATATATTATCTGACAATGATAATAATAAACTGGTTAATGCTGTGTAAGACTTTAAACGTGATATGCTAGATGAAATGGCAGAGATCCTGTGACCTATGGTATAATTCCATTCGAAGTTCCAGATATTATGTTTTCATTGCAATTTGTGATAATGATAATTACTGTTTGCTTGAATGCCAAGTGGCTATTGAAAACAGGGCTGTCAGGCAGCGGCGTAGCTAGGATATTTTGCGCCCGGGGACGAACTATGAATTTGGCGCCCCCCCCGTTTAACTATTTTACATTTTCCAATTAATCGAATGGCAATTTTATTTTTAATGAAATAAAATAAAATATGAAAAATACAGATAGTACATGCATGGTACCCCTTAGTGCTCAATGGAGCGCCAAAATCATACCTGAGAACTGGTTTCTAAGTAATGAGAATATAACTGGATATATTTGGGGCGGAAAAATTAAATCTGTTGAATTTACTTGGGATAAATTAGTTAAAACTGCATCAAAATTAAGAGTAAAATTATTTATCTTAACCCTCATTTTGGCGCCCCCTTCCCTTGGCGCCCGGGGACACGTGTACCCCCCTGCCCCTCCCCTAGCTACGCCTCTGCTGTCAGGCCAAAGTGTTCTTCAGTGAAGCATAACCTTACTGCAGGCGCAATTAGGCCTACATAGTAGCTGTTGATGTAAACAATGTAGGACTCTAACTGCGTGTAATTAATAGGAACAATGCAGATGGCCCAGTTAGCTAAATTGGTTAAAGCGTGCGTTCATTGCAGCTAAAAGCGCGTCCAATCTACATTTAGACACGGTGCTTGCGCTGTTGTTCTGGGCTATTTCCGGTAACTTGTGTTTGACTCGTCGCCTGCATTCAGGCCCGCCGAGAGGGAGGGGCAAGGGGGCAAATGCCCAAGGGCCCGGCGATTTTTAGGGGCCGGGACCGGGCCCGCAATCAACTTTATAAACGATTTTGCTGCAGCTAAATCCAGAAAAGTTGCTTTTGTTTAGCATAAATTTGAAATTAAGAGCTGAATCAAATCATAGTTGTATATATAAATATCATTATGTACGGTCGTACATGCACTTTTATTATTTCAATCTTTTTAAATTTTTCTCTTAAAGCCAAAAGATAGTTTAGAGGCCCGTGACTGCTCTGCCTAGGGACCCGTGACTGCCCTGCCTAGGGGCCGGTGCCTGCTCTGCCTAGGGCCCCGGAATTTCTGTCGGCGGGCCTGCCTGCATTACTGTGTCATGTCAATCTTTCTTTACGCTTTAATTTGCCACAGGAAGAAATAGAAATATATTGACAGTTAGGAGAAGGCTTAAACTATCTCTCCATTGGAACTGTTGGTTCAAAAATTTGTATTTTCGCTTCACACGAAGGATGTGTAGACTTCCAAGACATCGCTTTTGCAAAAATTCCAATAGAGAGGTAATCGTAATCGTAATCTCCAAACTTCTGAAGCGCCACTCGAAGGCCAAGCGCAGGGTACCAGCCTTAATCAGATCAGAGTTTTTTTTTACAAATACCGGTAGTCGTCCAAAGGAGGTCCGAGTTCGGTTACGATGGGGGCCAGATCAAGAGAGGAGGCAGATCAGCTGTTAAGGCGGATGTCGTTTAGGGCGAGAAGAATTGGAAGGCGGAGGATCAGATGAGTCAGGGTAGGAGTTCTTGAAAAGGTCAGACTTCAGTTTTAAGTGGAAAGCCCGGGGTGATAGACAGAGGCTCGTGCTGAAGAAGACGTAGGACGGGTTGCAATGGTGATGGTGGAGGAACCGAGAATCTGCAGAACTCAGAGGGGAGATCGTTCCAGAGGCAGTATCGACCAACATGTTAACGTGAAAGTGCGCTATTACTAATGGCCTATGTTCGCCTTGGATGTCGGTGAATATGGAGCGTCGTGTATTCATGAAGCTGAATGCACCCATTATTCAAAGCCTTTCGAAGCTCTAAGCAAATTGTGTAATGCCTCCACTTAACATCAGTGTGATTCTCGTTAACGATAACGGTAACGAAAATGTTCGTTAACAAAATAAAATGATTTCGTTAACGATAACCATAACTGTAAATAAAAAGTAATACCAACAATAACTGTAACTATAACTAAAATGAAAAACCATTAACTAACTGTGACTGTAACTAAAATAAGATCTGTAAGGAGAACCATACTGTTTTAAAGATTGTGTTTACAATTCTCTTCTGCTTTACATTATATTACTCCACACAACATTACATAAATTGTATTGCATTGCAGTCTGTTAAACGTGTTGCATAATGAACTTGCATCACATCGTTTACATTAAAATGCTTTGCACTGCGACGTACCTTTGTTCTTTGCGTATTAAGTTAATGTAAATTGTATTATAGCACCGTATTCCATTGCCATGATACTTCTACAGTGTATATCCATTTTGAACTTTAACCTTGCGGTCAAGCGTGTGTAACTTTTATGCAAGTTTAACGTTTATTTTTCGGGCTGCCAGGAGAGTAAAAATACACGTCGAATTCTCTGCAATTTTTTGTATACTTTTCTAGACTAAAACATCTTTGTTCCATATTATTTCACACTCTTTAAAGTAACAACTTTTGCTGTACGATATTAGCAGATACTTGTGTCGCAAGAACGCTCAGAGATTTGCGATTTGCTGTCTGATGTCGAAGCACACTGACTGTGGCTTATTTTGTCAGACAGCTTTGTCTGATTGCTATGAAAGCCACTTAACTGTCTAGTTATATAGGCCGCACTGACTGCGCTTTATTATCGCTGAGCGTTCTGCTACATTAGTGACTGCTGTTAATAGACCTCACTTTCAAGACTGCAGTCATCAGGGCATAATGCCAATGTACTTGACTTTTGCCTGTGCGTTGGGGTTCGAATTGCGGTGTGTCAAAATGACAATTCTTTGTCAGGTCCTATTACCTCTCTTTTCCAGGCCATGTAACTTCCGTTCTTGAGTTGATATACTACCGTTGTTGTTGTTGTTGTTGTTGTTGTTATTGTGATTGATCCGTCGATCAGATAACCCCGCATACGTCAGAGGACGACATCTGACAGAGGCGTGCCATAATAAACAAGCGAACACCAAACGTAATCGATTTAGTTTCCGCGTGTATTCGTAGCACGAACGCCCATCACAACGAATGCTTCAATACGCAATTCCGACACACAGCAGCGCACGAATGCATTATATGCCAAATGATATACATATATCATATACATATCATATATTTGGTAATATATATATATATATATATATATATATATATATATATATATCGTAACGACCGCTGTTTAAAGACCCCGTTGTTATGTCTCTCATAAACCCATAGATCATGATAGATGTTGCGATTAATTGGATACGGATGTACGGATGGTAGTACCAGTATATCCGTAAACCGCTTCCTCGCATTCGTCATAACATGGACAGTAGTCAGACTCTACACACAGCATTCTACTTATTTACTGCACTTATTACGCGCGCGAGGTAAATAAGTTTGAATCTGAGGCGCGTGAGACCAGTTACACAAAATCGCTCAGCGGACTCGAAACTTCAATCGTAGGAATAGATCCAGCGCGCTACCAAATAGATCACCGTGTCGTCCATTTGTTATTATATATATATATAGGCCTATATCATATGTAGTATTTATTATCCATATATAATATTTAGTACTTATATAAAACGTGCATAAACCACTCATGTATAAACACTGGTAGCTTATCTCGGTTGTAAGATTCTTTAGGCCTACGCAGCAGATGCAGACAATCGTCTTTTGTCTCTAAGTCGGCTTTTGTCTCTGTAAGTGGAGCTGCATAAATGAACGACCGTTTCCATTCGAATCGACTTATTCTTCGAGCTGTGTTGCGACAAGTTCTGTTCTAAATATTATTCTTCAAAGTTTGTCTAATAGCGTCAGACACATGTGACTATAAATGCTCAGACGTCAATTTCTAACAGTTTAAATAGTACAGCTGCTACAGCACATTGTGGCCTTTTGTACATTCACTGTGACATGAAACTAAACATTAAGTATGACCTTAGACCAAAGAGCTACTTTGACCTTTAACCAACATTCATTGTGGCCTAAACAAATACTTAAACTTAGCAGTGGCGGCGATCTTGTTTGACAGGTGAGGGGAAAATTTTTGAACTGATCTGGTCAAAAAGAGGTAAAAAATTTATCGCCGTGAACTGATCTGATTCAAAAAAGGTTAACAAAAATTCGCGCTGACGCGCGACAAAATTTTATGACCTTTTTTGGTGTTTCTTCGAAATGTGGGGGTCCGATGCATAACGTGTCCTCCCACTGTTAAAGGTGGGGGTCTTGTACCCCTCGACCCCCCATGATCGCCGCCCATGAAACTTGGTGTTGCCTACAGTCAGACGTCATTGTGGTCACAGCTAAATAGCTAGTCTGGGCTACAAGCAACAGTCAATTTAATGATAATTTAAATCAATCAGTATTCTTCCTCTTACGAATCGCAGTTGGATGATTTCTACTCTTCTTGTCTTTCTGGATCCAAATCCCAAACACCTTCCTTCGTAGTCATTTATCTGTGTGCCTCATTGCATGACCTTCGGACATGAATTTAGGAACAAACCTTGCCGTACCTGTCGCACCGATTTCTTTTGACTGGTTGCCACAACTTAGCTTTCGACATGCGCTGAAGACACCCGAGGCTTCTAATTACGATTACCTTTTCTCATGACCACTGCAGTCACCTGCCTACCATCATCAGTCAGCTACCTGTTTCCGCCGTTGACACGAGTCTTTGTTCGTCTGCTTCACTTTCATTCCCCGTATTTCGTCTTTCTTTTTCTGTCTCCGTTCTTCTGCCACCTTCATTCTGTCTCCGGTTTCAATCGTTCTGCTACCACTCTCATTCCGTTTGCTTATTTCTTCAGTTTGTCTCTTTTATTGTGTCTCCTTTCCTCTGTTTTCTGCTTCATTGTTTTCTGTTACCTGCATCGCTGTCTGCATCTTCGGAATTCTTGTTGTTTCCTTTCTTCTGCCTCCTTCCATCTGATTCGTGTTTCTACCTGCCTTATCCGTCTACGTGGTTTCTAATTCCTTCTGTCACTTCCTTCTATTTCATTTCGGTCATTCATTCATCCATCCATCCATCCATTCATTCATTCATTCATTCATCAAGTCATTCATTCATTCATTCATTCATCAATTCATTCATTCATTCGTCCATTAATTTGTCCATTCATTCGTCCATTCATTCATTCATCCATCCATCCATTCATCAGTTCATTCGTTTATCCATTCATTCGTCCATTTATTCATCCATCCATTCATCCATTCATTGTGGTATAGTGCTGCAATTTAACTTTTACTTCACTTCTGGCATTCTGCTCCATTTTTTTTCAACCTCAATCCTCTTACTTCTGCTTCCTACTCCTACTTTTCTCTGCCTCCTTCCTTATACTTCTTTGTCTCTTTCCTCCGCCTTCTTCCTTCTTGCTTTTTCTGTATACCCTTCACCCTGCTTCCTTCCTTCTGCCGGGTTCTGCCCGTTTCAAGCTCCGTCGCAAGCCATCACTTGGCTTACAGAAAGACTGCGTATACCTGTTGTACCCGGTGACCTGTCAGTCTTTGCGTGCACCTGTTTACGGCGCGTGCTCTCTGTCTCTCTCTTTCTGTCTCTGTCTC
>OY744611.1:32076602-32086602 GCA_963556255.1 Allolobophora icterica
GCATGTATGGAGATGCTAAGAGTAGGGGAACATGATTCGGCAGCAGATGGTGGTGAAGCTGCAGAAGATGACTTAGATGAGGAGGCAAAACCAGAAGCAGAATCCTCAGTGTATCGATCTTCTCGTCCGCGTTCTATCCTCAGGCTGGTCCAGGAATCAACGACGCCACTCCTTTCTGTTTCCTTCCACTTCCGTAACTTCTTTGGAGCCCAGTCGGCTTCCTCTGTCCGTCATTCAGTCTAACAGTTTGCTTCTTTGTCTTCCTGCAGCTTCTGTCCTTCAATTCTTCCTCTATAAGCGTCGTCCTTTGCAGCGAATTTCCACGATCCACATGACCGATCCATTTATTAGATCCATCACAACCCAGATACTCGGGGAAGACTCCGATCGATCGGTCCTGTAGGATAGAATGATAGCTGGCCGAATCACACACTGTTAACTCAAGGACGTAGTTTTGCCCCACAATCCCCTTCTTCCTCACTCCCCTTCCCCTTTTCACGAATTTAGCAGCGCAGTGCCAAGCATGGTACACACTGAATTTGCTTCAAACGAAAAATAACGCTGTTATGACGTAAAAAGAATATTTCAGGCGAATCCCAAAAAAGGACGGTGATTGTCACCACCACTTTTAAGAGTCGCCACGACTGGACATCACCGTCATGAAACAAAGTTACGCCTGTATGCACTGTTGGCAAGATCCAAGAACACAGAAGACTAAAGAAAGACGAAGACCACAATCATATCCTCGATATACAAGTTACAAGGAAGATTTGACAAGACCTGGACTAAACTAAACATAAGAAAGCAGTAGCTTTGACATATGACAGTGCAGATCGTAGATAATATATTCTCACCCATCGCCAACAAACGGTTGGCGTCAGAACTGATGATGACGACGACGACAACGACGATGATGTTATTGATGATTACTGTATAGATTCGTAATCGTTAACGTAACCTCAGAAACATCTACAGCGCCACTCAAAAGCTAAGAACTGAGCACCAGCTTATTTACGAGAGATCTCTATTGTAGGATTAGCGCAATAAGAGAGCAGAAACAGTGGAAACTAAAAATAGCAAACCTGGCATTTGTATACATATATGTATTTATATTTGTATGAATCTGGACTTTTATAAAGCGCATTTTTATGAACCCGTCAAAAGTGCTTAGAACATGCAGGCTGTTTTATGGGACAGCCATATTTGTGGCCGACTGACAACAAAAAAGCATTTGTGAATGGCGGAATGTCGGTCATTGAATCGTGAATAGACAGGTACACTGCGCTTGACCTTCAAGTGGCGCTTTAGAAGTTTAGAGATTACGATTACGATACGAATGACATGTCTGTATTTCGTTTCTATTTAGCAATCCGAGCAACAGAAAAAGCAAATCAAAAACGGGCGAAACAGATGGTAAGAACAGTCGACACAGAAAAAGCTGAAAAAATAATAGGAATCGATAAAATGTCAGGAACAGGCGAAAGCATAGAATAGCAAAAGAGGCATTGTGACAGACTGACAGCAGAAAGAGCAATTGAAATAGAAATTAGAAACACGTTTCTGCTGGTTTGTCATATCCTACACCTGTGCCATATGCGTTTTTGTCCTCTCTGGACGTGTGTTGAATCGTGGCTGGCTGCGTGTTGTGTTGAATGAATGAGTGGGTGCTGCACTGAGTGAATTGCTGGGTGTTGTACTGAATGAATTTATGTTGTATTGATTGAATGTGTAGGTGTTTTACTGAAATAATGGGTGACTAATAATATTTAATGAAATAATGCTGAATGCATGGGTGAGTGTTGTGTTGAATGAATGGGTTGGTGTTGTGTTGAATGAATGGGTTGGTGTTGTGTTGAATGAATGGGTTGGTGTTGTGTTGAATGAATGGGTTGGTGTTGTGTTGGATGAATGGGTTGGTGTTGTGTTGAATGAATGGGTTGGTGTTATGCTGAATGAGTGGGTTGGTGTTGTGTTGAATGAATTGGTTGGTGTTGTGTTGAATGAATGGGTTGGTGTTGTGTTGGATGAATGGGTTGGTGTTGTGTTGGATGAATGGGTTGGTGTTGTGTTGGATGAATGGGTTGGTGTTGTGTTGAATGAATGGGTTGGTGTTATGCTGAATGAATGGGTTGGTGTTGTGTTGAATGAATGGGTTGGTGTTGTGTTGGATGAATGGGTTGGTGTTGTGTTGAATGAATGGGTTGGTGTTGTGTTGAATGAATGGGTTGGTGTTGTGTTGGATGAATGGGTTGGTGTTGTGTTGGATGAATGGGTTGGTGTTGTGTTGAATGAATGGGTTGGTGTTGTGTTGAATGAATGGGTTGGTGTTGTGTTGGATGAATGGGTTGGTGTTGTGTTGAATGAATGGGTTGGTGTTATGCTGAATGAATGGGTTGGTGTTGTGTTGAATGAATGGGTTGGTGTTGTGTTGGATGAATGGGTTGGTGTTGTGTTGAATGAATGGGTTGGTGTTGTGTTGAATGAATGGGTTGGTGTTGTGTTGGATGAATGGGTTGGTGTTGTGTTGGATGAATGGGTTGGTGTTGTGTTGAATGAATGGGTTGGTGTTGTGTTGAATGAATGGGTTGGTGTTGTGTTGGATGAATGGGTTGGTGTTGTGTTGAATGAATGGGTTGGTGTTGTGTTGAATGAATGGGTTGGTGTTGTGTTGGATGAATGGGTTGGTGTTGTGTTGGATGAATGGGTTGGTGTTGTGTTGGATGAATGGGTTGGTGTTGTGTTGAATGAATGGGTTGGTGTTATGCTGAATGAATGGGTTGGTGTTGTGTTGGATGAATGGGTTGGTGTTGTGTTGAATGAATGGGTTGGTGTTGTGTTGGATGAATGGGTTGGTGTTGTGTTGGATGAATGGGTTGGTGTTGTGTTGAATGAGTGGGTTGGTGTTGTGTTGGATGAATGGGTAGGTCTGCCATCGATGCATCATATTGACAACATTCGGTCTTCGCTTATGCTTCATAGAAATCCACTGGAGACTGAATAATGAACGAACGAATAAAGACCAGTAACGCTGGTTCCATGCTTCGTACGCCGCTCGGCAGCGCAGTCGACGTACACAGCTTCACATGGTTCCAGTCAATATATCTTACGACAACCAAAGGCAACAGCAGAAACAAAATCGACAACAGCAACGTCATAGCAGTAGTAACCTCCATCTACTGTCCTTGACAGCAACTGCTTTACTACAGCAAATAGCATTATTAGCTACACTTTTCTTTTATTGTCAAGATGAAAAGGGCAAATAAACAGTGTAATTTCTACAACAACTCCCCAGAAGGACGTTTTTGAGGTTCGACGATCACTCGACTGAGGCGCATGCACGACCACAAAACAGCTTTTTAAATCTCATAACTCGTTTTTATATTGCGCAGTAAAGAATAATTAAGCGTCAGTCGATTGCACCAAGCAGTCAAGAACTCGCTCAAGGTCCATACAAATTAATTTCGTGTGCTTATGTCAGCTACTGAAAGATGCGCTATTTGAAGTAGCCAGATGCGTACATACAGAGGCGTCTGCACCATAGAAACCTTAGGGGGGGATAGACGCCCCTGCGTACATACATACACATACGCGAGGTTCGAACTCTCACACGACACGTTGCTAGTCTTGCGCTCAACCAGACGTCTATCGGGTCATCGAAAACAATAGCAACAGCAACGGAGGACATTAATTAAAAAAAAACAACAGAGCAACAACTGCACGACCACTGCCAACAAAAGCACAATAATAAATTCCTATATTGTTAGGCAGAGGCGACGAAATAGCAGCGAAATACAGGCAGAGTCAGTCAGTCAGCCAGTCAGCGGCTGCCAGCCTAACAACCTACCAGCTAGCGTGTCATTTAGTCAGTTAGTCATCAGCCAACCATTCAAACAGCTAGTTAGTTAGTTACTCAGTCAGTCAACCAACTAGCCAGCCAGCTAGTTAGTCATTTAGTCAGTCAGCCAGTCAATAACCAACCAGCTAGCTAGCTAGTCACTTAGTCAGTCAGCCAGCTAGTTAGTTAGCTAGTCAGTCAGTCAACCAACCAACCTTGCGGCTAGCTAGTTAGCCAGTTAGTCAGCCAACATGCTAGCCAGCTAGTCAGTTACTTAGTCAATCAGTCAGCCAATCATCCAACCAACCAGTCAGCTAGCTAGTCAGTCAGCCAGCCAACCAGCTAGTCAGTCAGTCAGTCAATCAGTCAATCAGCCAGCCAGCCAACAACCAGCCAGCTAGCTAGTCAGACAGTCAACCAGCTAGTCAGTTAGTCAGTCAATCAATCAGCCAGCCAGCCAGCCAGCCAGCCAGACAACAACCAGCTAGCTAGTCAGTCAGCCAACTAGCTAGTCAGTCAGTCAATCAGCCAGCCAACCAACCAGCCAGCTAGCTAGTCAGTCAATCAGCCAGCCAGCCAACCAGCCAGCCAGCTAGCTAGTCTGTCAATCAGTCAGTCAGCCAGCCAACCAACCAACCAGCCAGCTAGCTAGTCAGTCAATCAGCCAGCCAACCAACCAGCCAGCTAGCTAGTCTGTCAATCAGCCAGCCAACCAACCAGCCAGCCAGCTAGCTAGTCTGTCAATCAGTCAGTCAGCCAGCCAACCAACCAACCAGCCAGCTAGCTAGTCAGTCAATCAACCAGCCAGCCAACCAGCCAGCCAGCTAGCTAGTCAGTCAGCCAACTAGCTAGTCAGTCAGTCAATCAGCCAGCCAACCAACCAGCCAGCTAGCTAGTCAGTCAATCAGCCAGCCAGTCAGACATGTAATCGATCACTTTACCCAGTAGGTCAGTTGTCCGCGACGGACGCAGCACTGTAGTAATTAGATGAAACCATTTTGCAATATTGCAGAGAAAAGCCGTCGTCAACGAATTCAATATTTATCAGTCGCGTTTCAGCAGTTTTAAAAACGGAGACCGAGGCACAGACAGATAGGCACACATGCACAGAGATGCGAAGACACATAGAAGCAGGCAGACACACGCACAGAAGCAGATAGACCCACAAAGACAAGTGCTACCTGTTGGAAACGATCATGTTGGTTGTTATTAACGCGTCATTTTCACCTTGCAATTGTAATTAGTAACTTCTGTTGCGCCGGTGTGCAACGCACAAAGCATCAACCGATGGCACACAAAACCAAGTCGTCATCAGGTCAATATATTCACAAGATCAATCCGTTAAGACAGGGAGGTGGTCTATTTTCCCCGACATGTTCATGGTTAGTGGAATTGACCCAATTATTCTCGTGTGTTCCTAAGTTACTATTATCGAAGCATACCCAACGAATACAACTACTACGATTCAAACTGAAGAATTAGTAGAGAAGGCATGCAACACGTGGACGCCAGAATGCAAAATTAATGTCTGCTGTGTCTGCCGAGTCTGTACTCTGGAGTTTAGATTAGTTCGTTTTTGAACTGCATTAACAGTCTTCCTGCTCATATTCAGGAAGCTAAAAGCATTTTTGTTTAAAAAAAACAGTTAACACTTTACTTATTAGGTAAAAACTCCGAGCATTAGCCTTTGCACTGACTGTAGATAGTGTGTGTGTGTGTGTGTGTGTGCGTGTGCGTGTGCGTGTGCGTGTGCGTGTGCGTGTGCGTGTGCGTGTGCGTGTGCGTGTGCGTGTGCGTGTGCGTGTGCGTGTGCGTGTGCGTGTGCGTGTGCGTGTGCGTGTGCGTGTGCGTGTGCGTGTGCGTGTGCGTGTGTGTGTGTGTGTGTGTGTGTGTGTGTGTGTGTGTGTGTGTGTGAAGCATCCTAGAAGTAGCTTGCTACCAACGATGCTATATAAATTGTCGTAATTACAATTACAATTACAATTACCTAGAACCATACTTGCATACTAAGTATTTTATTACCCATTACCAACAAAGGAATCCGAACGGCATTTTGAATTGCTTCCCTTTGGACAGCGTATAGAGACCGAGACTCAGTCTGCCATTGGGATATCATTCTGGGCTTCGGCGATGCAACGAGAAGCCACGGTCCTTCGAGTTCCGCCGATCATCCACCACGCAGAGATTCTACGATCAACCGGCTGGTCAGTGACGAATGCCACTCCTAAAAAGTCTGCCTTCCACGATCGATCGGTCAGTCGGTTGAGGTGTCGGTCAAACGGTCAGTCGGTCAGTCGGACGGTCAGTCGGTCGGTCAATCTGTGGGTGAGTACGGGTGCCAATCGATTGGACGCCGCCTGCCCCATCCGGTCCGAGCCATCGGCTTTTTCTTTGGATTGTAGCATCGTCTGTCTGCTTTTTGATGGCCGCTCTGGTCGCTCATAATGCGATGTGTTTGCTCCACTGTTCTGCGGCGGTGGTCGTGGCGTTGGCGGAGGCGGAGGCGGCGTCCCTATGACCGAAATCTTGCCATCGCCGCTGCCGCCCGACTGAATCGATGGCAACGGTAGAAGCATCACACAAGACCCGTGGGACGCAAACAGCTGCCAAGTTCCTATAATACATAATTTATATAGCGCCTCTTCCAGTTACGCAACTATCGGGTTTCCCTCTCAGAGGGAGCACTCGATAGTGAATCTGGTCGCTATGGCAACCGACTGGCACTGAGTTGTGGCACTTTTTGACAGATGTTGGCGGTTCTGGCAGCACATATTTTTTCACTAGAATTCATTTTATCCTTCATAACTTTGTCATTCGTCAGAAACCAACATAGGTCGGACCCAGCGAGTCTGACCATATACAATCATACATCCCATTTGAGTTTGCGGAGGTCACGCCACTGACTTGACCCAACAGGTTATAAGGTGAGGTTCCTACAAAACCAGGCTATCTGAAAAAGGTCATAAGGTCTAAAATTCTACGAAGCAAGAATAAAGGTCATAAATATACGAGTAACTCAAAGGCATCAAAAACTCCTTATAAAATCCTGCAAATATCGGAAACTAAAAGAAAATCGTAAAAGTTGAGCTCGGAAAAGTCATAAAGATGCTTTGAAAGTGAAATAAGATCATAAAAATCTGTGGAACTGAACACGTCATAGAGCATCCTGGAAAAGCAATAAAGAGACGGACAAATAAAGAAAAAATCCAAGAAAAACTCGTCCTAATTATTATTATTATTACAGAAGTCTTATAATGCGCCGATGACCGAAAGTCATGAAAATTTTGGTCAACAAGAATAGTATTACGGCCTTCATATAATCCCTAAAGTCATGAAAATGTTCCCACGAACCTACATACAGGGTGGGCCAGTAGGAATGCACCAACTTTGACGCCTTATAACTTGAATAATTTTTATGTGAGCGTCTTGTCCAATATATCAAATTGAAGATAATTATCCATTTTATCATTCTGCCAAATATCTACGAGATACTATTACGACGTTTTGAGATAATCATATTAATATTCGATGTGCCATTTTGCAGCCATAAAACTGCAAGAAAAAACAAAAGTCTGAAACTGAAGATGTCAATTCTAAACAATCACTTAGTACTAACAATTAATATCTTGAGTGAATTTATCATCAGTCAAACAGATACTCAATATGTCCACCACGTGCTTTAATGACTGCATCAACACGAGACGACCACTGATCGATGGCTGAGTCCACCAGTGCTTGGGTTATCTCAGCCCAGCAGCAAAGAATCACGTCTTTCAAGTGTTCAACGTCACGTATCGGTTCACGATAGACCAGTTGCTGAAGACAACCCCAGATCGAATAGTCAACCGGGTTTAAATCCGGACTGTTCGGTGGCCAGTTCTCCGGTTCAATTAACTCTGGCACGTTAGCGTTCAGATAGGCAACCGTATGACGTGAACGATGCGCCGGCGCTCCATCTTGCTGAAAGATGTACCCATCAACTCCAGACAGTTGGCGAATATCACGTAGCAGTCCTCTTGCGAGTACTTCATCGCAGTAATAAACACTGTTCATCTTAGCCTTTGGAGTAACAAAGAATGGCGCCGTCTTTCCAAGCTTTGAAACAGCCAACGACACCATCACACTTTGCGAGAAGTGCTTCCTGCCCTTCAGAAGCCGAGCAGGCGCAACCTCACGCTTAAGGCTAACGTTTGCATACACACGGTCGTTCTGAGTGTTTGTTGGCGTCTGAACCGTGAAGATCTTCTCGTCTGTGAACCATGTTCTGTTGATCTTTTCATCTGTCATTCGCTTCTTGAGTCGTTTGCAGGCGGCTATAGACGTTTCATCGAATCGGCATCAGACAATTTCTGAACTTCACGTCGACGATAGACTTTGAGGTTGAGGTCATGTTTAGCAATGCGCCTAACAGTACTGCGTGAAATTCCGGTCGCACGCTCAATTTCTCTCGGACTCTTACTCGTCCCTGGATTGTTGTCTTGGCTGCAAATTAACTCATGGACTTGTGCAATGTTCGACGCTGTGCGCGCAGAACGTTTGCGACCACAGTTGCGGCTGTTAGACGTTCCCGTAGCATCAATTTGTTTAATCAATCGATTTAGAGCATATTTATTCCATTTTCTAGAAGGGAATTCTATCATCATCTGATTTGCATTGTATCCTTTTTCTGCTCGTAAAATTCGGATTAAAATTCTATCCTCTTCCGTGAGCGGCGCCATGATGTTCAATATTTACATTCAAAATTGAGAGGTGTGCGCCGCACCGAAATTTTATAACAACGGTGCCGTATATCAGTGCAAGATTTGACACAGTAGTAGAGTGGATGATTACTTTCAATTTAGTATATTGTGCACGATGTTCGGATAACAGTTGTTCAAGTTATATCCATCCAAAGTTGGTGCATTCCTACTGGCCCACCCTGTAGATGGGTATCGTAGGACATATAATTATTATACGTAATAGCCGGGTTTTGTACGTCAGCCACAGCAGAGCATTGGTAGTCAGTTCATCCACAAGCTCCAAATAAAAAATCAATGAGACAGGCACTGTGACGTTAGGTACCAAGTTCAGCTGCAGAGGTAAGGAATGGAGGTCAGTCGGTTTGTTCGGAAGCTTTTAATCAAAAACAGAATCGATGAGGCAGGTACGGTGAGGTTCGGAACCAAGTCCAGATCCGGAGATCAGGCGACGAGACCTGTCCAGGCAAACGTCTGTGGTAGATGGTATTGGGAACTGGAGGGGCGAGAAAGCTAAGAAGAAGAAAACGGGAATCAAGATAGGGTTGTTTCGGTAATGAACGACAGGGTTGTGCAGAAACTGCAAGACAATTGGAATTGATGAATTGCAAGACAATTGGAATTGATGAATTGGTAGCACGACAAAAGCCTTGTAAATTCTAATGATAATTCAATCCATCAATGTCATTTTCATTGTCATTATCTTGCGATCAGTGATCGAGGGTGACAGGAGACAGAAGCTGATAGAAAACTGTTCGTGATGCGGCCAACCTCGGCTCGAGGACGGTTGCAGACAAGACAACACAGGACAACACAACATAAGACAACACCAGACAGCCCAAGACAACTTAGACTATAGCCTTGCTTCGGTGACCTCGGCAAACTTCCAGAAAAGCCAATGACGCGGTTCAGCACAAGCGCTGCCTAACTGAAGAAACTGTTGCTGGATTACTAAATGCCGTTGCCTTCACCTCTGTGCCAGAGATTAAAACCTCGGCATTTTCGGCTTTAATAAAGACTATACTTACTTACTTACTTTTATGCATATAATATTTATGTAGCGCCTTTCATCTCAAAAGCACCATGTAGAATTACCAACAGTGCGTTGTCTAATCATGTAATCGGTAACTGTGATAATTTGTAATCGCAAACAGTACTGCAGCGCCTCTTCAACAGAAGCTATTTAGATCCGGAACCACCTGCAAGGTTAGGCTGCTGGGTTGGTCAGGTTCAGTTTGAGTTTAGTGGGAAGGTCCTTAAAGCATCGCACTTCCAGACCCTAGGTCTATTGTTGCAATAGATGAAGTCCTGCTTCAATACCTACGTCCAACAAGGTATATGAGGGCTGTCTTGGAACATCTTGGCACCAAAAGATACGACAACAAGAACCACCTACCACCTGGTCAAGATGCTGCAGAAGTAATCGTAA